>CAKAJA020000515.1:0-73257 GCA_916610235.2 Lasioglossum morio | reverse complement strand
TATATACGCGTCATATACGCTATATACGCGTCAGACACGTTATATACGCCACATATACGTTTTATACGCGGCATATATGTTATCTACGCGTCAAATACGTTATATACACGTCAGACACGTTATATACGGGTCGTATACGTTATATTCGCGTCATATACGTTATATATGCTTCATATACGTTATATACGCGTCATATGCGTTATATACACGTCATACACGCTATATACGCGTCATACACTTTATACACGCGACATATACGTTATATACCTTTCATATACGTTATATACGCGTCTTATACGGTATATACGCGTCATATACGTTATATACGCGTCATATACGCTAAATACGCGTCATATACGTTATATACGCGACATATACGTTTTATACGCGTCATATACGTTATATTCGCATCATATACGTTATATACGCGTCATTCACGTTATATACACGTCATATACGTTATATACGCGTCATATACGTTATATACGCGTCACATACGTTATATACGCGTCATATACGTTATATGCGCGTCATATACGTTATATACACGCCATACACGCTATATACGCGTCATATACGTTATATACGGGCCACATACGTTATATACGCGTCATACACTTTATACACGCGACATATACGTTATATACCTTTCATATACGTTATATACGCGTCTTATACGGTATATACGCGTCATATACGTTATATACGCGTCATATACGCTATATACGCATCATATACGTTATATACGCCACATATACGTTTTATACGCGGCATATATGTTATCTACGCGTCAAATACGTTATATACACGTCAGACACGTTATATACGGGTCGTATACGTTATATTCGCGTCATATACGTTATGTACACGTCATATACGTTATATACGCGTCATATACGTTATATACGCGTCATATACGCTATATACGCGTCATATACGTTATATACGCGACATATACGTTTTATACGCGTCATATACGTTATATTCGCATCATATACGTTATATACGCGTCATTCACGTTATATACACGTCATATACGTTATATACGCGTCACATACGATATATACGCGTCATATACGTTATATACGCGTCATATACGTTATATACGCGTCATATACGTTATATACGGGCCACATACGTTATATACGCGTCATACACTTTATACACGCGACATGTACGTTATATACCTTTCATTCACGTTATATACGCGTCTTATACAGTATATACACGCCATACACGCTATATACGCGTCATATACGTTATATTCGCATCATATACGTTATATACGCGGCATATACGTTATATACGCGTCATGTACATTATATACGCGTCATATACGTTATATACGCGTCATATACGTTATATACGCGTCATATACGTTATATACACATCACATACGATATATACGCGTCATATACGTTATATACGCGTCATATACGCTATATACGCGTCAGACACGTTATATACGCCACATATACGTTTTATACGCGGCATATATGTTATCTACGCGTCAAATACGTTATATACACGTCAGACACGTTATATACGGGTCGTATACGTTATATTCGCGTCATATACGTTATATATGCTTCATATACGTTATATACGCGTCATATGCGTTATATACACGTCATACACGCTATATACGCGTCATACACTTTATACACGCGACATATACGTTATATACCTTTCATATACGTTATATACGCGTCTTATACGGTATATACGCGTCATATACGTTATATACGCGTCATATACGCTAAATACGCGTCATATACGTTATATACGCGACATATACGTTTTATACGCGTCATATACGTTATATTCGCATCATATACGTTATATACGCGTCATTCACGTTATATACACGTCATATACGTTATATACGCGTCATATACGTTATATACGCGTCACATACGTTATATACGCGTCATATACGTTATATGCGCGTCATATACGTTATATACACGCCATACACGCTATATACGCGTCATATACGTTACATTCGCATCATATACGTTATATACGCGGCATATACGTTATATACGCGTCATATACGTTATATACGCGTCATATACGCTATATACGCGTCATATACGTTATATACGGGCCACATACGTTATATACGCGTCATACACTTTATACACGCGACATATACGTTATATACCTTTCATATACGTTATATACGCGTCTTATACGGTATATACACGCCATACACGCTATATACGCGTCATATACGTTATATACGCGTCACATACGTTATATACACATCATACACATTATATACGCGACATATACATTTTGTACGCGTCATATATGTTATATTCGCGTCATACACGTTATATACGCGTCATTCACGTTATATACACGTCATATACGTTATATACGCGTCATATACGTTATATACGCGTCACATACGTTATATACGCGTCATATACGTTATATTCGCATCATATACGTTATATACGCGTCATTTACGTTATATACACGTCATATACGTTATATACGCGTCATATACGTTATATACGCGTCACATTCGTTATATACGCGTCATATACGTTATATGCGCGTCATATACGTTATATACGCGTCATATACGATATATACGCATCTTATACGTTACAAACGGGTCATATACGTTATATACGCGTCATATACGTTATATACGCGTCACATACGATATATACGCGTCATATACGTTATATACGCGTCATATACGTTATATACGCGTCATACACTTTATACACGCGACATATACGTTATATACCTTTCATATACGTTATATACGCGTCTTATACGGTATATACACGCCATACACGCTATATACGCGTCATATACGTTATATACGCGTCACATATGTTATATACACATCATACACATTATATACGCGACATATACGTTTTGTTCGCGTCATATATGTTATATACGCGTCATATACGTTATATACGCGTCACATACGATATATACGCGTCATATACGTTATATACGCGTCACATACGTTATATACACATCATACACTTTATATACGCGACATATACGTTTTGTACGGGTCATATATGTTATATTCGCGTCATACACGTTATATACGCATCACATACGTTATATACGCGTCATACACGTTATATACGCCACATATACGTTTTATACGCGGCATATATGTTATCTACGCGTCAAATACGTTATATACACGTCAGACACGTTATATACGGGTCGTATACGTTATATTCGCGTCATATACGTTATGTACGCGTCATATACGTTATATACGCGTCATATACGTTATATACGCGTCATATACGCTATATACGCGTCATATACGTTATATACGCGACATATACGTTTTATACGCGTCATATACGTTATATTCGCATCATATACGTTATATACGCGTCATTCACGTTATATACACGTCATATACGTTATATACGCGTCACATACGATATATACGCGTCATATACGTTATATACGCGTCATATACGTTATATACGCGTCATATACGTTATATACGGGCCACATACGTTATATACGCGTCATACACTTTATACACGCGACATATACGTTATATACCTTTCATTCACGTTATATACGCGTCTTATACAGTATATACACGCCATACACGCTATATACGCGTCATATACGTTATATTCGCATCATATACGTTATATACGCGGCATATACGTTATATACGCGTCATGTACATTATATACGCGTCATATACGTCATATACGTTATATACGCGTCATATACGTTATATATGCGTCATATACGTTATACACGGGACATATACGTTATATACCTTTCATTCACGTTATATACGCGTCTTATACAGTATATACACGCCATACACACTATATACGCGTCATATACGTTATATTCGCATCATATACGCTATATACGCGTCATATACGTTATATACGGGCCACATACGTTATATACGCGTCATACACTTTATACACGCGACATATACGTTATATACCTTTCATATACGTTATATACGCGTCTTATACGGTATATACGCGTCATATACGTTATATACGCGTCATATACGCTATATACGCGTCATATACGTTATATACGCGACATATACGTTTTATACGCGTCATATACGTTATATTCGCATCATATACGTTATATACGCGTCATTCACGTTATATACACGTCATATACGTTATATACGCGTCATATACGTTATATACGCGTCACATACGTTATATACGCGTCATATACGTTATATGCGCGTCATATACGTTATATACACGCCATACACGCTATATACGCGTCATATACGTTACATTCGCATCATATACGTTATATACGCGGCATATACGTTATATACGCGTCATATACGTTATATACGCGTCATATACGCTATATACGCGTCATATACGTTATATACGGGCCACATACGTTATATACGCGTCATACACTTTATACACGCGACATATACGTTATATACCTTTCATATACGTTATATACGCGTCTTATACGGTATATACACGCCATACACGCTATATACGCGTCATATACGTTATATACGCGTCACATACGTTATATACACATCATACACATTATATACGCGACATATACATTTTGTACGCGTCATATATGTTATATTCGCGTCATACACGTTATATACGCGTCACATACCTTATATACGCGTCAGACACGTTATATACGCCACATATAAGTTTTAAACGCGGCATATATGTTATCTACGCGTCAAATACGTTATATACACGTCAGACACGTTATATACGGGTCGTATACGTTATATTCGCGTCATATACGTTATATATGCATCATATACGTTATATACGCGTCATATGCGTTATATACACGTCATACACGCTATATACGCGTCATACACTTTATACACGCGACATATACGTTATATACCTTTCATATACGTTATATACGCGTCTTATACGGTATATACGCGTCATATACGTTATATACGCGTCATATACGCTAAATACGCGTCATATACGTTATATACGCGACATATACGTTTTATACGCGTCATATACGTTATATTCGCATCATATACGTTATATACGCGTCATTCACGTTATATACACGTCATATACGTTATATACGCGTCATATACGTTATATACGCGTCACATACGTTATATACGCGTCATATACGTTATATGCGCGTCATATACGTTATATACACGCCATACACGCTATATACGCGTCATATACGTTACATTCGCATCATATACGTTATATACGCGGCATATACGTTATATACGCGTCATATACGTTATATACGCGTCATATACGCTATATACGCGTCATATACGTTATATACGGGCCACATACGTTATATACGCGTCATACACTTTATACACGCGACATATACGTTATATACCTTTCATATACGTTATATACGCGTCTTATACGGTATATACACGCCATACACGCTATATACGCGTCATATACGTTATATACGCGTCACATACGTTATATACACATCATACACATTATATACGCGACATATACATTTTGTACGCGTCATATATGTTATATTCGCGTCATACACGTTATATACGCGTCATTCACGTTATATACACGTCATATACGTTATATACGCGTCATATACGTTATATACGCGTCACATACGTTATATACGCGTCATATACGTTATATTCGCATCATATACGTTATATACGCGTCATTTACGTTATATACACGTCATATACGTTATATACGCGTCATATACGTTATATACGCGTCACATTCGTTATATACGCGTCATATACGTTATATGCGCGTCATATACGTTATATACGCGTCATATACGATATATACGCATCTTATACGTTACAAACGGGTCATATACGTTATATACGCGTCATATACGTTATATACGCGTCACATACGATATATACGCGTCATATACGTTATATACGCGTCATATACGTTATATACGCGTCATATACGTTATATACGGGCCACATACGTTATATACGGGTCATACACTTTATACACGCGACATATACGTTATATACCTTTCATTCACGTTATATACGCGTCTTATACAGTATATACACGCCATACACGCTATATACGCGTCATATACGTTATATTCGCATCATATACGTTATATACGCGGCATATACGTTATATACGCGTCATGTACATTATATACGCGTCATATACGTCATATACGTTATATACGCGTCATATACGTTATATACGCGTCATATACGTTATATGCGCGTCATATACGTTATATACGCGTCACATACGATATATACGCGTCATATACGCTATATACGCGTCATATACGTTATATACGGGCCACATACGTTATATACGCGTCATACACTTTATACACGCGACATATACGTTATATACCTTTCATATACGTTATATACGCGTCTTATACGGTATATACACGCCATACACGCTATATACGCGTCATATACGTTATATACGCGTGACATACGTTATATACACATCATACACATTATATACGCGACATATACATTTTGTACGCGTCATATATGTTATATTCGCGTCATACACGTTATATACGCGTCACATACGTTATATACGCGTCAGACACGTTATATACACGTCATATACGTTATATACGCGTCATATATGTTATCTACGCGTCAAATACGTTATATACACGTCAGACACGTTATATACGGGTCGTATACGTTATATACGCCACATATACGTTTTATACGTGGCATATACGTAATATATGCCTCATACACGTTATATACGTGTCATATACGTTATATACGCGTCATATACGTTATATACTGGCCACATACGTTATATACGCGTCATACACTTTATATACGCGACATATACGTTATATACCATTCATATACGTTACATATGCGTCTTATACGGTATATACACGCCATACACGCTATATACGCGTCATATACGTTATATACGCGTCACATACGTTATATACACATCATACACTTTATATACGCGACATATACGTTTTGTACGCGTCATATATGTTATATACGCGTCATATACGTTATATACGCGTCACATACGATATATACGCGTCATATACGTTATATACGCGTCACATACGTTATATACACATCATACACTTTATATACGCGACATATACGTTTTGTACGCGTCATATATGTTATATTCGCGTCATACACGTTATATACGCGTCACATACGTTATATACGCGTCATACACGTTATATACGCCACATATACGTTTTATACGCGGCATATATGTTATCTACGCGTCAAATACGTTATATACACGTCAGACACGTTATATACGGGTCGTATACGTTATATTCGCGTCATATACGTTATGTACGCGTCATATACGTTATATACGCGTCATATACGTTATATACGCGTCATATACGCTATATACGCGTCATATACGTTATATACGCGACATATACGTTTTATACGCGTCATATACGTTATATTCGCATCATATACGTTATATACGCGTCATTCACGTTATATACACGTCATATACGTTATATACGCGTCATATACGTTATATACGCGTCACATACGTTATATACGCGTCATATACGTTATATTCGCATCATATACGTTATATACGCGTCATTTACGTTATATACACGTCATATACGTTATATACGCGTCATATACGTTATGTACGCGTCACATTCGTTATATACGCGTCATATACGTTATATGCGCGTCATATACGTTATATACGCGTCATATACGATATATACGCATCTTATACGTTACATACGGGTCATATACGTTATATACGCGTCATATACGTTATATACGCGTCACATACAATATATACGCGTCATATACGTTATATACGCGTCATATACGTTATATACGCGTCATATACGTTATATACGGGCCACATACGTTATATACGCGTCATACACTTTATACACGCGACATATACGTTATATACCTTTCGTATACGTTATATACGCGTCTTATACGGTATATACGCGTCATATACGTTATATACGCGTCATATACGCTATATACGCGTCATATACGTTATATACGCGACATATACGTTTTATACGCGTCATATACGTTATATTCGCATCATATACGTTATATACGCGTCATTCACGTTATATACACGTCATATACGTTATATACGCGTCATATACGTTATATACGCGTCACATACGTTATATACGCGTCATATACGTTATATGCGCGTCATATACGTTATATACACGCCATACACGCTATATACGCGTCATATACGTTACATTCGCATCATATACGTTATATACGCGGCATATACGTTATATACGCGTCATATACGTTATATACGCGTCATATACGTCATATACGCGTCATACACGTTATATACGCGTCATATACGTTATATAAGCGTCATATACGTTATATACGCGACACATACGTTATATACGCGACATATACGTTTTATAGGCGTCATATATGTTATATACGCGCCATACACGTTATTTTCGCTTCATATACGTTATATACGCGTCATATACGTTTTATACGCGGCATATATGTTATATACGCGGCATACACGTTATGTAAGCGTCATACTCGTTATATACGCGACACATACGTTATATACGCGTCACATACGTTATATACGCGTCAGACACGTTATATACGGGTCATATACGTTATATAAGCGTCACATACGTTATATACGCGTCAGACACGTTATATACGCCACATATACGTTTTATACGCGGCATATATGTTATCTACGCGTCAAATACGATATATACACGTCAGACACGTTATATACGGGTCGTATACGTTATATTCGCGTCATACACGTTATATACATGCCATACACGCTATATACGCGTCACATACGTTATATACGCGTCATATAAGTTGTATACACGTCATACATGTTATGTAAGCGTCATACTCGTTATAAACGCGACACATACGTTATATACGCGTCACATACGTTATATACGCGTCAGACACGTTATATACATGTCATATACGTTATATAAGCGTCACATACGTTATATACGCGTCATACACTTTATACACGCGACATATACGTTATATACCTTTCATATACGTTATATACGCGTCTTATACGGTATATACACGCCATACACGCTATATACGCGTCATATACGTTATATACGCGTCACATACGATATATACACATCATACACTTTATATACGTGACATATACGTTTTGTACGCGTCATATATGTTATATTCGCGTCATACACGTTATATACGCGTCACATACGTTATATACGCGTCAGACACGTTATATACGCCACATATACGTTTTATACGTGGCATATACGTTATATACGCGTCATATACGTTATATACGCGTCACATTCGTTATATACGCGTCATATACGTTATATGCGCGTCATATACGTTATATACGCGTCATATACGATATATACGCATCTTATACGTTACATACGGGTCATATACGTTATATACGCGTCATATACGTTATATACGCGTCACATACGTTATATACGCGTCATATACGCTATATACGCGTCATATACGTTATATACGCGACATATACGTTTTATACGCGTCATATACGTTATATTCGCATCATATACGTTATATACGCGTCATTCACGTTATATACACGTCATATACGTTATATACGCGTCATATACGTTATATACGCGTCACATACGTTATATACGCGTCATATACGTTATATGCGCGTCATATACGTTATATACACGCCATACACGCTATATACGCGTCATATACGTTTTATACGCGGCATATATGTTATATACGCGGCATACACGTTATGTAAGCGTCATACTCGTTATATACGCGATACATACGTTATATACGCGTCACATACGTTATATACGCGTCAGACACGTTATATACGGGTCATATACGTTATATAAGCGTCACATACGTTATATACGCGTCAGACACGTTATATACGCCACATATACGTTTTATACGCGGCATATATGTTATCTACGTGTCAAATACGATATATACACGTCAGACACGTTATATACGGGTCGTATACGTTATATTCGCGTCATACACGTTATATACATGCCATACACGCTATATACGCGTCACATACGTTATATACGCGTCATATAAGTTGTATACACGTCATACATGTTATGTAAGCGTCATACTCGTTATAAACGCGACACATACGTTATATACGCGTCACATACGTTATATACGCGTCAGACACGTTATATACGGGTCATATACGTTATATAAGCGTCACATACGTTATATACGCGTCATACACTTTATACACGCGACATATACGTTATATACCTTTCATATACGTTATATACGCGTCTTATACGGTATATACACGCCATACACGCTATATACGCGTCATATACGTTATATACGCGTCACATACGATATATACACATCATACACTTTATATACGCGACATATACGTTTTGTACGCGTCATATATGTTATATTCGCGTCATACACGTTATATACGCGTCACATACGTTATATACGCGTCAGACACGTTATATACGCCACATATACGTTTTATACGTGGCATATACGTTATATACGCGTCATACACGTTATATACATGCCATACACGCTATATACGCGTCACATACGTTATATACGCGTCATATAAGTTGTATACACGTCATACACGTTATGTAAGCGTCATACTCGTTATATACGCGACACATACGTTATATACGCGTCAGACACGTTATATACGCCACATATACGTTTTATACGTGCATATACGTTATATACGCGTCATATACGTTATATACGCGTCACATTCGTTATATACGCGTCATATACGTTATATGCGCGTCATATACGTTATATACGCGTCATATACGATATATACGCATCTTATACGTTACATACGGGTCATATACGTTATATACGCGTCATATACGTTATATACGCGTCACATACGATATATACGCGTCATATACGTTATATACGCGTCATATACGTTATATACGCGTCATATACATTATATACGGGCCACATACGTTATATACGCGTCATACACTTTATACACGCGGCATATACGTTATATACCTTTCATTCACGTTATATACGCGTCTTATACAGTATATACACGCCATACACGCTATATACGCGTCATATACGTTATATTCGCATCATATACGTTATATACGCGGCATATACGTTATATACGCGTCATGTACATTATATACGCGTCATATACGTCATATACGTTATATACGCGTCATATACGTTATATACGCGTCATATACGTTATATACGCGTCATATACGTTATATACGCGTCACATACGATATATACGCGTCATATACGTTATATACGCGTCATATACGCTATATACGCGTCATATACGTTATATACGGGCCACATACGTTATATACGCGTCATACACTTTATACACGCGACATATACGTTATATACCTTTCATATACGTTATATACGCGTCTTATACGGTATATACGCGTCATATACGTTATATACGCGTCATATACGCTATATACGCGTCATATACGTTATATACGCGACATATACGTTTTATACGCGTCATATACGTTATATTCGCATCATATACGTTATATACGCGTCATTCACGTTATATACACGTCATATACGTTATATACGCGTCATATACGATATATACACGTCAGACACGTTATATACGGGTCGTATACGTTATATTCGCGTCATACACGTTATATACATGCCATACACGCTATATACGCGTCACATACGTTATATACGCGTCATATAAGTTGTATACACGTCATACATGTTATGTAAGCGTCATACTCGTTATAAACGCGACACATACGTTATATACGCGTCACATACGTTATATACGCGACATATACGTTTTATACGCGTCATATACGTTATATTCGCATCATATACGTTATATACGCGTCACATACGTTATATACGCGTCAGACACGTTATATACGGGTCATATACGTTATATAAGCGTCACATACGTTATATACGCGTCAGACACGTTATATACGCCACATATACGTTTTATACGCGGCATATATGTTATCTACGCGTCAAATACGATATATACACGTCAGACACGTTATATACGGGTCGTATACGTTATATTCGCGTCATACACGTTATATACATGCCATACACGCTATATACGCGTCACATACGTTATATACGCGTCATATAAGTTGTATACACGTCATACATGTTATGTAAGCGTCATACTCGTTATAAACGCGACACATACGTTATATACGCGTCACATACGTTATATACGCGTCAGACACGTTATATACGGGTCATATACGTTATATAAGCGTCACATACGTTATATACGCGTCATACACTTTATACACGCGACATATACGTTATATACCTTTCATATACGTTATATACGCGTCTTATACGGTATATACACGCCATACACGCTATATACGCGTCATATACGTTATATACGCGTCACATACGATATATACACATCATACACTTTATATACGCGACATATACGTTTTGTACGCGTCATATATGTTATATTCGCGTCATACACGTTATATACGCGTCACATACGTTATATACGCGTCAGACACGTTATATACGCCACATATACGTTTTATACGTGGCATATACGTTATATACGCGTCATACACGTTATATACATGCCATACACGCTATATACGCGTCACATACGTTATATACGCGTCATATAAGTTGTATACACGTCATACACGTTATGTAAGCGTCATACTCGTTATATACGCGACACATACGTTACATACGCGTCACATACGTTATATACGCGTCAGACACGTTATATACGGGTCATATACGTTATATAAGCGTCACATACGCTATATACGCGTCAGACACGTTATATACGCCACATATACGTTTTATACGCGGCATATATGTTATCTACGCGTCAAATACGTTATATACACGTCAGACACGTTATATACGGGTCGTATACGTTATATTCGCGTCATATACGTTATGTACGCGTCATATACGTTATATACGCGTCATATACGTTTTATACGCGGCATATATGTTATATACGCGGCATATATGTTATATACGATTCATACACGTTATATACCCGTCATATACGTTATATACGCGTCATATAAGTTATATACGCGTCATACACGTTATATACGCCACATATACGTTTTGTACGCGTCATATATGTTATATTCGCGTCATACACGTTATATACGCGTCACATACGTTATATACGCGTCACATACGTTATATACGCGTCAGACACGTTATATACGGGTCATATACGTTATATAAGCGTCACATACGTTATATACGCGTCAGACACGTTATATACGCCACATATACGTTTTATACGCGGCATATATGTTATCTACGCGTCAAATACGTTATATACACGTCAGACACGTTATATACGGGTCGTATACGTTATATTCGCGTCATATACGTTATGTACGCGTCATATACGCTATATACGCGTCATATACGATATATACGGGCCACATACGTTATATACGCGTCATACACTTTATACACGCGACATATACGTTATATACCTTTCATATACGTTATATACGCGTCTTATACGGTATATACACGCCAAACACGCTATATACGCGTCATATAAGTTATATACACGTCATACACGTTATGTAAGCGTCATACTCGTTATATACGCGACACATACGTTATATACGCGTCACATACGTTATATACGCGTCAGACACGTTATATACGGGTCATATACGTTATATAAGCGTCACATACGTTATGTACGCGTCATATACGTTATATACGCGTCATATACGTTATATACGCGTCATATACGCTATATACGCGTCATATACGTTATATACGCGACATATACGTTTTATACGCGTCATATACGTTATATTCGCATCATATACGTTATATACGCGTCATTCACGTTATATACACGTCATATACGTTATATACGCGTCATATACGTTATATACGCGTCATACACGTTATATACGCCACATATACGTTTTATACGCGGCATATATGTTATCTACGCGTCAAATACGTTATATACACGTCAGACACGTTATGTACGGGTCGTATACGTTATATTCGCGTCATATACGTTATATACGCGTCATATACGTTATATACGCGTCATATACGTCATATACGCGTCATATACGCTATATACGCGTCATATATGTTATATACGAGTCATATACGTTATATACGCGTCACATACGATATATACGCGTCATATACGTTATATACGCGTCATATACGCTATATACGCGTCATATACGTTATATACGGGCCACATACGTTATATACGCGTCATACACTTTATACACGCGACATATACGTTATATACCTTTCATATACGTTATATACGCGTCTTATACGGTATATACACGCCAAACACGCTATATACGCGTCATATAAGTTATATACGCGTCATACACGTTATGTAAGCGTCATACTCGTTATATACGCGACACATACGTTATATACGCGTCACATACGTTATATACGCGTCAGACACGTTATATACGGGTCATATACGTTATATAAGCGTCACATACGTTATGTACGCGTCATATACGTTATATACGCGTCATATACGTTATATACGCGTCATATACGCTATATACGCGTCATATACGTTATATACGCGACATATACGATTTATACGCGTCATATACGTTATATTCGCATCATATACGTTATATACGCGTCATTCACGTTATATACACGTCATATACGTTATATACGCGTCATATACGTTATATACGCGTCACATACGTTATATACGCGTCATATACGTTATATGCGCGTCATATACGTTATATACGCGTCATATACGTTATATACGCGTCATATACGTCATATACGCGTCATATACGCTATATACGCGTCATATATGTTATATACGCGTCATATACGTTATATACGCGTCACATACGTTATATACGCGTCAGACACGTTATATACGCCACATATACGTTTTATACGTGGCATATACGTTATATACGCGTCATACACGTTATATACACGCCATACACGCTATATACGCGTCAGACACGTTATATACGTGTCATATACGTTATATAAGCGTCACATACGTTATATACGCGTCAGACACGTTATATACCCCACATATACGTTTTATACTCGGCATATATGTTATCTACGCGTCAAATACGTTATATGCGCGTCATATACGTTATATACGCGTCATATACGTTATATACGCGTCATATACGTCATATACGCGTCATATACGCTATATACGCGTCATATATGTTATATACGCGTCATATACGTTATATACGCGTCACATACGTTATATACGCGTCAGACACGTTATATACGCCACATATACGTTTTATACGTGGCATATACGTTATATACGCGTCATACACGTTATATACACGCCATACACGCTATATACACGTCAGACACGTTATATACGGGTCGTATACGTTATATTCGCGTCATATACGTTATGTACGCGTCATATACGTTATATACGCGTCATATACGTTATATACGCGTCATATACGCTATATACGCGTCATATACGTTATATACGCGACATATACGTTTTATACGCGTCATATACGTTATATTCGCATCATATACGTTTTATACGCGTCATATACGTTATATTCGCATCATATACGTTATATACGCGTCATTCACGTTATATACACGTCATATACGTTTTATACGCGTCATATACGTTTTATACGCGACATATATGTTATATACGCGGCATATATGTTATATACGATTCATACACGTTATATACGCGTCATATACGTTATATGCGCGTCATATACGTCATATACGCGTCATACACGTTATATACGCGTCATATACGTTATATACGCGTCATATACGTTTTATACGCGACATATATGTTATATACGCGGCATATATGTTATATACGATTCATACACGTTATATACGCGTCATATGCGTTATATACGCGTCATATAAGTTATATAAGCGTCATACACGTTATATACGCCACATATACGTTTTATACGTGGCATATACGTAATATATGCCTCATACACGTTATATACGTGTCATATACGTTATATACGCGTCATATACGTTATATACGGGCCACATACGTTATATACGCGTCATACACTTTATATACGCGACATATACGTTACATACCATTCATATACGTTACATACGCGTCTTATACGGTATATACACGCCATACACTTTATATACGCGACATATACGTTTTGTACGCGTCATATACGGTATATACACGCCATACACGCTATATACGCGTCATATACGTTATATACGCGTCACATACGTTATATACACATCATACACTTTATATACGCGACATATACATTTTGTACGCGTCATATATGTTATATTCGCGTCATACACGTTATATACGCGTCACATACGTTATATACGCGTCAGACACGTTATATACGCCACATATACGTTTTATACGCGGCATATATGTTATCTACGCGTCAAATACGTTATATACACGTCAGACACGTTATATACGGGTCGTATACGTTATATTCGCGTCATATACGTTATATATGCTTCATATACGTTATATACGCGTCATATGCGTTATATACACGTCATACACGCTATATACCCGTTTCATACGTTATATACGCGTCACATACGTTATATACGCGTCATATACGTTATATGCGCGTCATATACGTTATATACACGCCATACACGCTATATACGCGTCATATACGTTACATTCGCATCATATACGTTATATACGCGGCATATACGTTATATACGCGTCATATACGTTATATACGCGTCATATACGTCATATACGCGTCATACACGTTATATACGCGTCATATACGTTATATAAGCGTCATATACGTTATATACGCGACACATACGTTATATACGCGACATATACGTTTTATAGGCGTCATATATGTTATATACGCGCCATACACGCTATTTTCGCTTCATATACTTTATATACGCGTCATATACGTTTTATACGCGGCATATATGTTATACACGCGGCATATATGTTATATACGATTCATACACGTTATATACGCGTCATATACGTTATATACGCGTCACATACGATATATACGCGTCATATACGTTATATACGCGTCACATACGTTATATACACATCATATACGTTATATACGCGGCATATACGTTATATACGCGTCATATACGTTATATACGGGTCATATACGTCATATACGCGTCATACACGTTATATACGCGTCATATACGTTATATAAGCGTCATATACGTTATATACGCGACACATACGTTATATACGCCACATATACGTTTTATAGGCGTCATATATGTTATATACGCGCCATACACGCTATTTTCGCTTCATATACGTTATATACGCGTCATATACGTTTTATACGCGGCATATATGTTATACACGCGGCATATATGTTATATACGATTCATACACGTTATATACGCGTCATATACGTTATATACGCGTCATATAAGTTATATACGCGTCATACACGTTATATACGCCACATATACGTTTTATACGTGGCATATACGTAATATATGCCTCATATACGTTATATACGTGTCATATACGTTATATACGCGTCATATACGTTATATACGGGCCACATACGTTATATACGCGTCATACACTTTATATACGCGACATATACGTTATATACCATTCATATACGTTACATACGCGTCTTATACGGTATATACACGCCATACACGCTATATACGCGTCATATACGTTATATACGCGTCACATACGTTATATACACATCATACACTTTATATACGCGACATATACGTTTTGTACGCGTCATATATGTTATATACGCGTCATATACGTTATATACGCGTCACATACGATATATACGCGTCATATACGTTATATATGCGTCACATACGTTATATACACATCATACACTTTATATACGCGACATATACGTTTTGTACGCCTCATATATTTTATATTCGCGTCATACACGTTATATACGCGTCACATACGTTATATACGCGTCATACACGTTATATACGCCACATATACGTTTTATACGCGGCAGATATGTTATCTACGCGTCAAATACGTTATATACACGTCAGACACGTTATGTACGGGTCGTATACGTTATATTCGCGTCATATACGTTATATACGCGTCATATACGTTATATACGCGTCATATACGTCATATACGCGTCATATACGCTATATACGCGTCATATATGTTATATACGAGTCATATACGTTATATACGCGTCACATACGATATATACGCGTCATATACGTTATATACGCGTCATATTCGCTATATACGCGTCATATACGTTATATACGGGCCACATGCGTTATGTACGCGTCATACACTTTATACACGCGACATATACGTTATATACCTTTCATATACGTTATATACGCGTCTTATACGGTATATACACGCCAAACACGCTATATACGCGTCATATAAGTTATATACACGTCATACACGTTATGTAAGCGTCATACTCGTTATATACGCGACACATACGTTATATACGCGTCACATACGTTATATACGCGTCAGACACGTTATATACGGGTCATATACGTTATATAAGCGTCACATACGTTATGTACGCGTCATATACGTTATATACGCGTCATATACGTTATATACGCGTCATATACGCTATATACGCGTCATATACGTTATATACGCGACATATACGTTTTATACGCGTCATATACGTTATATTCGCATCATATACGTTATATACGCGTCATTCACGTTATATACACGTCATATACGTTATATACGCGTCATATACGTTATATACGCGTCACATACGTTATATACGCGTCATATACGTTATATGCGCGTCATATACGTTATATACGCGTCATATACGTTATATACGCGTCATATACGTCATATACGCGTCATATACGCTATATACGCGTCATATATGTTATATACGCGTCATATACGTTATATACGCGTCACATACGTTATATACGCGTCAGACACGTTATATACGCCACATATACGTTTTATACGTGGCATATACGTTATATACGCGTCATACACGTTATATACACGCCATACACGCTATATACGCGTCACATACGTTATATACGCGTCATATAAGTTATATACACGTCATACACGTTATGTAAGCGTCATACTCGTTATATACGCGACACATACGTTATATACGCGTCATACACTTTATACACGCGACATATACGTTATATACCTTTCATATACGTTATATACGCGTCTTATACGGTATATACACACCAAACACGCTATATACGCGTCATATAAGTTATATACACGTCATACACGTTATGTAGCGTCATACTCGTTATATACGCGACACATACGTTATATACGCGTCACATACGTTATATACGCGTCAGACACGTTATATACGGGTCATATACGTTATATAAGCGTCACATACGTTATATACGCGTCAGACACGTTATATACGCCACATATACGTTTTATACGCGTCATATACGTTATATTCGCATCATATACGTTATATACGCGTCATTCACGTTATATACACGTCATATACGTTTTATACGTGGCATATATGTTATATACGCGGCATATATGTTATATACGATTCATACACGTTATATACGCGTCATGTACGTTATATACGCGTCATATACGTCATATACGCGTCATACACGTTATATACGCGTCATATACGTTATATAAGCGTCATATACGTTATATACGCGACACATACGTTATATACGCGACATATACGTTTTATAGGCGTCAAATATGTTATATACGCGCCATACACGTTATTTTCGCTTCATATACGTTATATACGCGTCATATACGTTTTATACGCGGCATATATGTTATATACGGGCCACATACGTTATATACGCGTCATACACTTTATATACGCGACATATACGTTACATACCATTCATATACGTTACATACGCGTCTTATACGGTATATACACGCCATACACTTTATATACGCGACATATACGTTTTGTACGCGTCATATATGTTATATTCGCGTCATACACGTTATATACGCGTCACATACGTTATATACGCGGCACACACGTTATATACGCCACATATACGTTTTATACGCGGCATATATGTTATCTACGCGTCAAATACGTTATATACACGTCAGACACGTTATATACGGGTCGTATACGTTATATTCGCGTCATATACGATATATACGCGTCATATACGTTATATACGCGTCATATACGTCATATACGCGTCATATACGGTATATACGCATCTTATACGTTACATACGGGTCATATACGTTATATACGCGTCATATACGTTATATACGCGTCACATACGATATATACGCGTCATATACGTTATATACGCGTCATATACGCTATATACGCGTCATATACGTTATATACGGGTCACATACGTTATATACGCGTCATACACTTTATAGACGCGACATATACGTTATATACCTTTCATATACGTTATATACGCGTCTTATACGGTATATACACGCCATACACGCTATATACGCGTCATATACGTTATATACGCGTCACATACGTTATATACACATCATACACTTTATATACGCGACATATACATTTTGTACGCGTCATATATGTTATATTCGCGTCATACACGTTATATACGCGTCACATACGTTATATACGCGTCAGACACGTTATATACGCCACATATACGTTTTATACGCGGCATATATGTTATCTACGCGTCAAATACGTTATATACACGTCAGACACGTTATATACGGGTCGTATACGCTATATTCGCGTCATATACGTTATATATGCTTCATATACGTTATATACGCGTCATATGCGTTATATACACGTCATACACGCTATATACTCGTTTCATACGTTATATACGCGTCACATACGTTATATACGCGTCATATACGTTATATGCGCGTCATATACGTTATATACACGCCATACACGCTATATACGCGTCATATACGTTACATTCGCATCATATACGTTATATACGCGGCATATACGTTATATACGCGTCATATACGTTATATACGCGTCATATACGTCATATACGCGTCATACACGTTATATACGCGTCATATACGTTATATAAGCGTCATATACGTTATATACGCGACACATACGTTATATACGCGACATATACGTTTTATAGGCGTCATATATGTTATATACGCGCCATACACGCTATTTTCGCTTCATATACGTTATATACGCGTCATATACGTTTTATACGCGGCATATATGTTATACACGCGGCATATATGTTATATACGATTCATACACGTTATATACGCGTCATATACGTTATATACGCGTCACATACGATATATACGCGTCATATACGTTATATACGCGTCACATACGTTATATACACATCATACACTTTATATACGCGACATATACGTTTTGCACGCGTCATATATGTTATATTCGCGTCATACACGTTATATACGCGTCACATACGTTATATACGCGTCACACACGTTATATACGCCACATATACGTTTTATACGCGGCATATATGTTATCTACGCGTCAAATACGTTATATACACGTCAGACACGTTATATACGGGTCGTATACGTTATATTCGCGTCATATACGTTATATACGCGTCATATACGTTATATACGCGTCATATACGTCATATACTCGTCATATACGGTATATACGCATCTTATACGTTACATACGGGTCATATACGTTATATACGCGTCATATACGTTATATACGCGTCACATACGATATATACGCGTCATATACGTTATATACGCGTCATATACGCTATATACGCGTCATATACGTTATATACGCGACATATACGTTTTATACGCGTCATATACGTTATATTCGCATCATATACGTTATATACGCGTCATTCACGTTATATACACGTCATATACGTTTTATACGCGGCATATATGTTATATACGCGGCATATATGTTATATACGATTCATACACGTTATATACGCGTCATATACGTTATATACGCGTCATATACGTCATATACGCGTCATACACGTTATATACGCGTCATATACGTTATATAAGCGTCATATACGTTATATACGCGACACATACGTTATATACGCGACATATACGTTTTATAGGCGTCATATATGTTATATACGCGCCATACACGTTATTTTCGCTTCATATACATTATATACGCGTCATATACGTTTTATACGCGGCATATATGTTATATACGCGGCATATACGTTTTATACGTGGCATATACGTAATATATGCCTCATACACGTTATATACGTGTCATATACGCTATATACGCGTCATATACGTTATATACGGGCCACATACGTTATATACGCGTCATACACTTTATATACGCGACATATACGTTACATACCATTCATATACGTTACATACGCGTCTTATACGGTATATACACGCCATACACTTTATATACGCGACATATACGTTTTGTACGCGTCATATATGTTATATTCGCGTCATACACGTTATATACGCGTCACATACGTTATATACGCGTCACACACGTTATATACGCCACATATACGTTTTATACGCGTCATATACGTCATATACGCGTCATATACGGTATATACGCATCTTATACGTTACATACGGGTCATATACGTTATATACGCGTCATATACGTTATATACGCGTCACATACGATATATACGCGTCATATACGTTATATACGCGTCATATACGTTATATACGCGTCATATACGTTATATACGGGCCACATATGTTATATACGCGTCATACACTTTATACACGCGACATATACGTTATATACCTTTCATTCGCATTATATACGCGTCTTATACGGTATATACACGCCATACACGCTATATACGCGTCATATACGTTATATTCGCATCATATACGTTATATACGCGGCATATACGTTATATACGCGTCATGTACGTTATATACGCGTCATATACGTCATATACGTTATATACGCGTCATATACGTTATATACGCGTCATATACGTTATATACGCGTCATATACGTTATATACGCGTCACATACGATATATACGCGTCATATACGTTGTATACGCGTCATATACGCTATATACGCGTCATATACGTTATATACGGGCCACATACGTTATATACGCGTCATACACTTTATACACGCGACATATACGTTATATACCTTTCATATACGTTATATACGCGTCTTATACGGTATATACACGCCATACACGCTATATACGCGTCATATACGTTATATACGCGTCACATACGTTATATACACATCATACACTTTATATACGCGACATATACATTTTGTACGCGTCATATATATTATATTCGCGTCATACACGTTATATACGCGTCACATACGTTATATACGCGTCAGACACGTTATATACGCCACATATACGTTTTATACGCGGCATATATGTTATCTACGCGTCAAATACGTTATATACACGTCAGACACGTTATATACGGGTCGTTTACGTTATATTCGCGTCATATACGTTATATATGCTTCATATACGTTATATACGCGTCATATACGTTATATACGCGTCATTCACGTTATATACACGTCATATACGTTATATACGCGTCATATACGTTATATACGCGTCACATACGTTATATACGCGTCATATACGTTATATGCGCGTCATATACGTTATATACGCGTCATACACTTTATATACGCGACATATACGTTATATACCATTCATATACGTTACATACGCGTCTTATACCGTATATACACGCCATACACGCTATATACGCGTCATATACGTTATATACGCGTCACATACGTTATACACACATAATACACTTTATATACGTGACATATACGTTTTGTACGCGTCATATATGTTATATACGCGTCATATACGTTATATACGCGTCACATACGATATATACGCGTCATATACGTTATATACGCGTCACATACGTTATATACGCGTCAGACACGTTATATACGCCACATATACGTTTTATACGCGGCATATATGTTATCTACGCGTCAAATACGTTATATACACGTCAGACACGTTATATACGGGTCATATACGTTATATACGCGTCACATACGTTATATACGGGCCACATACGTTATATACGCGTCATACACTTTATACACGCGACGAATACATTATATACCTTTCATATACGTTATATACGCGTCTTATACGGTATATACACGCCAAACACGCTATATACGCGTCATATAAGTTATATACACGTCATACACGTTATGTAGCGTCATACTCGTTATATACGCGACACATATGTTATATACGCGTCACATACGTTATATACGCGTCAGACACGTTATATACGGGTCATATACGTTATATACGCGTCACATACGTTATATACGGGCCACATACGTTATATACGCGTCATACACTTTATACACGCGACGTATACGTTATATACCTTTCATATACGTTATATACGCGTCTTATACGGTATATACACGCCAAACACGCTATATACGCGTCATATAAGTTATATACACGTCATACACGTTATGTAGCGTCATACTCGTTATATACGCGACACATATGTTATATACGCGTCACATACGTTATATACGCGTCAGACACGTTATATACGGGTCATATACGTTATATACGCGTCACATACGTTATATACGGGCCACATACGTTATATACGCGTCATACACTTTATACACGCGACATATACGTTATATACCTTTCATATACGTTATATACGCGTCTTATACGGTATATACACGCCATACACGCTATATACGCGTCATATACGTTATATACGCGTCACATACGTTATATACACATCATACACTTTATATACGCGACATATACATTTTGTACGCGTCATATATGTTATATTCGCGTCATACACGTTATATACGCGTCACATACGTTATATACGCGTCAGACACGTTATATACGCCACATATACGTTTTATACGCGGCATATATGTTATCTACGCGTCAAATACGTTATATACACGTCAGACACGTTATATACGGGTCGTATACGTTATATTCGCGTCATATACGTTATATATGCTTCATATACGTTATATACGCGTCATATACGTTATATACGCGTCATTCACGTTATATACACGTCATATACGTTATATACGCGTCATATACGTTATATACGCGTCACATACGTTATATACGCGTCATATACGTTATATGCGCGTCATATCCGTTATATACGCGTCATACACTTTATATACGCGACATATACGTTATATACCATTCATATACGTTACATACGCGTCTTATACCGTATATACACGCCATACACGCTATATACGCGTCATATACGTTATATACGCGTCACATACGTTATACACACATAATACACTTTATATACGTGACATATACGTTTTGTACGCGTCATATATGTTATATACGCGTCATATACGTTATATACGCGTCACATACGATATATACGCGTCATATACGTTATATACGCGTCACATACGTTATATACGCGTCAGACACGTTATATACGCCACATATACGTTTTATACGCGGCATATATGTTATCTACGCGTCAAATACGTTATATACACGTCAGACACGTTATATACGGGTCATATACGTTATATACGCGTCACATACGTTATATACGGGCCACATACGTTATATACGCGTCATACACTTTATACACGCGACGAATACATTATATACCTTTCATATACGTTATATACGCGTCTTATACGGTATATACACGCCAAACACGCTATATACGCGTCATATAAGTTATATACACGTCATACACGTTATGTAGCGTCATACTCGTTATATACGCGACACATATGTTATATACGCGTCACATACGTTATATACGCGTCAGACACGTTATATACGGGTCATATACGTTATATACGCGTCACATACGTTATATACGGGCCACATACGTTATATACGCGTCATACACTTTATACACGCGACGTATACGTTATATACCTTTCATATACGTTATATACGCGTCTTATACGGTATATACACGCCAAACACGCTATATACGCGTCATATAAGTTATATACACGTCATACACGTTATGTAGCGTCATACTCGTTATATA
This sequence comes from Lasioglossum morio, assembly GCA_916610235.2. NCBI lineage: Eukaryota > Metazoa > Arthropoda > Insecta > Hymenoptera > Halictidae > Lasioglossum > Lasioglossum morio. The sequence continues at coordinate 47,161 of CAKAJA020000515.1, read as the reverse complement.
CGCGACACATATGTTATATACGCGTCACATACGTTATATACGCGTCAGACACGTTATATACGGGTCATATACGTTATATACGCGTCACATACGTTATATACGGGCCACATACGTTATATACGCGTCATACACTTTATACACGCGACGTATACGTTATATACCTTTCATATACGTTATATACGCGTCTTATACGGTATATACACGCCATACACGCTATATACGCGTCATATACGTTACATTCGCATCATATACGTTATATACGCGGCATATACGTTATATACGCGTCATATACGTTATATACGCGTCATATACGTCATATACGCGTCATATACGTTATATACACGTCAGACACGTTATATACGGGTCATATACGTTATATACGCGTCTTATACGGTATATACACGCCATACACGCTATATACGCGTCATATACGTTTTATACGCGGCATATATGTTATACACGCGGCATATATGTTATATACGATTCATACACGTTATATACGCCACATATACGTTTTATACGTGGCATATACGTAATATATGCCTCATACACGTTATATACGTGTCATATACGTTATATACGCGTCATATACGTTATATACGGGCCACATACGTTATATACGCGTCATACACTTTATATACGCGACATATACGTTATATACCATTCATATACGTTACATACGCGTCTTATACGGTATATACACGCCATACACGCTATATACGCGTCATATACGTTATATACGCGTCACATACGTTATATACACATAATACACTTTATATACGTGACATATACGTTTTGTACGCGTCATATATGTTATATACGCGTCATATACGTTATATACGCGTCACATACGATATATACGCGTCATATACGTTATATACGCGTCACATACGTTATATACACATCATACACTTTATATACGCGACATATACGTTTTGTACGCGTCATATATGTTATATTCGCGTCATACACGTTATATACGCGTCACATACGTTATATACGCGTCACACACGTTATATACGCCACATATACGTTTTATACGCGGCATATATGTTATCTACGCGTCAAATACGTTATATGCACGTCAGACACGTTATATACGGGTCGTATACGTTATATTCGCGTCATATACGTTATATACGCGTCACATACGATATATACGCGTCATATACGTTATATACGCGACATATACGTTTTATACGCGTCATATACGCTATATACGCGTCATATATGTTATATACGTGTCATTCACGTTATATACACGCCATATACGTTATATACGCGTCATATACGTTATATACGCGTCACATACGTTATATTTACGCGTCATATACGTTATATGCGCGTCATATACGTTATATACACGCCATACACGCTATATACGCGTCATATACGTTACATTTGCATCATATACGTTATATACGCGGCATATACGTTATATACGCGTCATACTCGTTATATACGCGACACATACGTTATATACGCGTCACATACGTTATATACGCGTCATACACGTTATATACGCGTCATATACGTTATATAAGCGTCATATACGTTATATACGCGACACATACGTTATATACGCGACATATACGTTTTATAGGCGTCATATATGTTATATACGCGCCATACACGTTATTTTCGCTTCATATACGTTATATACGCGTCATATACGTTTTATACGCGGCATATATGTTATATACGCGGCATATATGTTATATACGATTCATACACGTTATATACGCGTCATATACGTTATATACGCATCATATAAGTTATATACGCGTCATACACGTTATACACGCCACATATACGTTTTATACGTGGCATATACGTAATATATGCCTCATACACGTTATATACATGTCATATACGTTATATACGCGTCATATACGTTATATACGCGTCATATACGTCATATACGCGTCATATACGCTATATACGCGTCATATATGTTATATACGAGTCATATACGTTATATACGCGTCACATACGATATATACGCGTCATATACTTTATATACGCGTCATATACGCTATATACGCGTCATATACGTTATATACGGGCCACATACGTTATATACGCGTCATACACTTTATACACGCGACATATACGTTATATACCTTTCATATACGTTATATACGCGTCATATACGGTATATACACGCCAAACACGCTATATACGCGTCATATAAGTTATATACACGTCATACACGTTATGTAAGCGTCATACTCGTTATATACGCGACACATACGTTATATACGCGTCACATACGTTATATACGCGTCAGACACGTTATATACGCCACATATACGTTTTATACGCGGCATATACGTTATATACGCGTCACATACGTTATATACGCGTCATATACGTTATATGCGCGTCATATACGTTATATACGCGTCATATACGTTATATACGCGTCATATACGTCATATACGCGTCATATACGCTATATACGCGTCATATATGTTATATACGCGTCATATACGTTATATACGCGTCACATACGTTATATACGCGTCGGACACGTTATATACGCCACATATACGTTTTATACGTGGCATATACGTTATATACGCGTCATACACGTTATATACACGCCATACACGCTATATACGCGTCACATACGTTATATACGCGTCATATAAGTTATATACACGTCATACACGTTATGTAAGCGTCATACTCGTTATATACGCGACACATACGTTATATACGCGTCATACACTTTATACACGCGACATATACGTTATATACCTTTCATATACGTTATATACGCGTCTTATACGGTATATACGCGCCAAACACGCTATATACGCGTCATATAAGTTATATACACGTCATACACGTTATGTAGCGTCATACTCGTTATATACGCGACACATATGTTATATACGCGTCACATACGTTATATACGCGTCAGACACGTTATATACGGGTCATATACGTTATATACGCGTCACATACGTTATATACGGGCCACATACGTTATATACGCGTCATACACTTTATACACGCGACGTATACGTTATATACCTTTCATATACGTTATATACGCGTCTTATACGGTATATACACGCCATACACGCTATATACGCGTCATATACGTTACATTCGCATCATATACGTTATATACGCGGCATATACGTTATATACGCGTCATATACGTTATATACGCGTCATATACGTCATATACGCGTCATATACGTTATATACGCGTCATATACGTTATATAAGCGTCATATACGTTATATGCGCGTCACATACGATATATACGCGTCATATACGTTATATACGCGTCATATACGCTATATACGCGTCATATACGTTATATACGGGCCACATACGTTATTTACGCGTCATACACTTTATACACGCGACATATACGTTATATACGCGTCATACACGTTATATACACGCCATACACGCTATATACGCGTCACATACGTTATATACGCGTCATATAAGTTATATACACGTCATACACGTTATGTAAGCGTCATACTCGTTATATACGCGACACATACGTTATATACGCGTCATACACTTTATACACGCGACATATACGTTATATACCTTTCATATACGTTATATACGCGTCTTATACGGTATATACGCGCCAAACACGCTATATACGCGTCATATAAGTTATATACACGTCATACACGTTATGTAGCGTCATACTCGTTATATACGCGACACATATGTTATATACGCGTCACATACGTTATATACGCGTCAGACACGTTATATACGGGTCATATACGTTATATACGCGTCACATACGTTATATACGGGCCACATACGTTATATACGCGTCATACACTTTATACACGCGACGTATACGTTATATACCTTTCATATACGTTATATACGCGTCTTATACGGTATATACACGCCATACACGCTATATACGCGTCATATACGTTACATTCGCATCATATACGTTATATACGCGGCATATACGTTATATACGCGTCATATACGTTATATACGCGTCATATACGTCATATACGCGTCATATACGTTATATACGCGTCATATACGTTATATAAGCGTCATATACGTTATATGCGCGTCACATACGATATATACGCGTCATATACGTTATATACGCGTCATATACGCTATATACGCGTCATATACGTTATATACGGGCCTCATACGTTATTTACGCGTCATACACTTTATACACGCGACATATTCGTTATATACCTTTCATATACGTTATATACGCGTCTTATACGGTATATACACGCCATACACGTTATATACGCGTCATATACGTTATATACGCGTCATATACGTTATATACGCGTCATATACGTTATATACGCGTCACATACGATATATACGCGTCATATACGTTATATACGCGACATATACGTTTTATACGCGTCATATACGTTATATTCGCATCATATACGTTATATACACGCCATACACGCTGTATACGCGTGATATACGTTATATACGCGTCATATACGCTATATACCCGTCACATATGTTATATACACGTCAGACACGTTATATACGCGTCACATACGTTATATACGCGTCAGACACGTTATATACGCCACATATACGTTTTATACGCGGCATATATGTTATCTACGCGTCAAATACGTTATATACACGTCAGACACGTTATATACGGGTCATATACGTTATATACGCGTCTTATACGGTATATACACGCCATACACGCTATATACGCGTCATATACGTTACATTCGCATCATATACGTTATATACGCGGCATATACGTTATATACGCGTCATATACGTTATATACGCGTCACATACGATATATACGCGTCATATACGTTATATACGCGACATATACGTTTTATACGCGTCATATACGTTATATTCGCATCATATACGTTATATACGCGTCATTCACGTTATATACACGTCATATACGTTATATACGCGTCATATACGTTATATACGCGTCACATACGTTATATACGCGTCATATACGTTATATGCGCGTCATATACGTTATATACGCGTCATATACGGTATATACGCATCTTATACGTTACATACGGGTCATATACGTTATATACGCGTCATATACGTTATATACACGTCACATACGATATATACGCGTCATATACGTTATATACGCGTCATATACGCTATATACGCGTCAGACACGTTATATACGTGTCATATACGTTATATACGCGTCATACACGCTATATACCCGTCACATATGTTATATACACGTCAGACACGTTATATATGTGTCATATACGTTATATACGCGTCACATACGTTATATGCGCGACATATACGTTATGTACGCGTCATATACGTTATATACGCGTCATATACGTTATATACGCGTCATATACGCTATATACGCGTCATATACGTTATATACGCGACATATACGTTTTATACGCGTCATATACGTTATATTCGCATCATATACGTTATATACGCGTCATTCACGTTATATACACGTCATATACGTTATATACGCGTCATATACGTTATATACGCGTCACATACGTTATATACGCGTCATATACGTTATATGCGCGTCATATACGTTATATACACGCCATACACGCTATATACGCGTCATATACGTTACATTCGCATCATATACGTTATGTACGCGTCATATACGTTATATACGCGTCATATACGTCATATACGCGTCATACACGTTATATACGCGTCATATACGTTATATAAGCGTCATATACGTTATATACGCGTCATATACGTTATATACGGGCCACATACGTTATATACGCGTCATACACTTTATATACGCGACATATACGTTATATACCATTCATATACGTTACATACGCGTCTTATACGGTATATACACGCCATACACGCTGTATACGCGTGATATACGTTATATACGCGTCATATACGTTATATACGGGCCACATACGTTATATACGCGTCATATACGTTATATACGCGTCATATACGTTATATAAGCGTCATATACGTTATATGCACGTCACATACGATATATACGCGTCATATACGTTATATACGCGTCATATACGCTATATACGCGTCATATACGTTATATACGGGCCACATACGTTATATACGCGTCATACACTTTATACACGCGACATATAAGTTATATACCTTTCATATACGTTATATACGCGTCTTATACGGTATATACACGCCATACACGCTATATACGCGTCATATACGTTATATACGCGTCATATACGTTATATACGCGTCATATACGTTATATACGCGTCATTTACGTCATATACGCGTCATATACGCTATATACGCGTCATATATGTTATATACGCGTCATATACGTTATATACGCGTCACATACGTTATATACGCGTCGGACACGTTATATACGCCACATATACGTTTTATACGTGGCATATACGTTATATACGCGTCATACACGTTATATACACGCCATACACGCTATATACGCGTCACATACGTTATATACGCGTCATATAAGTTATATACACGTCATACACGTTATGTAAGCGTCATACTCGTTATATACGCGACACATACGTTATATACGCGTCATACACTTTATACACGCGACATATACGTTATATACCTTTCATATACGTTATATACGCGTCTTATACGGTATATACACGCCAAACACGCTATATACGCGTCATATAAGTTATATACACGTCATACACGTTATGTAGCGTCATACTCGTTATATACGCGACACATATGTTATATACGCGTCATATACGTTATATACGCGTCAGACACGTTATATACGGGTCATATACGTTATATACGCGTCACATACGTTATATACGCGTCAGACACGTTATATACGCCACATATACGTTTTATACGCGGCATATATGTTATCTACGCGTCAAATACGTTATATACACGTCAGACACGTTATATACGGGTCGTATACGTTATATTCGCGTCATATACGTTATATATGCTTCATATACGTTATATACGCGTCATATGCGTTATATAAACGTCATACACGCTATATACGCGTCATATACGTTATATACGCCTCATATACGTTATATACGGGCCACATACGTTATATACGCGTCATACACTTTATACACGCGACGTATACGTTATATACCTTTCATATACGTTATATACGCGTCTTATACGTTATATACGTGTCATATACGTTATATACGCGTCATACACGCTATATACCCGTCACATATGTTATATACACGTCAGACACGTTATATACGTGTCATATACGTTATATACGCGTCACATACGTTATATGCGCGACATATACGTTATGTACGCGTCATATACGTTATATAAGCGTCATATACGTTATATGCACGTCACATACGATATATACGCGTCATATACGTTATATACGCGTCATATACGCTATATACGCGTCATATACGTTATATACGTGTCATATACGTTATATACGCGTCATACACGCTATATACCCGTCACATATGTTATATACACGTCAGACACGTTATATACGTGTCATATACGTTATATACGCGTCACATACGTTATATGCGCGACATATACGTTATGTACGCGTCATATACGTTATATACGCGTCATATACGCTATATACGCGTCATATACGTTATATACGCGTCATATACGTTATATACGCGACATATACGTTTTATACGCGTCATATACGTTATATTCGCATCATATACGTTATATACGCGTCATTCACGTTATATACACGTCATATACGTTATATACGCGTCATATACGTTATATACGCGTCACATACGTTATATACGCGTCATATACGTTATATGCGCGTCATATACGTTATATACACGCCATACACGCTATATACGCGTCATATACGTTACATTCGCATCATATACGTTATGTACGCGTCATATACGTTATATACGCGTCATATACGTTATATAAGCGTCATATACGTTATATACGCGTCATATACGTTATATACGGGCCACATACGTTATATACGCGTCATACACTTTATATACGCGACATATAAGTTATATACCTTTCATATACGTTATATACGCGTCTTATACGGTATATACACGCCATACACGCTATATACGCGTCATATACGTTATATACGCGTCATATACGTTATATACGCGTCATATACGTTATATACGCGTCACATACGATATATACGCGTCATATACTTTATATACGCGTCACATACGTTATATACGCGTCATACACGTTATATACGCCACATATACGTTTTATACGCGGCATATATGTTATCTACACGTCACATACGATATATACGCGTCATATACTTTATATACGCGTCATATACGCTATATACGCGTCATATACGTTATATACGGGCCACATACGTTATATACGCGTCATACACTTTATACACGCGACATATACGTTATATACCTTTCATATACGTTATATACGCGTCATATACGGTATATACACGCCAAACACGCTATATACGCGTCATATAAGTTATATACACGTCATACACGTTATGTAAGCGTCATACTCGTTATATACGCGACACATACGTTATATACGCGTCACATACGTTATATACGCGTCAGACACGTTATATACGCCACATATACGTTTTATACGCGGCATATATGTTATCTACGCGTTAAATACGTTATATACACGTCAGACACGTTATATACGGGTCGTATACGTTATATTCGCGTCATATACGTTATGTACGCGTCATATACGTTATATACGCGTCATATACGTTATATACGCGTCATATACGCTATATACGCGTCATATACGTTATATACGCGACATATACGTTTTATACGCGTCATATACGTTATATTCGCATCATATACGTTATATACGCGTCATTCACGTTATATACACGTCATATACGTTATATACGCGTCATATACGTTATATACGCGTCACATACGTTATATACGCGTCATATACGTTATATGCGCGTCATATACGTTATATACGCGTCATATACGTTATATACGCGTCATATACGTCATATACGCGTCATATACGCTATATACGCGTCATATATGTTATACACGCGTCATATACGTTATATACGCGTCACATACGTTATATACGCGTCGGACACGTTATATACGCCACATATACGTTTTATACGTGGCATATACGTTCTATACGCGTCATACACGTTATATACACGCCATACACGCTATATACGCGTCACATACGTTATATACGCGTCATATAAGTTATATACACGTCATACACGTTATGTAAGCGTCATACTCGTTATATACGCGACACATACGTTATATACGCGTCATACACTTTATACACGCGACATATACGTTATATACCTTTCATATACGTTATATACGCGTCTTATACGGTATATACACGCCAAACACGCTATATACGCGTCATATAAGTTATATACACGTCATACACGTTATGTAGCGTCATACTCGTTATATACGCGACACATATGTTATATACGCGTCACATACGTTATATACGCGTCAGACACGTTATATACGGGTCGTATACGTTATATTCGCGTCATATACGTTATATACGCCTCATATACGTTATATACGGGCCACATACGTTATATACGCGTCATACACTTTATACACGCGACGTATACGTTATATACCTTTCATATACGTTATATACGCGTCTTATACGGTATATACACGCCATACACGCTATATACGCGTCATATACGTTACATTCGCATCATATACGTTATATAAGCGTCATATACGTTATATGCACGTCACATACGATATATACGCGTCATATACGTTATATACGCGTCATATACGTTATATACGCGTCATATACGTTATATACGCGTCACATACGATATATACGCGTCATATACTTTATATACGCGTCACATACGTTATATACGCGTCATACACGTTATATACGCCACATATACGTTTTATACGCGGCATATATGTTATCTACGCGTTAAATACGTTATATACACGTCAGACACGGTATATACGGGTCGTATACGTTATATTCGCGTCATATACGTTATATACGCGTCATATACGTTATATACGCGTCATATACGTCATATACGCGTCATATACGCTATATACGCGTCATATATGTTATATACGAGTCATATACGTTATATACGCGTCACATACGATATATACGCGTCATATACTTTATATACGCGTCATATACGCTATATACGCGTCATATACGTTATATAGGGGCCACATACGTTATATACGCGTCATACACTTTATACAAGCGACATATACGTTATATACCTTTCATATACGTTATATACGCGTCATATACGGTATATACACGCCAAACACGCTATATACGCGTCATATAAGTTATATACACGTCATACACGTTATGTAAGCGTCATACTCGTTATATACGCGACACATACGTTATATACGCGTCACATACGTTATATACGCGTCAGACACGTTATATACGCCACATATACGTTTTATACGCGGCATATATGTTATCTACGCGTTAAATACGTTATATACACGTCAGACACGTTATATACGGGTCGTATACGTTATATTCGCGTCATATACGTTATGTACGCGTCATATACGTTATATACGCGTCATATACGTTATATACGCGTCATTCACGTTATATACACGTCATATACGTAATATACGCGTCATATACGTTATATACGCGTCACATACGTTATATACGCGTCATATACGTTATATGCGCGTCATATACGTTATATACGCGTCATATACGCTATATACGCGTCATATATGTTATATACGCGTCATATACGTTATATACGCGTCACATACGTTATATACGCGTCGGACACGTTATATACGCCACATATACGTTTTATACGTGGCATATACGTTATATACGCGTCATACACGTTATATACACGCCATACACGCTATATACGCGTCACATACGTTATATACGCGTCATATAAGTTATATACACGTCATACACGTTATGTAAGCGTCATACTCGTTATATACGCGACACATACGTTATATACGCGTCATACACTTTTTACACGTGACATATACGTTATATACCTTTCATATACGTTATATACGCGTCTTATACGGTATATACACGCCAAACACGCTATATACGCGTCATATAAGTTATATACACGTCATACACGTTATGTAGCGTCATACTCGTTATATACGCGACACATATGTTATATACGCGTCACATACGTTATATACGCGTCAGACACGTTATATACGGGTCATATACGTTATATACGCGTCACATACGTTATATACGCGTCAGACACGTTATATACGCCACATATACGTTTTATACGCGGCATATATGTTATCTACGCGTCACATACGTTATATACGCGTCAGACACGTTATATACGGGTCATATACGTTATATACGCGTCACATACGTTATATACGCGTCAGACACGTTATATACGCCACATATACGTTTTATACGCGGCATATATGTTATCTACGCGTCAAATACGTTATATACACGTCAGACACGTTATATACGGGTCGTATACGTTATATTCGCGTCATATACGTTATATATGCTTCATATACGTTATATACGCGTCATATGCGTTATATAAACGTCATACACGCTATATACGCGTCATATACGTTATATACGCCTCATATACGTTATATACGGGCCACATACGTTATATACGCGTCATACACTTTATACACGCGACGTATACGTTATACACCTTTCATATACGTTATATACGCGTCTTATACGGTATATACACGCCATACACGCTATATACGCGTCATATACGTTACATTCGCATCATATACGTTATATACGCGGCATATACGTTATATACGGGCCACATACGTTATATACGCGTCATACACTTTATACACGCGACATATACGTTATATACCTTTCATATACGTTATATACGCGTCATATACGGTATATACACGCCAAACACGCTATATACGCGTCATATAAGTTATATACACGTCATACACGTTATGTAAGCGTCATACTCGTTATATACGCGACACATACGTTATATACGCGTCACATACGTTATATACGCGTCAGACACGTTATATACGCCACATATACGTTTTATACGCGGCATATATGTTATCTACGCGTTAAATACGTTATATACACGTCAGACACGTTATATACGGGTCGTATACGTTATATTCGCGTCATATACGTTATGTACGCGTCATATACGTTATATACGCGTCATATACGTTATATACGCGTCATATACGCTATATACGCGTCATATACGTTATATACGCGACATATACGTTTTATACGCGTCATATACGTTATATTCGCATCATATACGTTATATACGCGTCATTCACGTTATATACACGTCATATACGTTATATACGCGTCATATACGTTATATACGCGTCACATACGTTATATACGCGTCATATACGTTATATGCGCGTCATATACGTTATATACGCGTCATATACGTTATATACGCGTCATATACGTCATATACGCGTCATATACGCTATATACGCGTCATATATGTTATATACGCGTCATATACGTTATATACGCGTCACATACGTTATATACGCGTCGGACACGTTATATACGCCACATATACGTTTTATACGTGGCATATACGTTATATACGCGTCATACACGTTATATACACGCCATACACGCTATATACGCGTCACATACGTTATATACGCGTCATATAAGTTATATACACGTCATACACGTTATGTAAGCGTCATACTCGTTATATACGCGACACATACGTTATATACGCGTCATACACTTTATACACGCGACATATACGTTATATACCTTTCATATACGTTATATACGCGTCTTATACGGTATATACACGCCAAACACGCTATATACGCGTCAGACACGTTATATACGCCACATATACGTTTTATACGCGGCATATATGTTATCTACGCCTCATATACGTTATATACGGGCCACATACGTTATATACGCGTCATACACTTTATACACGCGACGTATACGTTATATACCTTTCATATACGTTATATACGCGTCTTATACGGTATATACACGCCATACACGCTATATACGCGTCATATACGTTACATTCGCATCATATACGTCATATACGCGGCATATACGTTATATGCGCGTCACATACGATATATACGCGTCATATACGTTATATACGCGTCATATAAGCTATATACGCGTCATATACGTTATATACGGGCCACATACGTTATATACGCGTCATACACTTTATACACGCGACATATTCGTTATATACCTTTCATATACGTTATATACGCGTCTTATACGGTATATACACGCCATACACGCTATATACGCGTCATATACGTTATATACGCGTCATATACGTTATATACGCGTCATATACGTTATATACGCGTCACATACGATATATACGCATCATATACGTTATATACGCGACATATACGTTTTATACGCGTCATATACGTTATATTCGCATCATATACGTTATATACGCGTCATTCACGTTATATACGCGACACATACGTTATATACGCGTCACATACGTTATATACGCGTCAGACACGTTATATACGGGTCATATACGTTATATACGCGTCACATACGTTATATACGCGTCAGACACGTTATATACGCCACATACACGTTTTATACGCGGCATATATGTTATCTACGCGTCAAATACGTTATATACACGTCAGACACGTTATATACGGATCGTATACGTTATATTCGCGTCATATACGTTATATATGGTTCATATACGTTATATACGCGTCATATGCGTTATATACACGTCATACACGCTATATACGCGTCATATACGTTATATACGCGTCATATACGTTATATACGGGCCACATACGTTATATACGCATCATACACTTTATACACGCGACGTATACGTTATATACCTTTCATATACGTTATATACGCGTCTTATACGGTATATACACGCCATACACGCTATATACGCGTCATATACGTTACATTCGCATCATATACGTTATATACGCGGCATATACGTTATATACGCGTCATATACGTTATATACGCGTCACATACGATATATACGCGTCATATACGTTATATACGCGACATATACGTTTTATACGCGTCATATACGTTATATTCGCATCATATACGTTATATACGCGTCATTCACGTTATATACACGTCATATACGTTATATACGCGTCATATACGTTATATACGCGTCACATACGTTATATACGCGTCATATACGTTATATGCGCGTCATATACGTTATATACGCGTCATATACGGTATATACGCATCTTATACGTTACATACGGGTCATATACGTTATATACGCGTCATATACGTTATATACACGTCACATACGATATATACGCGTCATATACGTTATATACGCGTCATATACGCTATATACGCGTCAGACACGTTATATACGTGTCATATACGTTATATACGCGTCATACACGCTATATACCCGTCACATATGTTATATACACGTCAGACACGTTGTATACGCGTCATATACGTTATATACGCGTCACATACGTTATATGCGCGACATACACGTTATGTACGCGTCATATACGTTATATACGCGTCATATACGTTATATACGCGTCATATACGCTATATACGCGTCATATACGTTATATACGCGACATATACGTTTTATACGCGTCATATACGTTATATTCGCATCATATACGTTATATACGCGTCATTCACGTTATATACACGTCATATACGTTATATACGCGTCATATACGTTATATACGCGTCATACACTTTATATACGCGACATATACGTTATATACCATTCATATACGTTACATACGCGTCTTATACGGTATATACACGCCATACACGCTGTATACGCGTGATATACGTTATATACGCGTCATATACGTTATATACGGGCCACATACGTTATATACGCGTCATACACTTTATACACGCGACGTATACGTTATATACCTTTCATATACGTTATATACGCGTCTTATACGGTATATACACGCCATACACGCTATATACGCGTCATATACGTTACATTCGCATCATATACGTTATATACGCGGCATATACGTTATATACGCGTCATATACGTTATATACGCGTCATATACGTCATATACGCGTCATATACGCAATATACGCGTCATATACGTTATATACGGGCTACATACGTTATATACGCGTCATACACTTTATAAACGCGACATATAAGTTATATACCTTTCATATACGTTATATACGCGTCTTATACGGTATATACACGCCATACACGCTATATACGCGTCATATACGTTATATACGCGTCATATACGTTATATACGCGTCATATACGTTATATACGCGACATATACGTTTTATACGCGTCATATACGTTATATTCGCATCATATACGTTATATACGCGTCATTCACGTTATATACGCGACACATACGTTATATACGCTTCACATACGTTATATACGCGTCAGACACGTTATATACGGGTCATATACGTTATATTCGCGTCATATACGTTATATATGGTTCATATACGTTATATACGCGTCATATGCGTTATATACACGTCATACACGCTATATACGCGTCATATACGTTATATACGCGTCTTATACGTTATATACGGGCCACATACGTTATATACGCGTCATACACTTTATACACGCGACGTATACGTTATATACCTTTCATATACGTTATATACGCGTCTTATACGGTATATACACGCCATACACGCTATATACGCGTCATATACGTTACATTCGCATCATATACGTTATATACGCGGCATATACGTTATATACGGGCCACATACGTTATATACGCGTCATACACTTTATACACGCGACATATACGTTACATACCTTTCATATACGTTATATACGCGTCTTATACGGTATATACACGCCATACACGCTATATACTCGTCATATACGTTATATACGCGTCATATACGTTATATACGCGTCATATACGTTATATACGCGTCACATACGATATATACGCGTCATATACGTTATATACGCGACATATACGTTTTATACGCGTCATATACGTTATATTCGCATCATATACGTTATATACGCGTCATTCACGTTATATACACGTCATATACGTTATATACGCGTCATATACGTTATATACGCGTCACATACGTTTTATACGCGTCACATACGTTTTATACGCGTCACATACGTTATATACGCGTCAGACACGTTATATACGCCACATATACGTTTTATACGTGGCATATACGTTATATACGCGTCATACACGTTATATACACGCCATACACGCTATATACGCGTCACATACGTTATATACGCGTCATATAAGTTATATACACGTCATACACGTTATGTAAGCGTCATACTCGTTATATACGCGACACATACGTTATATACGCGTCATACACTTTATACACGCGACATATACGTTATATACCTTTCATATACGTTATATACGCGTCTTATACGGTATATACACGCCAAACACGCTATATACGCGTCATATAAGTTATATACACGTCATACACGTTATGTAGCGTCATACTCGTTATATACGCGCACATATGTTATATACGCGTCACATACGTTATATACGCGTCAGACACGTTATATACGGGTCATATACGTTATATACGCGTCACATACGTTATATACGCGTCAGACACGTTATATACGCCACATATACGTTTTATACGCGGCATATATGTTATCTACGCGTCAAATACGTTATATACACGTCAGACACGTTATATACGGGTCGTATACGTTATATTCGCGTCATATACGTTATATATGCTTCATATACGTTATATACGCGTCATATGCGTTATATAAACGTCATACACGCTATATACGCGTCATATACGTTATATACGCGTCATATACGTTATATACGGGCCACATACGTTATATACGCGTCATACACTTTATACACGCGACGTATACGTTATATACCTTTCATATACGTTATATACGCGTCTTATACGGTATATACACGCCATACACGCTATATACGCGTCATATACGTTATATACGCGTCATATACGTTATATACGCGTCATATACGTTATATACGCGTCACATACGATATATACGCGTCATATACGTTATATACGCGACATATACGTTTTATACGCATCATATACGTTATATTCGCATCATATACGTTATATACGCGTCATTCACGTTATATACACGTCATATACGTTATATACGCGTCATATACGTTACATACGCGTCATATACGTCATATACGCGTCATATACGTTATATACGCGTCATATACGTTATATAAGCGTCATATACGTTATATACGCGTCATATGCGTTATATAAACGTCATACACGCTATATACGCGTCATATACGTTATATACGCGTCATATACGTTATATACGGGCCACATACGTTATATACGCGTCATACACTTTATACACGCGACGTATACGTTATATACCTTTCATATACGTTATATACGCGTCTTATACGGTATATACACGCCATACACGCTATATACGCGTCATATACGTTACATTCGCATCATATACGTTATATACGCGGCATATACGTTACAAACGCGTCATATACGTTATATACGCGTCATATACGTCATATACGCGTCATATACGTTATATACGCGTCATATACGTTATATAAGCGTCATATACGTTATATGCGCGTCACATACGATATATACGCGTCATATACGTTATATACGCGTCATATACGCTATATACGCGTCATATACGTTATATACGGGCCACATACGTTATATACGCGTCATACACTTTATACACGCGACGTATACGTTATATACCTTTCATATACGTTATATACGCGTCTTATACGGTATATACACGCCATACACGCTATATACGCGTCATATACGTTATATACGCGTCATATACGTTATATACGGGCCACATACGTTATATACGCGTCATACACTTTATACACGCGACGTATACGTTATATACCTTTCATATACGTTATATACGCGTCTTATACGGTATATACACGCCATACACGCTATATACGCGTCATATACGTTACATTCGCATCATATACGTTATATACGCGGCATATACGTTATATACGCGTCATATACGTTACATACGCGTCATATACGTCATATACGCGTCATATACGTTATATACGCGTCATATACGTTATATAAGCGTCATATACGTTATATACGCGTCATATGCGTTATATAAACGTCATACACGCTATATACGCGTCATTTACGTTATATACGCGTCATATACGTTATATACGGGCCACATACGTTATATACGCGTCATACACTTTATACACGCGACGTATACGTTATATACCTTTCATATACGTTATATACGCGTCTTATACGGTATATACACGCCATACACGCTATATACGCGTCATATACGTTACATTCGCATCATATACGTTATATACGCGGCATATACGTTATATACGCGTCATATACGTTATATACGCGTCATATACGTCATATACGGGCCACATACGTTATATACGCGTCATACACTTTATACACGCGACGTATACGTTATATACCTTTCATATACGTTATATACGCGTCTTATACGGTATATACACGCCATACACGCTATATACGCGTCATATACGTTATATACGCGACATATACGTTTTATACGCGTCATATACGCTATATACGCGTCAGACACGTTATATACGTGTCATATACGTTATATACGCGTCATATACGTTATATACGCGTCATATACGTTATATACGCGTCATACACTTTATACACGCGACGTATACGTTATATACCTTTCATATACGTTATATACGCGTCTTATACGGTATATACACGCCATACACGCTATATACGCGTCATATACGTTACATTCGCATCATATACGTTATATACGCGGCATATACGTTATATACGCGTCATATACGTTACATACGCGTCATATACGTCATATACGCGTCATATACGTTATATACGCGTCATATACGTTATATAAGCGTCATATACGTTATATACGCGTCATATGCGTTATATAAACGTCATACACGCTATATACGCGACATATACGTTATATACGCGTCATATACGTTATATACGGGCCACATACGTTATATACGCGTCATACACTTTATACACGCGACGTATACGTTATATACCTTTCATATACGTTATATACGCGTCTTATACGGTATATACACGCCATACACGCTATATACGCGTCATATACGTTACATTCGCATCATATACGTTATATACGCGGCATATACGTTATATACGCGTCATATACGTTATATACGCGTCATATACGTCATATACGCGTCATATACGTTATATACGCGTCATATACGTTATATAAGCGTCATATACGTTATATGCGCGTCACATACGATATATACGCGTCATATACGTTATATACGCGTCATATACGCTATATACGCGTCATATACGTTATATACGGGCCACATACGTTATATACGCGTCATACACTTTATACACGCGACGTATACGTTATATACCTTTCATATACGTTATATACGCGTCTTATACGGTATATACACGCCATACACGCTATATACGCGTCATATACGTTACATTCGCATCATATACGTTATATACGCGGCATATACGTTATATACGCGTCATATACGTTACATACGCGTCATATACGTCATATACGCGTCATATACGTTATATACGCGTCATATACGTTATATAAGCGTCATATACGTTATATACGCGTCATATGCGTTATATAAACGTCATACACGCTATATACGCGTCATTTACGTTATATACGCGTCATATACGTTATATACGGGCCACATACGTTATATACGCGTCATACACTTTATACACGCGACGTATACGTTATATACCTTTCATATACGTTATATACGCGTCTTATACGGTATATACACGCCATACACGCTATATACGCGTCATATAAGTTACATTCGCATCATATACGTTATATACGCGGCATATACGTTATATACGCGTCATATACGTTATATACGCGTCATATACGTCATATACGGGCCACATACGTTATATACGCGTCATACACTTTATACACGCGACGTATACGTTATATACCTTTCATATACGTTATATACGCTTCTTATACGGTATATACACGCCATACACGCTATATACGCGTCATATACGTTATATACGCGACATATACGTTATATACGCGTCATATACGCTATATACGCGTCAGACACGTTATATACGTGTCATATACGTTATATACGCGTCATACACGCTATATACCCGTCACATATGTTATATACACGTCAGACACGTTATATACGTGTCATATACGTTATATACGCGTCACATACGTTATATGCGCGACATATACGTTATGTACGCGTCATATACGTTATATATGCGTCATATACGTTATATACGCGTCATATACGCTATATACGCGTCATATACGTTATATACGCGACATATACGTTTTATACGCGTCATATACGTTATATTCGCATCATATACGTTATATACGCGTCATTCACGTTATATACACGTCATATACGTTATATACGCGTCATATACGTTATATACGCGTCACATACGTTATATACGCGTCATATACGTTATATGCGCGTCATATACGTTATATACACGCCATACACGCTATATACGCGTCATATACGTTACATTCGCATCATATACGTTATATACGCGGCATATACGTTATATACGCGTCATATACGTTACATACGCGTCATATACGTCATATACGCGTCATATACGTTATATACGCGTCATATACGTTATATAAGCGTCATATACGTTATATACGCGTCATATGCGTTATATAAACGTCATACACGCTATATACGCGTCATTTACGTTATATACGCGTCATATACGTTATATACGGGCCACATACGTTATATACGCGTCATACACTTTATACACGCGACGTATACGTTATATACCTTTCATATACGTTATATACGCGTCTTATACGGTATATACACGCCATACACGCTATATACGCGTCATATAAGTTACATTCGCATCATATACGTTATATACGCGGCATATACGTTATATACGCGTCATATACGTTATATACGCGTCATATACGTCATATACGGGCCACATACGTTATATACGCGTCATACACTTTATACACGCGACGTATACGTTATATACCTTTCATATACGTTATATACGCTTCTTATACGGTATATACACGCCATACACGCTATATACGCGTCATATACGTTATATACGCGACATATACGTTTTATACGCGTCATATACGCTATATACGCGTCAGACACGTTATATACGTGTCATATACGTTATATACGCGTCATACACGCTATATACCCGTCACATATGTTATATACACGTCAGACACGTTATATACGTGTCATATACGTTATATACGCGTCACATACGTTATATGCGCGACATATACGTTATGTACGCGTCATATACGTTATATATGCTTCATATACGTTATATACGCGTCATATACGCTATATACGCGTCATATACGTTATATACGCGACATATACGTTTTATACGCGTCATATACGTTATATTCGCATCATATACGTTATATACGCGTCATTCACGTTATATACACGTCATATACGTTATATACGCGTCATATACGTTATATACGCGTCACATACGTTATATACGCGTCATATACGTTATATGCGCGTCATATACGTTATATACACGCCATACACGCTATATACGCGTCATATACGTTACATTCGCATCATATACGTTATATACGCGGCATATACGTTATATACGCGTCATATACGTCATATACGCGTCATACACGTTATATACGCGTCATATACGTTATATAAGCGTCATATACGTTATATACGCGTCATATACGTTATATACGGGCCACATACGTTATATACGCGTCATACACTTTATATACGCGACATATACGTTATATACCATTCATATACGTTACATACGCGTCTTATACGGTATATACACGCCATACACGCTATATACGCGTCATATACGTTATATACGCGTCACATACGTTATATACACATCATACACTTTATATACGCGACACATACGTTTTGTACGCGTCATATATGTTATATACGCCTCATATACGTTATATACGCGTCACATACGATATATACGCGTCATATACGTTATATACGAGTCACATACGTTATATACACATCATACACTTTATATACGCGACATATACGTTTTGTACGCGTCATATATGTTATATTCGCGTCATGCACGTTATATACGCGTCATATACGTTATATACGCGTCACATACGTTATATACGCGTCATATACGTTATATGCGCGTCATATACGTTATATACACGCCATACACGCTATATACGCGTCATATACGTTACATTCGCATCATATACGTTATGTACGCGTCATATACGTTATATACGCGTCATATACGTCATATACGCGTCATACACGTTATATACGCGTCATATACGCTATATACGCGTCAGACACGTTATATACGTGTCATATACGTTATATACGCGTCATACACGCTATATACCCGTCACATATGTTATATACACGTCAGACACGTTATATACGTGTCATATACGTTATATACGCGTCACATACGTTATATGCGCGACATATACGTTATGTACGCGTCATATACGTTATATACGCGTCATATACGTTATATACGCGTCATATACGCTATATGCGCGTCATATACGTTATATACGCGACATATACGTTTTATACGCGTCATATACGTTATATTCGCATCATATACGTTATATACGCGTCATTCACGTTATATACACGTCATATACGTTATATACGCGTCATATACGTTATATACGCGTCACATACGTTATATACGCGTCATATACGTTATATGCGCGTCATATACGTTATATACACGCCATACACGCTATATACGCGTCATATACGTTACATTCGCATCATATACGTTATGTACGCGTCATATACGTTATATACGCGTCATATACGTCATATACGCGTCATACACGTTATATACACGCCATACACGCTGTATACGCGTGATGTACGTTAAATACGCGTCATATACGTTATATACGGGCCACATACGTTATATACGCGTCATACACTTTATACACGCGACGTATACGTTATATACCTTTCATATACGTTATATACGCGTCTTATACGGTATATACACGCCATACACGCTATATACGCGTCATATACGTTACATTCGCATCATATACGTTATATACGCGGCATATACGTTATATACGCGTCATATACGCTATATACGCGTCATATACGTTATATACGCGACATATACGTTTTATACGCGTCATATACGTCATATACGCGTCATATACGTTATATACGCGTCATATACGTTATATAAGCGTCATATACGTTATATGCACGTCACATACGATATATACGCGTCATATACGTTATATACGCGTCATATACGCTATATACGCGTCATATACGTTATATACGGGCCACATACGTTATATACGCGTCATACACTTTATACACGCGACATATAAGTTATATACCTTTCATATACGTTATATACGCGTCTTATACGGTATATACACGCCATACACGCTATATACGCGTCATATACGTTATATACGCGTCATATACGTTATATACGCGTCATATACGTTATATACGCGTCACATACGAAATATACGCGTCATATACGTTATATACGCGACATATACGTTTTATACGCGTCATATACGTTATATTCGCATCATATACGTTATATACGCGTCATTCACGTTATATACGCGACACATACGTTATATACGCTTCACATACGTTATATACGCGTCAGACACGTTATATACGGGTCATATACGTTATATTCGCGTCATATACGTTATATATGGTTCATATACGTTATATACGCGTCATATGCGTTATATACACGTCATACACGCTATATACGCGTCATATACGTTATATACGCGTCACATACGTTATATACGCGTCATATACGTTATATGCGCGTCATATACGTTATATACACGCCATACACGCTATATACGCGTCATATACGTTACATTCGCATCATATACGTTATGTACGCGTCATATACGTTATATACGCGTCATATACGTCATATACGCGTCATACACGTTATATACGCGTCATATACGCTATATACGCGTCAGACACGTTATATACGTGTCATATACGTTATATACGCGTCATACACGCTATATACCCGTCACATATGTTATATACACGTCAGACACGTTATATACGTGTCATATACGTTATATACGCGTCACATACGTTATATGCGCGACATATACGTTATGTACGCGTCATATACGTTATATACGCGTCATATACGTTATATACGCGTCATATACGTTATATGCGCGTCATATACGTTATATACGCGACATATACGTTTTATACGCGTCATATACGTTATATTCGCATCATATACGTTATATACGCGTCATTCACGTTATATACACGTCATATACGTTATATACGCGTCATATACGTTATATACGCGTCACATACGTTATATACGCGTCATATACGTTATATGCGCGTCATATACGTTATATACACGCCATACACGCTATATACGCGTCATATACGTTACATTCGCATCATATACGTTATGTACGCGTCATATACGTTATATACGCGTCATATACGTCATATACGCGTCATACACGTTATATACACGCCATACACGCTGTATACGCGTGATGTACGTTAAATACGCGTCATATACGTTATATACGGGCCACATACGTTATATACGCGTCATACACTTTATACACGCGACGTATACGTTATATACCTTTCATATACGTTATATACGCGTCTTATACGGTATATACACGCCATACACGCTATATACGCGTCATATACGTTACATTCGCATCATATACGTTATATACGCGGCATATACGTTATATACGCGTCATATACGCTATATACGCGTCATATACGTTATATACGCGACATATACGTTTTATACGCGTCATATACGTCATATACGCGTCATATACGTTATATACGCGTCATATACGTTATATAAGCGTCATATACGTTATATGCACGTCACATACGATATATACGCGTCATATACGTTATATACGCGTCATATACGCTATATACGCGTCATATACGTTATATACGGGCCACATACGTTATATACGCGTCATACACTTTATACACGCGACATATAAGTTATATACCTTTCATATACGTTATATACGCGTCTTATACGGTATATACACGCCATACACGCTATATACGCGTCATATACGTTATATACGCGTCATATACGTTATATACGCGTCATATACGTTATATACGCGTCACATACGAAATATACGCGTCATATACGTTATATACGCGACATATACGTTTTATACGCGTCATATACGTTATATTCGCATCATATACGTTATATACGCGTCATTCACGTTATATACGCGACACATACGTTATATACGCTTCACATACGTTATATACGCGTCAGACACGTTATATACGGGTCATATACGTTATATTCGCGTCATATACGTTATATATGGTTCATATACGTTATATACGCGTCATATGCGTTATATACACGTCATACACGCTATATACGCGTCATATACGTTATATACGCGTCATATACGTTATATACGGGCCACATACGTTATATACGCGTCATACACTTTATACACGCGACGTATACGTTATATACCTTTCATATACGTTATATACGCGTCTTATACGGTATATACACGCCATACACGCTATATACGCGTCATATACGTTACATTCGCATCATATACGTTTTATACGCGTCATATACGCTATATACGCGTCAGACACGTTATATACGTGTCATATACGTTATATACGCGTCATACACGCTATATACCCGTCACATATGTTATATACACGTCAGACACGTTATATACGTGTCATATACGTTATATACGCGTCACATACGTTATATGCGCGACATATACGTTATGTACGCGTCATATACGTTATATATGCGTCATATACGTTATATACGCGTCATATACGCTATATACGCGTCATATACGTTATATACGCGACATATACGTTTTATACGCGTCATATACGTTATATTCGCATCATATACGTTATATACGCGTCATTCACGTTATATACACGTCATATACGTTATATACGCGTCATATACGTTATATACGCGTCACATACGTTATATACGCGTCATATACGTTATATGCGCGTCATATACGTTATATACACGCCATACACGCTATATACGCGTCATATACGTTACATTCGCATCATATACGTTATATACGCGGCATATACGTTATATACGCGTCATATACGTCATATACGCGTCATACACGTTATATACGCGTCATATACGTTATATAAGCGTCATATACGTTATATACGCGTCATATACGTTATATACGGGCCACATACGTTATATACGCGTCATACACTTTATATACGCGACATATACGTTATATACCATTCATATACGTTACATACGCGTCTTATACGGTATATACACGCCATACACGCTATATACGCGTCATATACGTTATATACGCGTCACATACGTTATATACACATCATACACTTTATATACGCGACACATACGTTTTGTACGCGTCATATATGTTATATACGCGTCATATACGTTATATACGCGTCACATACGATATATACGCGTCATATACGTTATATACGAGTCACATACGTTATATACACTGTAACGAACCGATTTCGCGAATGCCTGTAGCCAGAGAGTAACCAGGGTTCGAGGGACGTTTCAAATGAACTAGAATGCGAAATCGGGTAAAACTAGATTTATTTAACGGCCATGCAGCCGGAACGTGAGGGGTGGTCTAACCACCATGAACGTAACAAAAACAAAGAATGCGGTTTCGGTAACGATCCTTAACCTTAACGCTTTATAAACAAAAGAAGAAAGAAACAATAGAGTGATCCCGTGGACAATAGCGGTACGCTCGGACGGGAGGCTGGACGCCGCCGGGGCGTGGGTGTTCACGATCTCGGTGGTGTCTTCGCTCGAGCTGGAGCGGGCTAGAACAAAATCCCCCCCCCCCGAACTAGCAGTCAGTATAGAACTAAAGAATTACGCGCAACTAATCATTAATGAGCGGACGATCAAAAGAAAAATCTTTGCGCGGAAATTACCCGTGAGGGAAACTAATCCTAATTAAATCCTATCGCGGTTTCGCCGGTGGCGCGGATCGCGACCTGGAACCGCGCACGGATATCGCGCGTCGCGTTCGTGCGACTAGACCGCGTTGGCGGACTCCTCGTGAGTCCGGGGCGGTTCACGTTCCGCAACTCCGTCGTGACGTGGCGTCGTAGCCCTCCACAGAAACGCCTGTGCTCGAACTACGAAACGCACGCGCCTCAGAAGCTCCTGAGGGGATTCGTGCTCGCCGTTGCCCCGAGGGACGTACGGGGCGTGGTGCCCGAAGAGTCGTCGTTCCGGAATTTCTGGCGGCCGGGCGCCGGGCCGGCTGAGCAATGGAGCGGAGGGTGCCGCACTACGACTCAGCGACACCTGAGAAATCGTAGCGAGGAACGCACGCGCCTCAGAGGCACCTGAGGGGATTCGTGCTCACCATCCGCAACACCGAACTCCTCCGACGCGACGACGACGTGTCAGCTCCGTACGCACGGCTCGGCCGTTTGGAGTGCGCCCTGGAGCGGCGATCCCAGTCTGCGTTACACTGGTCGGATTCGTGCCCAGCAAAGCTGTTTAACTCTGAGAAGAGCTGGCAGGTCCGGTGATCGTTGCTCGACGGCTCCGGGCGAACTCCGCGCTCGCGGCGTTTCGTCGCGCCTTATATACGCGTGTTCCGCCGCGGCGCGTGGTGGGGAAGCGCGAATGCGCTTCGCTTATTGGTTCGCGCTTGTGTCGCGAATGTCTATAAATATAAGTGCCATCCGGTCGGCTTCGCTCATATGCGATTCGCGACGAGTCGACGACGGACGGCTCGTCGCACCCCCCCCCCTTCCTTCGGAAGCGGACGCATGCGGGAGGAAACGACCGCGTACAAGCGTACGTTGCCCCGAGGGCACTACCCCGAAAATGATAACGAAGCAGTGGCGGCCCCCACTGCCGATAGCGTGGTGTTGACCGATGTTAATGCCTTACCCATGGTATCGGCGTTCCCACGTGGCGGATTTCGCCTGTGTCCTCGTCCAGTCGGAGTGGCCATCTCTCGTTTCCGCATATGACCCGGTATCGCCGGACGCCAATCGGTGCCCAGAACTCGCGCCCGTTGGGGAGTACCTGGCGTCTCTTTGGCAGATGCTCCAGGTATTGGGGGAGCGGTATGGTCCGTGGTTCCCTCAGCTCGAGCCGTTGTAGGATGACTCGAGCTGTCCGGCCGATGTTGATCGCCGACGTCGATTGTTGGGCCGCGTCGTGTCCTCCTTCGTCGATTGCTTCCGCCGTACGGCGGGCCCCGCCTTGCTTCCGCGTCAACCGCTTCGGAATCGCTGGTGCCGCTGGTGGTCCGGCTTTCCGGAGTGGGAGGGATCGGTTCACCGTTCTCGGTGCGGTTTCCGGTTTCGGTGCCGGTACTCCCGAAGGTCCCGGTGCCGGTCCGGCGATCTTCGCCGCCGTCTCTCTTGCCGTTCGGGCGGCACGCCCTGTGTCCGCCGTTAGCGTCGCGGACTTCGGTACGCTGGGTCTCATCCAGTGGGGTGAGGTAATTCTCGCCGTCCTGCCGGATTGGGCCATCGCGGTTGCGAGGAGCTGGCTTCGTGGCGGGCCGGCCCGAAGCACTCCTACGCCCTCCCAGCGTCTGCCGCGTATTGCCTCGGCCGATGGCAGCCGCATTGGAGGCACCACGCGTTTCGGCTGCGTTGGTCGGCGTTGGCCCTGAGGAGGCCACTGGTCGTCGCGGCCGCAATCTCCGCGGTGAGGCGTCGGGGGAGGTATGTATTCCCCGTGCCTCCGGTATTCCTCCTCCAACTCCTCGAGGAACGCGTCGAGCTCTTGGTTTGACGATCCTTCCTGTGACATTGTCTAGCTTTGACTGATCTCGGTCCTCTGGTGATCGCTGGTCCCCGTCTGCTGTCTCTTCCCCTGGTCCTCCGGGGGTAACGGGTGGGGGGTTATCTGGTCCATCCTCTGCGGTTCGGTACGGTTTGATGTCCCGCACGTGCACGTGTTTCGCCCAGCGCCCCGCGTTGTCGCAGAGATCAAAGATGACCGGCGAGACTTTGTTCCGCACCTGAAAGGGGCCGCTAAATCTCTCCGCTAGTTTCGCGTTTCGGAACTCTGCTTTATCAGAGAGAATATGACTGCGTTTGAGCACATAGGTGCCGACGCGTGGTTCCCATTTTCGCCGGTGCTTGTCGTATTGCCTACTCTGATTTTGAAAACTACGCGCCGAATTGCTTTCCGCCAATTCTCGTGCTTCCCGTAATCGTTGTAAACGATGTTCTAAAGCGGCAGACGGCCTTTTTCCGGACTGGAATCGTAGGGTTCCCGGCGCGACGAGTTCCCTCCCGGTATTTAAATATGCCGGCGAGTATCCCACGGCGCTATGTTGCGCCGTGTTGTACGCGAAGGCGATCTCGGGACAAAGTACATCCCAGTTCCGCTGCGACCGGCCTGTATATTGCCCGATCATTGTCTTGACCACTTTGTTAACTCGTTCCACCGGGTTGCATTGTGGGGCGTAAGGTGGCGTACGTCGATTTTGGATGCCCCATTCGTCGAACGCTTTCTCGATTTCTTTCCCGACGAACTGTTTTCCATTGTCGGTTACCATGGTTCTCGGGCAACCGTGCCTCAAGACCACGAGCTCCCGGATGGCTCGTACAATGGTGCCGCCTGTGGCTCGTCTCAACGGGCGTAATTCGATCCATTTGGTGTACCGGTCCTGCATCACCAGCAGCATGGTATTTCCCGCGCTGGATCGGGGCAATGGCCCCACTAAATCGGCGGATACCATTTCCCATGGCTGGTCGACTCGCGTCGCGTGCATGAGCCCCGCGGGTGCCTGTTGTTGTGCCTTGTACTTCTGGCAGCTATCGCATGATCGGACGTGGCGTGCTCCGTCGCGGAGCATCCCTGGCCAGTAGTAAAGTCGGCCGAGGCGGATCAAGGTTTTCGCGACCCCGAGGTGGCCCGCGGTCGGGTCGTCGTGTGCTTCGTGGAGGACGCGTGGTCGGTCCTTTGTGGCCACGCACAATTTCCAACTGTCGGCTGCCGGATGTTCGTCGAAATCCAGTGTGTGTAGTACATGCCGGAATAGGCGCCCCCCTTTGATGCAATATTCCGGGTGGTTTTCCGGTCGGTCCTTCACTTCCTGCAATTGGTGATGGTACCACGGGCATTTCCTGGCTGGTCGCGTTTCGTAGACCGGCACGGGCTGTCGCGAGAGCGCATCGGCTACCGTATTCTCTGGGCCCCGACGGTAGCGGATTTCGAAGTCCCACTGTCCGAGTTCCATTGCCCACCGGGCGAGTCGTCCGGAGGGGTTGTCCATTCTCTCCAGCCACTTCAGGGACTGATGGTCGGTTAAGACGATGAAATGGTACCCTTCCAGATAGTGTCGCATTTTCCAGATGCCCCACCGGACTGCAAGGCATTCGAGCTCCGTCGCTGAGTAGTTTCGTTCGGCCTGATTCAGCGTTCGACTGGCATAAGCAATCACTCGTTCCCCCTGGTCTCCTTCCTGGGTGAGGACCGCACCGAGCCCATCTCGACTGGCATCGGTTTGCAGGGTGAACGTTTTGTCCCAGTCTGGTACGGCTAGTACCGGAGCTTCCGCGAGCCGTTGCTTTAGCTGGTTGAACGCGTTTTGTTGGGGTTCCCCCCATTTCCATTGGCTCCTTTTCTTCAGGAGACTGGTCAGCGGAGCTGCGATCCTTGACACGTCCGGTAGGAACCGCCGGTACCAGGAGAGGAGGCCTAAGAATCGTCGTAATTCTTTCGTGCTCGCTGGGGCCGTTAACTGTGTCACGGCCGATACCTTTTCCGGGTCCGTCCGCAGACCGTCTTGGTCGACTACGTGTCCTAGATATTTTAGTCGTTCGCGCGCGAAATGGCATTTCTCCCAATTCGGCCGCAGGTTCGCTGCGCGGAGCCGCTGGAAGACTACCTTGAGTATGTTTAGGTGCTCCTGGAAGGTCTTGCTGGCGATGACAATATCGTCTAGATATGCAAAGGCGGACGGTGCCAGGTCCGGTGATATCACCCGGTCGAGTAGGCGCTGGAAGGTGGACGGCGCGGAGTGAAGCCCGAAGGGCATCACTCTGAATTCGAGCAATCCTTTCCCTGGTACCGTGAATGCCGTGAGGGGTCGGCTGGCCGCCGTGAGTGGCACTTGCCAGTACCCGTTCTTTAAGTCGATCGTCGACAGGTATTTCGCTCCTCTGAGTTTGTCTAGCGTTGCGTTGATGTGTGGCAACGGGTAAGCGTCCTTTTTCGTCACTTTATTTAATCGTC
Source organism: Lasioglossum morio (assembly GCA_916610235.2). Lineage (NCBI taxonomy): Eukaryota > Metazoa > Arthropoda > Insecta > Hymenoptera > Halictidae > Lasioglossum > Lasioglossum morio. The sequence goes on along the minus strand of CAKAJA020000515.1, from coordinate 15,665 downwards.
GGAAGTCGACGCAAAAGCGGTATTTTCCGTCCTTTTTCTTGGCGAGCACGATGGGAGAGCTCCACGGGCTCCTGGAGGGTTGGATCACCCCTTCCTCCAGCATCTTTTCGACCTCGGTATTAATTATCTCCTGCATCGCGGGATTTCGCGGTCGGTATCGTTGCTTGATAGGGGTCGGGTCTTCAAGCCGGATTTCGTGTTCGGTCAGTGGTGTCGTGCCGCGCACCCCCGCGAATCTCTCTTCTTCTTGGTTGATGAAGTCGGCCAATTGTTGTTGTTCGTCCCGCCGTAGGTGGTTAAGTCCGACCGGCGTGTGGGCGGTACAGAGGCCGTGTCGAGTCTCCCTGATGTTTGGGAGTAACCATTTCCTATTCATGGCTACTCCAAGGCGCATCTTAATGAGTGCGTCCATCCCCAGCAGTACATCGTGTTCCATCGTATCCATGACGAAGTACTGGTGGGCAAGGGGGTTACCGTCCACGAGGCTTGTCCCCCACACGCTGCGGGTGAGCGGCGTTTCTGTTCCGTCGGCCATGGCGGCGGAGCTTTCTTCCGGGATCTCCTCCCAACCATTCCGGAGGCATCGGTCGGCTGTCCGTGCGTTCACGTATGAACACACCGAGCCGGTATCTACGAGTGCCTTGGTTTCGTGTTTCCCCATGGTAATGGGGATGAAAATCCGGTTTTCTGGGATCTCGGTGGCCGGGTCGTAGTTTAGGCTGTCCCGGCCCGTGTCCCGTTTCCCTGTTCTGCCCGATAACAGCAGTCACGTGTCAGGACATCGTCTTTCCCGCACATGGAGCAGAATCGTGCCGGTTCATTTCGGCAGGCGAACCGTGAGTGCCCCGGGCGCTTGCAACGCCAGCAATGCGTATTCCGGTTGTAGGCGCTGGCTGTGGGAATCGGAGCAGCGGCCGCCGCCCGATAGTATTGCTCCCTCCTTCCTGGTTGGGGTTCCGGGGCCTTGCGGCGTAGCCGCTGCAGGACCTCTTCGACGGCCACGACGCGCTGAATTAACTCGTCCGCGTTCTGGACCTCCGTCCTCCGTATTTGTAGTTGTAGTTCGTCCTTCATGTGGTAATACAGCGTGTCAAGCTGTCGTTCGAGCGAGTATCCTCCGTGCCTCCGTAGGAGTGTAAGCATTTCGGTGACGAACGCGCGGATCGGTTCGTTTGTACCTTGATATCGGTCAGTGATTCGTCGCTCCAAGTGGCGTTGTTCGTCTGCTGGCAAGTAGTACTTCCGGAGGCGTGCCTGTAGGTCTGTCCAGGAAGTGACCGTTGGGGCGACGCAACGGTACCACAGCTGAGCGTCTCCGCGTAACAGCTCGGGAAAGCCGTCGAGCATCCGTTGGTCCGACAGGTGGTATGCACCTTGCAGTTCGTTGGCACGCTCGAGGAAACCGTGTGGGTCGCGCCCGTCGAAGTGGCAATTCCACTTCCTCATTTGGTCGAGGGTGGTTGCCGTCGTGGCCCCTGTTACCGCCGGTAGGGTCGGTGCGGTCGGGGTGACCGGGGTGGAGGTGTTACGAATGCCGGCCACGAGTTCGTCGTGAACCTCGACCAGATCTTTAGTCTGGTCGGCTTCCTCCTTGTACCCGGGTTCGTCCTCGGGTTTGTCCGCGAAGAGCTCGGGGTTTCGTCGGACGTAGGAGACCATCCGCTGACGTAGTTGCACCAGCGTCCCCTCCGTTCCGATGCCGCGATGAGCTAGTTCCATGACGAGTTGTTCCTTACGGAGACGGTAAACCCAAGAGACTCCCATGGTGTACGAACGGCCCCGAGGGGTTTTAGTGAGCGCACGTTTCGAGTTTTAACGGAAAGCAGTCCGGCCGCTACTGCGCGGCAAAAAAAAATTTAACCGGGCACTGGGGAGTAAACGTGTAGTGACGGCAGGACGACAAGCACTTGGAGGTCGAGAACGCTGAGGAATAGAAGCGGAGCGAGAGAGAGAAAAAAAATTTTTGCTTCACCGACCGGCCTCGGTGTCGCGTCCGGGTTTGTCTCCCCGCGTCCAGGTGCGGAACTAGTGTACAAGGTGGACCGCGCACTGAATCGCCTCGTTATCTCGCGTCGTTATCGGAGCGTCGCGACGCCTACGCTGCGCGAACTTCGGTTCGACGGCGGGCCTCAGACGTCGTAATTTCCGTGCTGGTTGATACTGACTGCTAGTTTAACTCAGGTCCCTGTTCGGGCGCCATGTAACGAACCGATTTCGCGAATGCCTGTAGCCAGAGAGTAACCAGGGTTCGAGGGACGTTTCAAATGAACTAGAATGCGAAATCGGGTAAAACTAGATTTATTTAACGGCCATGCAGCCGGAACGTGAGGGGTGGTCTAACCACCATGAACGTAACAAAAACAAAGAATGCGGTTTCGGTAACGATCCTTAACCTTAACGCTTTATAAACAAAAGAAGAAAGAAACAATAGAGTGATCCCGTGGACAATAGCGGTACGCTCGGACGGGAGGCTGGACGCCGCCGGGGCGTGGGTGTTCACGATCTCGGTGGTGTCTTCGCTCGAGCTGGAGCGGGCTAGAACAAAATCCCCCCCCCGAACTAGCAGTCAGTATAGAACTAAAGAATTACGCGCAACTAATCATTAATGAGCGGACGATCAAAAGAAAAATCTTTGCGCGGAAATTACCCGTGAGGGAAACTAATCCTAATTAAATCCTATCGCGGTTTCGCCGGTGGCGCGGATCGCGACCTGGAACCGCGCACGGATATCGCGCGTCGCGTTCGTGCGACTAGACCGCGTTGGCGGACTCCTCGTGAGTCCGGGGCGGTTCACGTTCCGCAACTCCGTCGTGACGTGGCGTCGTAGCCCTCCACAGAAACGCCTGTGCTCGAACTACGAAACGCACGCGCCTCAGAAGCTCCTGAGGGGATTCGTGCTCGCCGTTGCCCCGAGGGACGTACGGGGCGTGGTGCCCGAAGAGTCGTCGTTCCGGAATTTCTGGCGGCCGGGCGCCGGGCCGGCTGAGCAATGGAGCGGAGGGTGCCGCACTACGACTCAGCGACACCTGAGAAATCGTAGCGAGGAACGCACGCGCCTCAGAGGCACCTGAGGGGATTCGTGCTCACCATCCGCAACACCGAACTCCTCCGACGCGACGACGACGTGTCAGCTCCGTACGCACGGCTCGGCCGTTTGGAGTGCGCCCTGGAGCGGCGATCCCAGTCTGCGTTACACTGGTCGGATTCGTGCCCAGCAAAGCTGTTTAACTCTGAGAAGAGCTGGCAGGTCCGGTGATCGTTGCTCGACGGCTCCGGGCGAACTCCGCGCTCGCGGCGTTTCGTCGCGCCTTATATACGCGTGTTCCGCCGCGGCGCGTGGTGGGGAAGCGCGAATGCGCTTCGCTTATTGGTTCGCGCTTGTGTCGCGAATGTCTATAAATATAAGTGCCATCCGGTCGGCTTCGCTCATATGCGATTCGCGACGAGTCGACGACGGACGGCTCGTCGCAACACATCATACACTTTATATACGCGACATATACGTTTTGTACGCGTCATATATGTTATATTCGCGTCATGCACGTTATATACGCGTCATATACGTTATATACGCGTCACATACGTTATATACGCGTCATATACGTTATATGCGCGTCATATACGTTATATACACGCCATACACGCTATATACGCGTCATATACGTTACATTCGCATCATATACGTTATGTACGCGTCATATACGTTATATACGCGTCATATACGTCATATACGCGTCATACACGTTATATACGCGTCATATACGCTATATACGCGTCAGACACGTTATATACGTGTCATATACGTTATATACGCGTCATACACGCTATATACCCGTCACATATGTTATATACACGTCAGACACGTTATATACGTGTCATATACGTTATATACGCGTCACATACGTTATATGCGCGACATATACGTTATGTACGCGTCATATACGTTATATACGCGTCATATACGTTATATACGCGTCATATACGCTATATACGCGTCATATACGTTATATACGCGACATATACGTTTTATACGCGTCATATACGTTATATTCGCATCATATACGTTATATACGCGTCATTCACGTTATATACACGTCATATACGTTATATACGCGTCATATACGTTATATACGCGTCACATACGTTATATACGCGTCATATACGTTATATGCGCGTCATTTACGTTATATACACGCCATACACGCTATATACGCGTCATATACGTTACATTCGCATCATATACGTTATGTACGCGTCATATACGTTATATACGCGTCATATACGTCATATACGCGTCATACACGTTATATACACGCCATACACGCTGTATACGCGTGATGTACGTTAAATACGCGTCATATACGTTATATACGGGCCACATACGTTATATACGCGTCATACACTTTATACACGCGACGTATACGTTATATACCTTTCATATACGTTATATACGCGTCTTATACGGTATATACACGCCATACACGCTATATACGCGTCATATACGTTACATTCGCATCATATACGTTATATACGCGGCATATACGTTATATACGCGTCATATACGTTATATACGCGTCATATACGTCATATACGCGTCATATACGTTATATACGCGTCATATACGTTATATAAGCGTCATATACGTTATATGCACGTCACATACGATATATACGCGTCATATACGTTATATACGCGTCATATACGCTATATACGCGTCATATACGTTATATACGGGCCACATACGTTATATACGCGTCATACACTTTATACACGCGACATATAAGTTATATACCTTTCATATACGTTATATACGCGTCTTATACGGTATATACACGCCATACACGCTATATACGCGTCATATACGTTATATACGCGTCATATACGTTATATACGCGTCATATACGTTATATACGCGTCACATACGATATATACGCGTCATATACGTTATATACGCGACATATACGTTTTATACGCGTCATATACGTTATATTCGCATCATATACGTTATATACGCGTCATTCACGTTATATACGCGACACATACGTTATATACGCTTCACATACGTTATATACGCGTCAGACACGTTATATACGGGTCATATACGTTATATTCGCGTCATATACGTTATATATGGTTCATATACGTTATATACGCGTCAGACACGTTATATACGGGTCATATACGTTATATTCGCGTCATATACGTTATATATGGTTCATATACGTTATATACGCGTCATATGCGTTATATACACGTCATACACGCTATATACGCGTCATATACGTTATATACGCGTCATATACGTTATATACGGGCCACATACGTTATATACACGTCATACACTTTATACACGCGACGTATACGTTATATACCTTTCATATACGTTATATACGCGTCTTATACGGTATATACACGCCATACACGCTATATACGCGTCATATACGTTACATTCGCATCATATACGTTATATACGCGGCATATACGTTATATACGCGTCATATACGTCATATACGCGTCATATACGTTATATACGCGTCATATACGTTATATAAGCGTCATATACGTTATATGCGCGTCACATACGATATATACGCGTCATATACGTTATATACGCGTCATATACGCTATATACGCGTCATATACGTTATATACGCGACATATACGTTTTATACGCGTCATAAACGTTATATTCGCATCATATACGTTATATACGCGTCATTCACGTTATATACACGTCATATACGTTATATACGCGTCATATACGTTATATACGCGTCACATACGTTTTATACGCGTCACATACGTTATATACGCGTCAGACACGTTATATACGCCACATATACGTTTTATACGTGGCATATACGTTATATACGCGTCATACACGTTATATACACGCCATACACGCTATATACGCGTCACATACGTTATATACGCGTCATATAAGTTATATACACGTCATACACGTTATGTAAGCGTCATACTCGTTATATACGCGACACATACGTTATATACGCGTCATACACTTTATACACGCGACATATACGTTATATACCTTTCATATACGTTATATACGCGTCTTATACGGTATATACACGCCAAACACGCTATATACGCGTCATATAAGTTATATACACGTCATACACGTTATGTAGCGTCATACTCGTTATATACGCGACACATATGTTATATACGCGTCACATACGTTATATACGCGTCAGACACGTTATATACGGGTCATATACGTTATATACGCGTCACATACGTTATATACGCGTCAGACACGTTATATACGCCACATATACGTTTTATACGCGGCATATATGTTATCTACGCGTCAAATACGTTATATACACGTCAGACACGTTATATACGGGTCGTATTCGTTATATTCGCGTCATATACGTTATATATGATTCATATACGTTATATACGCGTCACATGCGTTATATAAACGTCATACAAGCTATATACGCGTCATATACGTTATATACGCGTCATATACGTTATATACGGGCCACATACGTTATATACGCGTCATACACTTTATACACGCGACGTATACGTTATATACCTTTCATATACGTTATATACGCGTCTTATGCGGTATATACACGCCATACACGCTATATACGCGTCATATACGTTACATTCGCATCATATACGTTATATACGCGGCATATACGTTATATACGCGTCATATACGTTACATACGCGTCATATACGTCATATACGCGTCATATACGTTATATACGCGTCATATACGTTATATAAGCGTCATATACGTTATATACGCGTCATATGCGTTATATAAACGTCATACACGCTATATACGCGTCATATACGTTATATACGCGTCATATACGTTATATACGGGCCACATACGTTATATACGCGTCATACACTTTATACACGCGACGTATACGTTATATACCTTTCATATACGTTATATACGCGTCTTATACGGTATATACACGCCATACACGCTATATACGCGTCATATACGTTATATACGCGTCATATACGTTATATACGCGTCATATACGTTATATACGCGTCACATACGATATATACGAGTCATATACGTTATATACGCGACATATACGTTTTATACGCGTCATATACGTTATATACGCGTCATATACGGTATATACGCATCTTATACGTTACATACGGGTCATATACGTTATATACGCGTCATATACGTTATATACACGTCACATACGATATATACGCGTCATATACGTTATATACGCGTCATATACGCTATATACGCGTCAGACACGTTATATACGTGTCATATACGTTATATACGCGTCACATACGTTATATGCGCGACATATACGTTATGTACGCGTCATATACGTTATATATGCGTCATATACGTTATATACGCGTCATATACGCTATATACGCGTCATATACGTTATATACGCGACATATACGTTTTATACGCGTCATATACGTTATATTCGCATCATATACGTTATATACGCGTCATTCACGTTATATACACGTCATATACGTTATATACGCGTCATATACGTTATATACGCGTCACATACGTTATATACGCGTCATATACGTTATATGCGCGTCATATACGTTATATACACGCCATACACGCTATATACGCGTCATATACGTTACATTCGCATCATATACGTTATATACGCGTCATATACGTTATATACGCGTCATATACGTCATATACGCGTCATACACGTTATATACGCGTCATATACGTTATATAAGCGTCATATACGTTATATACGCGTCATATACGTTATATACGCGTCACATACGATATATACGCGTCATATACGTTATATACGAGTCACATACGTTATATACACATCATACACTTTATATACGCGACATATACGTTTTGTACGCGTCATATATGTTACATTCGCGTCATGCACGTTATATACGCGTCATATACGTTATATACGCGTCCCATACGTTATATACGCGTCATATACGTTATATGCGCGTCATATACGTTATATACACGCCATACACGCTATATACGCGTCATATACGTTACATTCGCATCATATACGTTATGTACGCGTCATATACGTTATATACGCGTCATATACGTCATATACGCGTCATACACGTTATATACGCGTCATATACGCTATATACGCGTCAGACACGTTATATACGTGTCATATACGTTATATACGCGTCATACACGCTATATACCCGTCACATATGTTATATACTCGTCAGACACGTTATATACGTGTCATATACGTTATATACGCGTCACATACGTTATATGCGCGACATATACGTTATATACCATTCATATACGTTACATACGCGTCTTATACGGTATATACACGCCTTACACGCTATATACGCGTCATATACGTTATATACGCGTCACATACGTTATATACACATCATACACTTTATATACGCGACACATACGTTTTGTACGCGTCATATATGTTATATACGCGTCATATACGTTATATACGCGTCACATACGATATATACGCGTCATATACGTTATATACGCGTCTTATACGGTATACACACGCCATACACGCTATATACGCGTCATATACGTTATATACGCGTCATATACGTTATATACGCGTCATATACGTTATATACGCGTCACATACGATATATACGCGTCATATACGTTATATACGCGACATATACGTTTTATACGCGTCATATACGTTATATTCGCATCATATACGTTATATACGCGTCATTCACGTTATATACGCGACACATACGTTATATACGCTTCACATACGTTATATACGCGTCAGACACGTTATATACGGGTCATATACGTTATATTCGCGTCATATACGTTATATACGGGTCATATACGTTATATTCGCGTCATATACGTTATATATGGTTCATATACGTTATATACGCGTCATATGCGTTATATACACGTCATACACGCTATATACGCGTCATATACGTTATATACGCGTCATATACGTTATATACGCGTCATATACGTTATATACGCGTCATATACGTTATATACGGGCCACATACGTTATATACACGTCATACACTTTATACACGCGACGTATACGTTATATACCTTTCATATACGTTATATACGCGTCTTATACGGTATATACACGCCATACACGCTATATACGCGTCATATACGTTACATTCGCATCATATACGTTATATACGCGGCATATACGTTATATACGCGTCATATACGTCATATACGCGTCATATACGTTATATACGCGTCATATACGTTATATAAGCGTCATATACGTTATATGCGCGTCACATACGATATATACGCGTCATATACGTTATATACGCGTCATATACGCTATATACGCGTCATATACGTTATATACGCGACATATACGTTTTATACGCGTCATATACGTTATATTCGCATCATATACGTTATATACGCGTCATTCACGTTATATACACGTCATATACGTTATATACGCGTCATATACGTTATATACGCGTCACATACGTTTTATACGCGTCACATACGTTATATACGCGTCAGACACGTTATATACGCCACATATACGTTTTATACGTGGCATATACGTTATATACGCGTCATACACGTTATATACACGCCATACACGCTATATACGCGTCACATACGTTATATACGCGTCATATAAGTTATATACACGTCATACACGTTATGTAAGCGTCATACTCGTTATATACGCGACACATACGTTATATACGCGTCATACACTTTATACACGCGACATATACGTTATATACCTTTCATATACGTTATATACGCGTCTTATACGGTATATACACGCCAAACACGCTATATACGCGTCATATAAGTTATATACACGTCATACACGTTATGTAGCGTCATACTCGTTATATACGCGACACATATGTTATATACGCGTCACATACGTTATATACGCGTCAGACACGTTATATACGGGTCATATACGTTATATACGCGTCACATACGTTATATACGCGTCAGACACGTTATATACGCCACATATACGTTTTATACGCGGCATATATGTTATCTACGCGTCAAATACGTTATATACACGTCAGACACGTTATATACGGGTCGTATACGTTATATTCGCGTCATATACGTTATATATGATTCATATACGTTATATACGCGTCACATGCGTTATATAAACGTCATACACGCTATATACGCGTCATATACGTTATATACGCGTCATATACGTTATATACGGGCCACATACGTTATATACGCGTCATACACTTTATACACGCGACGTATACGTTATATACCTTTCATATACGTTATATACGCGTCTTATACGGTATATACACGCCATACACGCTATATACGCGTCATATACGTTACATTCGCATCATATACGTTATATACGCGGCATATACGTTATATACGCGTCATATACGTTACATACGCGTCATATACGTCATATACGCGTCATATACGTTATATACGCGTCATATACGTTATATAAGCGTCATATACGTTATATACGCGTCATATGCGTTATATAAACGTCATACACGCTATATACGCGTCATATACGTTATATACGCGTCATATACGTTATATACGGGCCACATACGTTATATACGCGTCATACACTTTATACACGCGACGTATACGTTATATACCTTTCATATACGTTATATACGCGTCTTATACGGTATATACACGCCATACACGCTATATACGCGTCATATACGTTATATACGCGTCATATACGTTATATACGCGTCATATACGTTATATACGCGTCACATACGATATATACGAGTCATATACGTTATATACGCGACATATACGTTTTATACGCGTCATATACGTTATATACGCGTCATATACGGTATATACGCATCTTATACGTTACATACGGGTCATATACGTTATATACGCGTCATATACGTTATATACGCGTCACATACGATATATACGCGTCATATACGTTATATACGCGTCATATACGCTATATACGCGTCAGACACGTTATATACGTGTCATATACGTTATATACGCGTCACATACGTTATATGCGCGACATATACGTTATGTACGCGTCATATACGTTATATATGCGTCATATACGTTATATACGCGTCATATACGCTATATACGCGTCATATACGTTATATACGCGACATATACGTTTTATACGCGTCATATACGTTATATTCGCATCATATACGTTATATACGCGTCATTCACGTTATATACACGTCATATACGTTATATACGCGTCATATACGTTATATACGCGTCACATACGTTATATACGCGTCATATACGTTATATGCGCGTCATATACGTTATATACACGCCATACACGCTATATACGCGTCATATACGTTACATTCGCATCATATACGTTATATACGCGTCATATACGTTATATACGCGTCATATACGTCATATACGCGTCATACACGTTATATACGCGTCATATACGTTATATAAGCGTCATATACGTTATATACGCGTCATATACGTTATATACGCGTCACATACGATATATACGCGTCATATACGTTATATACGAGTCACATACGTTATATACACATCATACACTTTATATACGCGACATATACGTTTTGTACGCGTCATATATGTTACATTCGCGTCATGCACGTTATATACGCGTCATATACGTTATATACGCGTCCCATACGTTATATACGCGTCATATACGTTATATGCGCGTCATATACGTTATATACACGCCATACACGCTATATACGCGTCATATACGTTACATTCGCATCATATACGTTATGTACGCGTCATATACGTTATATACGCGTCATATACGTCATATACGCGTCATACACGTTATATACGCGTCATATACGCTATATACGCGTCAGACACGTTATATACGTGTCATATACGTTATATACGCGTCATACACGCTATATACCCGTCACATATGTTATATACTCGTCAGACACGTTATATACGTGTCATATACGTTATATACGCGTCACATACGTTATATGCGCGACATATACGTTATATACCATTCATATACGTTACATACGCGTCTTATACGGTATATACACGCCTTACACGCTATATACGCGTCATATACGTTATATACGCGTCACATACGTTATATACACATCATACACTTTATATACGCGACACATACGTTTTGTACGCGTCATATATGTTATATACGCGTCATATACGTTATATACGCGTCACATACGATATATACGCGTCATATACGTTATATACGAGTCACATACGTTATATACACATCATACACTTTATATACGCGACATATACGTTTTGTACGCGTCATATATGTTATATTCGCGTCATGCACGTTATATACGCGTCATATACGTTATATACGCGTCACATACGTTATATACGCGTCATATACGTTATATGCGCGTCATATACGTTATATACACGCCATACACGCTATATACGCGTCATATACGTTACATTCGCATCATATACGTTATGTACGCGTCATATACGTTATATACGCGTCATATACGTCATATACGCGTCATACACGTTATATACGCGTCATATACGCTATATACGCGTCAGACACGTTATATACGTGTCATATACGTTATATACGCGTCATACACGCTATATACCCGTCACATATGTTATATACTCGTCAGACACGTTATATACGTGTCATATACGTTATATACGCGTCACATACGTTATATGCGCGACATATACGTTATGTACGCGTCATATACGTTATATACGCGTCATATACGATATATACGCGTCATATACGCTATATACGCGTCATATACGTTATATACGCGACATATACGTTTTATACGCGTCATATACGTTATATTCGCATCATATACGTTATATACGCGTCATTCACGTTATATACACGTCATATACGTTATATACGCGTCATATACGTTATATACGCGTCACATACGTTATATACGCGTCATATACGTTATATGCGCGTCATATACGTTATATACACGCCATACACGCTATATACGCGTCATATACGTTACATTCGCATCATATACGTTATGTACGCGTCATATACGTTATATACGCGTCATATACGCGTCATACACGTTATATACACGCCATACACGCTGTATACGCGTGATGTACGTTAAATACGCGTCATATACGTTATATACGGGCCACATACGTTATATACGCGTCATACACGTTATACACGCGACGTATACGTTATATACGCGTCATATACGTCATATACGCGTCATATACGTTATATACGCGTCATATACGTTATATAAGCGTCATATACGTTATATGCACGTCACATACGATATATACGCGTCATATACGTTATATACGCGTCATATACGCTATATACGCGTCATATACGTTATATACGGGCCACATACGTTATATACGCGTCATACACTTTATACACGCGACATATAAGTTATATACCTTTCATATACGTTATATACGCGTCTTATACGGTATATACACGCCATACACGCTATATACGCGTCATATACGTTATATACACGCCATACACGCTATATACGCGTCATATACGTTACATTCGCATCATATACGTTATGTACGCGTCATATACGTTATATACGCGTCATATACGTCATATACGCGTCATACACGTTATATACGCGTCATATACGCTATATACGCGTCAGACACGTTATATACGTGTCATATACGTTATATACGCGTCATACACGCTATATACCCGTCACATATGTTATATACTCGTCAGACACGTTATATACGTGTCATATACGTTATATACGCGTCACATACGTTATATGCGCGACATATACGTTATGTACGCGTCATATACGTTATATACGCGTCATATACGATATATACGCGTCATATACGCTATATACGCGTCATATACGTTATATACGCGACATATACGTTTTATACGCGTCATATACGTTATATTCGCATCATATACGTTATATACGCGTCATTCACGTTATATACACGTCATATACGTTATATACGCGTCATATACGTTATATACGCGTCACATACGTTATATACGCGTCATATACGTTATATGCGCGTCATATACGTTATATACACGCCATACACGCTATATACGCGTCATATACGTTACATTCGCATCATATACGTTATGTACGCGTCATATACGTTATATACGCGTCATATACGCGTCATACACGTTATATACACGCCATACACGCTGTATACGCGTGATGTACGTTAAATACGCGTCATATACGTTATATACGGGCCACATACGTTATATACGCGTCATACACTTTATACACGCGACGTATACGTTATATACGCGTCATATACGTCATATACGCGTCATATACGTTATATACGCGTCATATACGTTATATAAGCGTCATATACGTTATATGCACGTCACATACGATATATACGCGTCATATACGTTATATACGCGTCATATACGCTATATACGCGTCATATACGTTATATACGGGCCACATACGTTATATACGCGTCATACACTTTATACACGCGACATATAAGTTATATACCTTTCATATACGTTATATACGCGTCTTATACGGTATATACACGCCATACACGCTATATACGCGTCATATACGTTATATACGCGTCATATACGTTATATACGCGTCATATACGTTATATACGCGTCACATACGATATATACGCGTCATATACGTTATATACGCGACATATACGTTTTATACGCGTCATATACGTTATATTCGCATCATATACGTTATACACGCGTCATTCACGTTATATACGCGACACATACGTTATATACGCTTCACATACGTTATATACGCGTCAGACACGTTATATACGGGTCATATACGTTATATTCGCGTCATATACGTTATATATGGTTCATATACGTTATATACGCGTCATATGCGTTATATACACGTCATACACGCTATATACGCGTCATATACGTTATATACGCGTCATATACGTTATATACGCGTCATATACGTTATATACGGGCCACATACGTTATATACGCGTCATACACTTTATACACGCGACGTATACGTTATATACCTTTCATATACGTTATATACGCGTCTTATACGGTATATACACGCCATACACGCTATATACGCGTCATATACGTTACATTCGCATCATATACGTTATATACGCGGCATATACGTTATATACGCGTCATATACGTTATATACGCGTCACATACGATATATACGCGTCATATACGTTATATACGCGACATATACGTTTTATACGCGTCATATACGTTATATTCGCATCATATACGTTATATACGCGTCATTCACGTTATATACACGTCATATACGTTATATACGCGTCATATACGTTATATACGCGTCACATACGTTATATACGCGTCATATACGTTATATGCGCGTCATATACGTTATATACGCGTCATATACGGTATATACGAATCTTATACGTTACATACGGGTCATATACGTTATATACGCGTCATATACGTTATATACACGTCACATACGATATATACGCGTCATATACGTTATATACGCGTCATATACGCTATATACGCGTCAGACACGTTATATACGTGTCATATACGTTATATACGCGTCACATATGTTATATACACGTCAGACACGTTATATACGTGTCATATACGTTATATACGCGTCACATACGT
>CAKAJA020000514.1:0-34744 GCA_916610235.2 Lasioglossum morio | reverse complement strand
TTATACGTTATACGTTATACGTTATACGTTATACGTTATACGTTATACGTTATACGTTATACGTTATACGTTATACGTTATACGTTATACGTTATACGTTATACGTTATTCGTTATACGTTATACGTTATACGTTATACGTTATCGTTATACGTTATACGTTATACGTTATACGTTATACGTTATACGTTATACGTTATACGTTATACGTTATACGTTATACGTTATACGTTATACTTATACGTTATACGTTATACGTTATACGTTATACGTTATACGTTATACGTTATACGTTATACGTTATACGTTATACGTTATACGTTATACGTTATACGTTAACGTTACGTTATACGGTATACGTTATACGTTATACGTTATAGTTATACGTTATACGTTATACGTTATACGTTATACGTTATACGTTATAACGTTATACGTGGTATTCGTTATACGTTATACGTAAGTACGTTATACGTTATACGTTATACGTTATACGTTATACGTTATACGTTATACGTTATACGTTTATACGTTATCGTTACGTTATACGTTTATACGTTATACGTTATACGTTATACGTTATACGTTATACGTTATACGTTATACGTTATACGTTATACGTTATACGTTATACGTTATACGTTATACGTTATACGTTATACGTTATACGTTATACGTTATACGTTATACGTTATACGTTATACGTTATACGTATACGTTATACGTTATACGTTATACGTTATACGTTATACGTTATACGTTATACGTATACGTTATACGTTATACGTTATACGTTATACGTTATACGTTATACGTTATACGTTATACGTTATACGTTATACGTATACGTTATACGTTATACGTTATACGTATACGTTATCGTTATACGTTATACGTTATACGTTATACGTTATACGTTATACGTTATACGTTATACGTTATACGTTATACGTTATACGTTATACGTTATACGTTATACGTTATACGTTATACGTTATACGTTATACGTTATACGTTATACGTTATACGTTATACGTTATACGTTATACGTTATACGTTATACGTTATACGTTTATACGTATACGTTATACGTTACGTTATACGTTATACGTTATACGTTATACGTTTATACGTAACGTTATACGTTATACGTTATACGTTATACGTTATACGTTATACGTTATACGTTACGTTATACGTTATACGTTATACGTATACGTTATACGTTATACGTTATACGTTATACGTTATACGTTATACGTTATACGTTATACGTTATACGTTATACGTTATACGTTATACGTTATATGTTTAACGTTATACGTTATACGTTGTACGTTGTACGTGATAGGTTATACATTATACGTTATACCTTAAACGTTATACGTTATACGTTGTACATTATACGTTATACGTTATACGTTAAACGTTATACGTTATACGTTATACGTTATACGTTATACGTTATACGTTATATGTTTAACGTTATACGATATACGTTGTACGTTGTACGTGATAGGTTATACATTATACGTTATACGTTATACGTTATACCTTAAACGTTATACGTTATACGTTGTACGTTATACGTTATACGTTATACGTTATACGTTATACGTTATAAGTTATACGTTATACGTTATACGTTATACGTTATACGTTTAAACGTTATACGTTATACGTTATACGTTATACGTTATACGTTATACGTTATACGTTATACGTTATACGTTATACGTTATACGTTATACGTTATACGTTTAACGTTATACGTTATACGTTATACGTTATACGTTATACGTTATACGTTATACGTTATACGTTATACTTACGTTATACGTTATACGTTATACGTTATACGTTATACGTTATACGTTATACGTTATACGTTATACGTTATACGTTATACGTTATACGTTATACGTTATACGTTATACGTTATACGTTATACGTTATACGTTATACGTTATACGTTATACGTTATACGTTATACGTTATACGTTTAACGTTATACGTTATACGTTATACGTTATACGTTATACGTTATACGTTGTACGTTATACGTTATACGTTATACGTTATACGTTATACGTATACGTTATAGGTTATACGTTATACGTTATACGTTATACGTTATACGTTATACGTTTACCGTTATACGTTATACGTATACGTTATACGTTATACGTTATACGTTATACGTTATACGTTATACGTTATACGTTATACGTTATACGTTATACGTTATACGTTATACGTTATACGTTTAACATTATACGTTGTACGTTATACGTTATACGTTATACGTTATACGTTATACGTTATACATTATACGTTATACGTTATACGTTACACGTTATACGTTATACGTTATAATTAAATTCTTTATATGTTTAACGTTATACGTTATACGTTATACGTTATACGTTATACGTTATACGTTATACGTTATACGTTATACGTTATACGTTATACGTTATACGTTTACCGTTATACGTTATACGTTATACGTTATACGTTATACGTTATACGTTATACGTTATACGTTATACGTTTAACATTATACGTTATACGTTATACGTTATACATTATACGTTATACGTTATACGTTACACGTTATACGTTATACGTTATAAGTAAATTCTTTATATGTTTAACGTTATACGTTACACGTTATACGTTATACGTTATACGTTATACGTTATACGTTATACGTTGTACGTTATACGTTATACGTTATACGTTATACATTATACGTTATACGTTATACGTTATACGTTATACGTTATACGTTATACGTTATACGTTATACGTTATACGTTATATGTTTAACGTTATACGTTATACGTTGTACGTTGTACGTGATAGGTTATACATTATACGTTATACGTTATACGTTATACGTTATACGTTATACGTTATATGTTTAACGTTATACGTTATACGTTGTACGTTGTACGTGATAGGTTATACATTATACGTTATACGTTATACGTTATACGTTATACGTTTTACGTTATACGTTATACGTTATACGTTATACGTTATACGTTATACGTTATACGTTATACGTTATACGTTATACGTTATACGTATACGTTATACGTTATACGTTATACTTATACGTTATACGTTATACGTTATACGTTATACGTTATACGTTATACGTTATACGTTATACGTTATACGTTATACGTTATACGTTATACGTTATACGTTATACGTTATACGTTATACGTTATACGTTATACGTTATACGTTATACGGTTATACGTTATACGTTATACGTTATACGTTATACGTATACGTTATACGTTATACGTTATACGTTATACGTTATACGTTATACGTTATACGTTATACGTTATACGTTATACGTTATATGTTTAACGTTATACGTTATACGTTGTACGTTGTACGTGATAGGTTATACATTATACGTTATACGTTTATACGTTATACCTTAAACGTTATACGTTATACGTTGTACGTTATACGTTATACGTTATACGTTGTACGTTATACGTTATACGTTATACGTTATACGTTATTACGTTATACGTTATACGTTATACGTTATACGTTATACGTTATACGTTATACGTTATACGTTATACGTTATACGTTATACGTTATACGGTATACGTTATACGTTACGTTACGTTATACGTTATACGTTATACGTTATACGTTATACGTTACTACGTTATACGTTATACGTTATACGTTATACGTTATACGTTATAGCTTATACGTTATACGTTATACGTTATACGTTATACGTTATACGTTATACGTTATACGTTATACGTTATACGTTATACGTTATACGTTATACGTTATACGTTATACGTTTATACGTTATACGTTATACGTTATACGTTATACGTTACGTTATACGTTATACGTTATACGTTATACGTTATACGTTATACGTTACTTACGTTATACGTTATACGTTATACGTTATACTTTATACTTTATACGTTATACGTTATACGTTATACGTTATACGTTATACGTTATACGTTATACTTTATACGTTATACGTTTTACGTTATACGTTATACGTTATACGTTATACGTTATACGTTATACGTTATACGTTATACGTTATACGTTATACGTTATACGTTATACGTTATACGTTATAACGTTATACGTTATACGTTATACGTTATACGTTATACGTTATACGTTATAGTTTAACGTTATACGTTATACGTTGTACGTTGTACGTGATAGGTTATACATTATACGTTATACGTTATACGTTATACCTTAAACGTTATACGTTATACGTTTTACGTTATACGTTATACGTTATACGTTATACGTTATACGTTATACGTTATACGTTATACGTTATAAGTTATACGTTATACGTTATACGTTATACGTTATACGTTATACGTTATACGTTATACGTTATACGTTATACGTTATACGTTAGTTACGTTATACGTTATACGTTATACGTTATACGTTATACGTTATACGTTATACGTTATACGTTATACGTTATACGTTATACGTTATACGTTTATACGTTATACGTTATACGTTACTTATACGTTATACGTTATACGTTATACGTTATACGTTATACGTATACGTTATACGTTTATACGTTGTACGTTATACGTTATACGTTATACGTTATACGTTATACGTTACGTTACGTTATACGTTATACGTTTATACGTTATACGTTATTTATACGTTATACGTGTTATACGTTATACGTTATACGTTATACGTTATACGTTATACGTTATACGTTATACGTTATACGTTATACGTTATACGTTATACGTTATACGTTATACGTTTATACGTTATACGTTATACGTTATACGTTATACGTATACGTTATACGTTATACGTTATACGTTATACGTTTAACATTATACGTTATACGTTATACGTTATACATTATACGTTATACGTTATACGTTACACGTTTATACGTTATACGTTATAAGTAAATTCTTTATATGTTTAACGTTATACTTTATACGTTATACGTTTAACATTATACGTTGTACGTTATACGTTGTACGTTATACGTTATACGTTATACGTTATACGTTATACGTTATACGTTATACATTATACGTTATACGTTATACGTTACACGTTATACGTTATACGTTATAAGTAAATTCTTTATATGTTTAACGTTATACGTTATACGTTATACGTTATACGTTATACGTATACGTTATACGTTATAAGTAAATACGTTATATGTTTAACGTTACGTTATACGTTATACGTTATACGTTATACGTTATACGTTATACGTTATACGTTATACGTTATACGTTATACGTTATACGTTATACGTTATACGTTATACGTTATACGTTATACGTTATACGTTACGTTTACCGTTATACGTTATACGTTATACGTTATACGTTATACGTTATACGTTTAACATTATACGTTATACGTTATACGTTATACATTATACGTTATACGTTATACGTTACACGTTATACGTTATACGTTATACGTTATACGTTATAAGTAAATTCTTTATATGTTTACTTATACGTTATACGTTATACGTTATACGTTATACGTTATACGTTGTACGTTATACGTTATACGTTATACGTTATACGTTATACGTTATACGTTATACGTTATACGTTATACGTTATAACGTTATACGTTATACGTTATACGTTATACGTTATACGTTATACGTTATACGTTATACGTTTATACGTTATACGTTATACGTTATACGTTATACGTTATACGTTATACGTTATACGTTATACGTTTATACGTTATACGTTATACGTTATACGTTATATACGTTATACGTTATACGTTATACGTTATAACGTTATACGTTAATACGTTATACGTTATACGTTATACGTTTACGTTATACGTTATACGTTATACGTTATACGTTATACGTTATACGTTATACGTTATACGTTATACGTTATACGTTATACGTTATACGTTATACGTTATACGTTATACGTTATACGTTATACGTTATACGTTATACGTTATACGTTATACGTTATACGTTATACGTTATACGTTATACGTTATACGTTATACGTTATACGTTTACCGTTATACGTTATACGTTATACGTTATACGTTATACGTTATACGTTATACGTTATACGTTATACGTTATACGTTATACGTTATACGTTATACGTTACACGTTATACGTTATACGTTATACGTTATACGTTTAACGTTATACGTTATACGTTATACGTTATACGTTATACGTTATACGTTATACGTTATACGTTATATGTTTAACGTTATACGTTATACGTTGTACGTTGTACGTGATAGGTTATACATTATACGTTATACGTTATACGTTATACCTTAAACGTTATACGGTATACGTTGTACGTTATACGTTATACGTTATACGTTATACGTTATACGTTATACGTTATACGTTATACGTTATAAGTTATACGTTATACGTTATACGTTATACGTTATACGTTATACGTTATACGTTATACGTTTAACATTATACGTTATACGTTATACGTTATACATTATACGTTATACGTTATACGTTACACGTTATACGTTATACGTTATACGTTATACGTTATACGTTATAAGTAAATTCTTTATATGTTTAACGTTATACGTTATACGTTATACGTTATACGTTATACGTTATACGTTGTACGTTATACGTTGTACGTTATACGTTATACGTTATACGTTATACGTTATACGTTATACGTTATACGTTATACGTTATACGTTATACGTTATACGTTATACGTTATACGTTATACGTTATACGTTATACGTTATACGTTATACGTTATACGTTATACGTTATACGTTATACGTTATACGTTATACGTTATACGTTATACGTTATACGTTATACGTTATACGTTATACGTTATACGTTATACGTTATACGTTATACGTTATACGTTATACGTTATACGTTATACGTTATACGTTATACGTTATACGTTATACGTTATACGTTATACGTTATACGTTATACGTTATACGTTATACGTTATACGTTATACGTTATACGTTATACGTTATACGTTATACGTTATACGTTATACGTTATACGTTATACGTTATACGTTATACGTTATACGTTATACGTTATACGTTATACGTTATACGTTATACGTTATACGTTATACGTTATACGTTATACGTTTACCGTTATACGTTATACGTTATACGTTATACGTTATACGTTATACGTTATACGTTATACGTTATACGTTATACGTTATACGTTATACGTTACACGTTATACGTTATACGTTATACGTTATACGTTTAACGTTATACGTTATACGTTATACGTTATACGTTATACGTTATACGTTATACGTTATACGTTATATGTTTAACGTTATACGTTATACGTTGTACGTTGTACGTGATAGGTTATACATTATACGTTATACGTTATACGTTATACCTTAAACGTTATACGGTATACGTTGTACGTTATACGTTATACGTTATACGTTATACGTTATACGTTATACGTTATACGTTATACGTTATAAGTTATACGTTATGCGTTATACGTTATACGTTATACGTTATACGTTATACGTTAAACGTTATACGTTATACGTTATACGTTATACTTTATACGTTATACGTTATACGTTATACGTTATACGTTATACGTTATACGTTATACGTTATACGTTATACGTTATACGTTATATGTTTAACGTTATACGTTATACGTTGTACGTTGTACGTGATAGGTTATACATTATACGTTATACGTTATACGTTATACGTTATACGTTATACGTTATACGTTATACGTTATACGTTATACGTTATACGTTATACGTTATACGTTATACGTTATACGTTATACGTTATACGTTAAACGTTATACGTTATACGTTATACGTTATACTTTATACGTTATACGTTATACGTTATACGTTATACGTTATACGTTATACGTTATACGTTATACGTTATACGTTATACGTTATACGTTGTACGTTATACGTTATACGTTACACGTTATACGTTATACGTTATAAGTAAATTCTTTATATGTTTAACGTTATACGTTATACGTTATACGTTATACGTTATACGTTATACGTTATACGTTATACGTTGTACGTTATACGTTATACGTTATACGTTATACGTTATACGTCATACGTTATACGTTATACGTTATACGTTATACGTTATACGTTATACGTTATACGTTATACGTTATACGTTATACGTTATACGTTATACGTTATACGTTATACGTTATACGTTATACGTTATACGTTATACGTTATACGTTATACGTTATACGTTATACGTTATACGTTATACGTTATACGTTATACGTTATACGTTATACGTTATACGTTATACGTTATACGTTATACGTTATACGTTATACGTTATACGTTATACGTTATACGTTATACGTTATACGTTATACGTTATACGTTATACGTTATACGTTATACGTTATACGTTATACGTTATACGTTATACGTTATACGTTATACGTTATACGTTATACGTTATACGTTATACGTTATACGTTATACGTTATACGTTATACGTTATACGTTATACGTTATACGTTATACGTTATACGTTATACGTTATACCTTATACGTTATACCTTAAACGTTATACGTTATACGTTATCCGTTATACGTTATACGTTATACGTTATACGTTATACGTTATACGTTATACGTTATACGTTATACGTTATACGTTATACGTTATACGTTATACGTTATACGTTATACGTTATACGTTATACGTTATATGTTTAACGTTATACGTTATACGTTGTACGTTGTACGTGATAGGTTATACATTATACGTTATACGTTATACGTTATACGTTATACGTTATACGTTATACGTTATACGTTATACGTTATACGTTATACGTTATACGTTATACGTTATACGTTATACGTTATACGTTATACGTTATACGTTATACGTTATACGTTATACGTTATACGTTATACGTTATACGTTATACGTTATACGTTATACGTTATACGTTATACGTTATACGTTATACGTTATACGTTATACGTTATACGTTATACGTTATACGTTATACGTTATACGTTATACGTTATACGTTATACGTTATACGTTATACGTTATACGTTATACGTTATACGTTATACGTTATACGTTATACGTTATACGTTATACGTTATACGTTATACGTTATACGTTATACGTTATACGTTATACGTTATACGTTATACGTTATACGTTATACGTTATACGTTATACGTTATACGTTATACGTTATACGTTATACGTTATACGTTATACGTTATACGTTATACGTTATACGTTATACGTTATACGTTATACGTTATACGTTATACGTTATACGTTATACGTTATACGTTATACGTTATACGTTATACGTTATACGTTATACGTTATACGTTATACGTTATACGTTATACGTTATACGTTATACGTTATACGTTATACGTTATACGTTATACGTTATACGTTATACGTTATACGTTATACGTTATACGTTATACGTTATACGTTATACGTTATACGTTATACGTTATACGTTATACGTTATACGTTATACGTTATACGTTATACGTTATACGTTATACGTTATACGTTATACGTTATACGTTATACGTTATACGTTATACGTTATACGTTATACGTTATACGTTATACGTTATATGTTTAACGTTATACGTTATACGTTGTACGTTGTACGTGATAGGTTATACATTATACGTTATACGTTATACGTTATACCTTAAACGTTATACGTTATACGTTGTACATTATACGTTATACGTTATACGTTAAACGTTATACGTTATACGTTATACGTTATACGTTATACGTTATACGTTATATGTTTAACGTTATACGATATACGTTGTACGTTGTACGTGATAGGTTATACATTATACGTTATACGTTATACGTTATACGTTATACGTTATACGTTATACGTTATACGTTATACGTTATACGTTATACGTTATACGTTATACGTTATACGTTATACGTTATACGTTATACGTTATACGTTATACGTTATACGTTATACGTTATACGTTATACGTTATACGTTATACGTTATACGTTATACGTTATACGTTATACGTTATACGTTATACGTTATACGTTATACGTTATACGTTTACCGTTATACGTTATACGTTATACGTTATACGTTATACGTTATACGTTGTACGTTATACGTTATACGTTATACGTTATACGTTATACGTTATACGTTATAGGTTATACGTTATACGTTATACGTTATACGTTATACGTTATACGTTTACCGTTATACGTTATACGTTATACGTTATACGTTATACGTTATACGTTATACGTTATACGTTATACGTTATACGTTATACGTTATACGTTATACGTTATACGTTATACGTTATACGTTATACGTTATACGTTTAACATTATACGTTGTACGTTATACGTTATACGTTATACGTTATACGTTATACGTTATACGTTATACATTATACGTTATACGTTATACGTTACACGTTATACGTTATACGTTATAATTAAATTCTTTATATGTTTAACGTTATACGTTATACGTTATACGTTATACGTTATACGTTATACGTTATACGTTATACGTTATACGTTATACGTTATACGTTATACGTTATACGTTATACGTTATACGTTTACCGTTATACGTTATACGTTATACGTTATACGTTATACGTTATACGTTATACGTTATACGTTTAACATTATACGTTATACGTTATACGTTATACATTATACGTTATACGTTATACGTTACACGTTATACGTTATACGTTATAAGTAAATTCTTTATATGTTTAACGTTATACGTTACACGTTATACGTTATACGTTATACGTTATACGTTATACGTTATACGTTGTACGTTATACGTTATACGTTATACGTTATACATTATACGTTATACGTTATACGTTATACGTTATACGTTATACGTTATACGTTATACGTTATACGTTATACGTTATATGTTTAACGTTATACGTTATACGTTGTACGTTGTACGTGATAGGTTATACATTATACGTTATACGTTATACGTTATACGTTATACGTTATACGTTATATGTTTAACGTTATACGTTATACGTTGTACGTTGTACGTGATAGGTTATACATTATACGTTATACGTTATACGTTATACGTTATACGTTTTACGTTATACGTTATACGTTATACGTTATACGTTATACGTTATACGTTATACGTTATACGTTATACGTTATACGTTATACGTTATACGTTATACGTTATACGTTATACGTTATACGTTATACGTTATACGTTATACGTTATACGTTATACGTTATACGTTATACGTTATACGTTATACGTTATACGTTATACGTTATACGTTATACGTTATACGTTATACGTTATACGTTATACGTTATACGTTATACGTTATACGTTATACGTTATACGTTATACGTTATACGTTATACGTTATACGTTATACGGTATACGTTATACGTTATACGTTATACGTTATACGTTATACGTTATACGTTCTATGTTTAACGTTATACGGTATACGTTGTACGTTGTACGTGATAGGTTATACATTATACGTTATACGTTATACGTTATACCTTAAACGTTATACGTTATACGTTGTACGTTATACGTTATACGTTATACGTTGTACGTTATACGTTATACGTTATACGTTATACGTTATACGTTATACGTTATACGTTATACGTTATACGTTATACGTTATACGTTATACGTTATACGTTATACGTTTTACGTTATACGTTATACGTTATACGTTATACGGTATACGTTATACGTTATACGTTATACGTTATACGTTATACGTTATACGTTATACGTTATACGTTATACGTTATACGTTATACGTTATACGTTATACGTTATACGTTATACGTTATACGTTATACGTTATACGTTATACGTTATACGTTATACGTTATACGTTATACGTTATACGTTATACGTTATACGTTATACGTTATACGTTATACGTTATACGTTTTACGTTATACGTTATACGTTATACGTTATACGTTATACGTTATACGTTATACGTTATACGTTATACGTTATACGTTATACGTTATACGTTATACGTTATACGTTATACGTTATACGTTATACGTTATACGTTATACGTTATACGTTATACGTTATACGTTATACGTTATACGTTATACGTTATACGTTATACGTTATACGTTATACGTTATACGTTATACGTTATACGTTATACGTTATACGTTATACGTTATACGTTATACGTTATACGTTATACGTTATACGTTATACGTTATACGTTATACGTTATACGTTATACGTTATACGTTATACGTTATACGTTATACGTTATACGTTATACGTTATATGTTTAACGTTATACGTTATACGTTGTACGTTGTACGTGATAGGTTATGCATTATACGTTATACGTTATACGTTATACCTTAAACGTTATACGTTATACGTTGTACATTATACGTTATACGTTATACGTTAAACGTTATACGTTATACGTTATACGTTATACGTTATACGTTATACGTTATACGTTATACGTTATACGTTATACGTTATACGTTATACGTTATACGTTATACGTTATACGTTATACGTTATACGTTATATGTTTAACGTTATACGTTATACGTTGTACGTTGTACGTGATAGGTTATACATTATACGTTATACGTTATACGTTATACCTTAAACGTTATACGTTATACGTTGTACGTTATACGTTATACGTTATACGTTATACGTTATACGTTATACGTTATACGTTATACGTTATAAGTTATACGTTATACGTTATACGTTATACGTTATACGTTATACGTTATACGTTATACGTTATACGTTATACGTTATACGTTATACGTTATACATTATACGTTATACGTTATACGTTATACGTTATACGTTATACGTTATACGTTATACGTTATACGTTATACGTTATACGTTATACGTTATACGTTATACGTTATACGTTATACGTTATACGTTATACGTTATACGTTATACGTTATACGTTATACGTTATACGTTATACGTTTACCGTTATACGTTATACGTTATACGTTATACGTTATACGTTGTACGTTATACGTTATACGTTATACGTTATACGTTATACGTTATACGTTATACGTTATGCGTTATACGTTATACGTTATACGTTATACGTTATACGTTATACGTTATACGTTTACCGTTATACGTTATACGTTATACGTTATACGTTATACGTTATACGTTATACGTTATACGTTATACGTTATACGTTATACGTTATACGTTATACGTTATACGTTATACGTTATACGTTATACGTTTAACATTATACGTTATACGTTATACGTTATACATTATACGTTATACGTTATACGTTACACGTTATACGTTATACGTTATAAGTAAATTCTTTATATGTTTAACGTTATACTTTATACGTTATACGTTTAACATTATACGTTGTACGTTATACGTTATACGTTATACGTTATACGTTATACGTTATACGTTATACATTATACGTTATACGTTATACGTTACACGTTATACGTTATACGTTATAAGTAAATTCTTTATATGTTTAACGTTATACGTTATACGTTATACGTTATACGTTATACGTTATACGTTATACGTTATACGTTGTACGTTATACGTTATACGTTATACGTTATACGTTATACGTTATACGTTATACGTTATACGTTATACGTTATACGTTATACGTTTACCGTTATACGTTATACGTTATACGTTATACGTTATACGTTATACGTTTAACATTATACGTTATACGTTATACGTTATACATTATACGTTATACGTTATACGTTACACGTTATACGTTATACGTTATACGTTATACGTTATACGTTATAAGTAAATTCTTTATATGTTTAACGTTATACGTTATACGTTATACGTTATACGTTATACGTTATACGTTGTACGTTATACGTTATACGTTATACGTTATACGTTATACGTTATACGTTATACGTTATACGTTATACGTTATACGTTATACGTTATACGTTATACGTTATACGTTATACGTTATACGTTATACGTTATACGTTATACGTTATACGTTATACGTTATACGTTATACGTTATACGTTATACGTTATACGTTATACGTTATACGT
Source organism: Lasioglossum morio (assembly GCA_916610235.2). Lineage (NCBI taxonomy): Eukaryota > Metazoa > Arthropoda > Insecta > Hymenoptera > Halictidae > Lasioglossum > Lasioglossum morio. Next base: position 20,474 of record CAKAJA020000514.1, on the reverse strand, counting down.
TATACGTTATACGTTATACGTTATACGTTATACGTTATACGTTATACGTTATACGTTATACGTTATACGTTATACGTTATACGTTATACGTTATACGTTATACGTTATACGTTATACGTTATACGTTATACGTTATACGTTATACGTTATACGTTATACGTTATACGTTATACGTTATACTTTATACGTTATACGTTATACGTTATACGTTATACGTTATACGTTATACGTTATACGTTATACGTTATACGTTATACGTTATACGTTATACGTTATACGTTATACGTTATACGTTATACGTTATACGTTATACGTTATACGCTATACGTTATACGTTATACGTTATACGTTATACGTTATATGTTTAACGTTATACGTTATACGTTGTACGTTGTACGTGATAGGTTATACATTATACGTTATACGTTTACCGTTATACGTTATACGTTATACGTTATACGTTATACGTTGTACGTTATACGTTATACGTTATACGTTATACGTTATACGTTATACGTTATACGTTATACGTTATACGTTATACGTTATACGTTATACGTTATACGTTATACGTTATACGTTATACGTTATACGTTATACGTTATACGTTATACGTTATACGTTATACGTTATACGTTATACGTTATACGTTATACGTTATACGTTATACGTTATACGTTATACGTTATACGTTATACGTTATACGTTATACGTTATACGTTATACGTTATACGTTTAACATTATACGTTATACGTTATACGTTATACATTATACGTTATACGTTATACGTTACACGTTATACGTTATACGTTATAAGTAAATTCTTTATATGTTTAACGTTATACTTTATACGTTATACGTTTAACATTATACGTTGTACGTTATACGTTATACGTTATACGTTATACATTATACGTTATACGTTATACGTTACACGTTATACGTTATACGTTATAAGTAAATTCTTTATATGTTTAACGTTATACGTTATACGTTATACGTTATACGTTATACGTTATACGTTATACGTTATACGTTATACGTTATACGTTTACCGTTATACGTTATACGTTATACGTTATACGTTATACGTTATACGTTATACGTTTAACATTATACGTTATACGTTATACGTTATACATTATACGTTATACGTTATACGTTACACGTTATACGTTATACGTTATACGTTATACGTTATACGTTATACGTTATACGTTATACGTTATACGTTATACGTTATACGTTATACGTTATACGTTATACGTTATACGTTATACGTTATACGTTATACGTTATACGTTATACGTTATACGTTATACGTTATACGTTATACGTTATACGTTATACGTTATACGTTATACGTTATACGTTATACGTTATACGTTATACGTTATACGTTATACGTTATACGTTATACGTTATACGTTATACGTTATACGTTATACGTTATACGTTATACGTTATACGTTATACGTTATACGTTATACGTTATACGTTATACGTTATACGTTATACGTTATACGTTATAAGTTATACGTTATACGTTATACGTTATACGTTATACGTTATACGTTATACGTTATACGTTATACGTTATACGTTATACGTTATACGTTATACGTTATACGTTATACGTTATACGCTATACGTTATACGTTATACGTTATACGTTATACGTTATACGTTATACGTTATACGTTATACGTTATATGTTTAACGTTATACGTTATACGTTGTACGTTGTACGTGATAGGTTATACATTATACGTTATACGTTTACCGTTATACGTTATACGTTATACGTTATACGTTATACGTTGTACGTTATACGTTATACGTTATACGTTATACGTTATACGTTATACGTTATACGTTATACGTTATACGTTATACGTTATACGTTTACCGTTATACGTTATACGTTATACGTTATACGTTATACGTTATACGTTATACGTTATACGTTATACGTTATACGTTATACGTTATACGTTATACGTTATACGTTATACGTTATACGTTATACGTTATACGTTATACGTTATACGTTATACGTTATACGTTATACGTTATACGTTATACGTTATACGTTATACGTTATACGTTATACGTTATACGTTATACGTTATACGTTATACGTTATACGTTATACGTTATACGTTATACGTTATACGTTATACGTTATACGTTATACGTTATACGTTATACGTTATACGTTATACGTTATACGTTATACGTTATACGTTATACGTTATACGTTATACGTTATACGTTATACGTTATACGTTATACGTTATACGTTATACGTTATACGTTATACGTTATACGTTATACGTTATACGTTATACGTTATACGTTATACGTTATACGTTATACGTTATACGTTATACGTTATACGTTATACGTTATACGTTATACGTTATACGTTATACGTTATACGTTATACGTTATACGTTATACGTTATACGTTATACGTTATATGTTTAACGTTATACGTTATACGTTGTACGTTGTACGTGATAGGTTATGCATTATACGTTATACGTTATACGTTATACCTTAAACGTTATACGTTATACGTTGTACATTATACGTTATACGTTATACGTTAAACGTTATACGTTATACGTTATACGTTATACGTTATACGTTATACGTTATACGTTATACGTTATACGTTATACGTTATACGTTATACGTTATACGTTATACGTTATACGTTATATGTTTAACGTTATACGTTATACGTTGTACGTTGTACGTGATAGGTTATACATTATACGTTATACGTTATACGTTATACCTTAAACGTTATACGTTATACGTTGTACGTTATACGTTATACGTTATACGTTATACGTTATACGTTATACGTTATACGTTATACGTTATAAGTTATACGTTATACGTTATACGTTATACGTTATACGTTATACGTTATACGTTATACGTTATACGTTATACGTTATACGTTATACGTTATACATTATACGTTATACGTTATACGTTATACGTTATACGTTATACGTTATACGTTATACGTTATACGTTATACGTTATACGTTATACGTTATACGTTATACGTTATACGTTATACGTTATACGTTATACGTTATACGTTATACGTTATACGTTATACGTTTACCGTTATACGTTATACGTTATACGTTATACGTTATACGTTGTACGTTATACGTTATACGTTATACGTTATACGTTATACGTTATACGTTATACGTTATGCGTTATACGTTATACGTTATACGTTATACGTTATACGTTATACGTTATACGTTTACCGTTATACGTTATACGTTATACGTTATACGTTATACGTTATACGTTATACGTTATACGTTATACGTTATACGTTATACGTTATACGTTATACGTTATACGTTATACGTTATACGTTTAACATTATACGTTATACGTTATACGTTATACATTATACGTTATACGTTATACGTTACACGTTATACGTTATACGTTATAAGTAAATTCTTTATATGTTTAACGTTATACTTTATACGTTATACGTTTAACATTATACGTTGTACGTTATACGTTATACGTTATACGTTATACGTTATACGTTATACGTTATACATTATACGTTATACGTTATACGTTACACGTTATACGTTATACGTTATAAGTAAATTCTTTATATGTTTAACGTTATACGTTATACGTTATACGTTATACGTTATACGTTATACGTTATACGTTATACGTTATACGTTGTACGTTATACGTTATACGTTATACGTTATACGTTATACGTTATACGTTATACGTTATACGTTATACGTTATACGTTATACGTTATACGTTTACCGTTATACGTTATACGTTATACGTTATACGTTATACGTTATACGTTATACGTTATACGTTATACGTTATACGTTATACGTTATACGTTATACGTTATACGTTATACGTTATACGTTATACGTTATACGTTATACGTTATACGTTATACGTTATACGTTATACGTTATACGTTATACGTTATACGTTATACGTTATACGTTATACGTTATACGTTATACGTTATACGTTATACGTTATACGTTATACGTTATACGTTATACGTTATACGTTATACGTTATACGTTATACGTTATACGTTATACGTTATACGTTATACGTTATACGTTATACGTTATACGTTATACGTTATACGTTATACGTTATACGTTATACGTTATACGTTATACGTTATACGTTATACGTTATACGTTATACGCTATACGTTATACGTTATACGTTATACGTTATACGTTATATGTTTAACGTTATACGTTATACGTTGTACGTTGTACGTGATAGGTTATACATTATACGTTATACGTTTACCGTTATACGTTATACGTTATACGTTATACGTTATACGTTGTACGTTATACGTTATACGTTATACGTTATACGTTATACGTTATACGTTATACGTTATACGTTATACGTTATACGTTATACGTTATACGTTTACCGTTATACGTTATACGTTATACGTTATACGTTATACGTTATACGTTATACGTTATACGTTATACGTTATACGTTATACGTTATACGTTATACGTTATACGTTATACGTTATACGTTATACGTTATACGTTATACGTTATACGTTATACGTTATACGTTATACGTTTAACATTATACGTTATACGTTATACGTTATACATTATACGTTATACGTTATACGTTACACGTTATACGTTATACGTTATAAGTAAATTCTTTATATGTTTAACGTTATACTTTATACGTTATACGTTTAACATTATACGTTGTACGTTATACGTTATACGTTATACGTTATACGTTATACGTTATACGTTATACGTTACACGTTATACGTTATACGTTATAAGTAAATTCTTTATATGTTTAACGTTATACGTTATACGTTATACGTTATACGTTATACGTTATACGTTATACGTTATACGTTATACGTTATACGTTTACCGTTATACGTTATACGTTATACGTTATACGTTATACGTTATACGTTATACGTTTAACATTATACGTTATACGTTATACGTTATACATTATACGTTATACGTTATACGTTACACGTTATACGTTATACGTTATACGTTATACGTTATACGTTATACGTTATACGTTATACGTTATACGTTATACGTTATACGTTATACGTTATACGTTATACGTTATACGTTATACGTTATACGTTATACGTTATACGTTATACGTTATACGTTATACGTTATACGTTATACGTTATACGTTATACGTTATACGTTATACGTTATACGTTATACGTTATACGTTATACGTTATACGTTATACGTTATACGTTATACGTTATACGTTATACGTTATACGTTATACGTTATACGTTATACGTTATACGTTATACGTTATACGTTATACGTTATACGTTATACGTTATACGTTATACGTTATACGTTATACGTTATACGTTATACGTTATACGTTATACGTTATACGTTATACGTTATACGTTATACGTTATACGTTATACGTTATACGTTATACGCTATACGTTATACGTTATACGTTATACGTTATACGTTATACGTTATACGTTATACGTTATACGTTATATGTTTAACGTTATACGTTATACGTTGTACGTTGTACGTGATAGGTTATACATTATACGTTATACGTTTACCGTTATACGTTATACGTTATACGTTATACGTTATACGTTGTACGTTATACGTTATACGTTATACGTTATACGTTATACGTTATACGTTATACGTTATACGTTATACGTTATACGTTATACGTTTACCGTTATACGTTATACGTTATACGTTATACGTTATACGTTATACGTTATACGTTATACGTTATACGTTATACGTTATACGTTATACGTTATACGTTATACGTTATACGTTATACGTTATACGTTATACGTTATACGTTATACGTTATACGTTATACGTTATACGTTATACGTTTAACATTATACGTTATACGTTATACGTTATACATTATACGTTATACGTTATACGTTACACGTTATACGTTATACGTTATAAGTAAATTCTTTATATGTTTAACGTTATACTTTATACGTTATACGTTTAACATTATACGTTGTACGTTATACGTTATACGTTATACGTTATACATTATACGTTATACGTTATACGTTACACGTTATACGTTATACGTTATAAGTAAATTCTTTATATGTTTAACGTTATACGTTATACGTTATACGTTATACGTTATACGTTATACGTTATACGTTATACGTTATACGTTATACGTTTACCGTTATACGTTATACGTTATACGTTATACGTTATACGTTATACGTTATACGTTATACGTTATACGTTATACGTTATACGTTATACGTTATACGTTTACCGTTATACGTTATACGTTATACGTTATACGTTATACGTTATACGTTATACGTTTAACATTATACGTTATACGTTATACGTTATACATTATACGTTATACGTTATACGTTACACGTTATACGTTATACGTTATAAGTAAATTCTTTATATGTTTAACGTTATACGTTATACGTTATACGTTATACGTTATACGTTATACGTTATACGTTATACGTTATACGTTGTACGTTATACGTTATACGTTATACGTTATACGTTATACGTTATACGTTATACGTTATACGTTATACGTTATACGTTATACGTTATACGTTATACGTTATACGTTATACGTTATACGTTATACGTTATACGTTATACGTTATACGTTATACGTTATACGTTATACGTTATACGTTATACGTTATACGTTATACGTTATACGTTATACGTTATACGTTATACGTTATACGTTATACGTTATACGTTATACGTTATACGTTATACGTTATACGTTATACGTTATACGTTATACGTTATACGTTATACGTTATACGTTATACGTTATACGTTATACGTTATACGTTATACGTTTACCGTTATACGTTATACGTTATACGTTATACGTTATACGTTATACGTTATACGTTATACGTTTAACATTATACGTTATACGTTATACGTTATACATTATACGTTATACGTTATACGTTACACGTTATACGTTATACGTTATAAGTAAATTCTTTATATGTTTAACGTTATACGTTATACGTTATACGTTATACGTTATACGTTATACGTTATACGTTATACGTTATACGTTATACGTTATACGTTATACGTTATACGTTATACGTTGTACGTTATACGTTATACGTTATACGTTATACGTTATACGTTATACGTTATACGTTATACGTTATACGTTATACGTTATACGTTATACGTTATACGTTATACGTTATACGTTATACGTTATACGTTATACGTTATACGTTATCCGTTATACGTTATACGTTATACGTTATACGTTATACGTTATACGTTATACGTTATACGTTATACGTTATACGTTATACGTTATACGTTATACGTTATACGTTATACGTTATACGTTATACGTTATACGTTATACGTTATACGTTATACGTTATACGTTATACGTTATACGTTATACGTTATACGTTATACGTTATACGTTATACGTTATACGTTATACGTTATACGTTATACGTTTACCGTTATACGTTATACGTTATAGGTTATACGTTATACGTTATACGTTATACGTTTAACATTATACGTTATACGTTATACGTTATACGTTATACGTTATACGTTTACCGTTATACGTTATACGTTATACGTTATACGTTTAACATTATACGTTATACGTTATACGTTATACGTTATACGTTATACGTTATACGTTATACGTTATACGTTATACGTTATACGTTATACGTTTAACATTATACGTTATACGTTATACGTTATACATTATACGTTATACGTTATACGTTATACGTTATACGTTATACGTTATACGTTATACGTTTAACATTATACGTTATACGTTATACGTTATACATTATACGTTATACGTTATACGTTACACGTTACACGTTATACGTTATACGTTATAAGTAAATTCTTTATATGTTTAACGTTATACGTTATACGTTATACGTTATACGTTATACGTTATACGTTATACGTTATACGTTGTACGTCATACGTTATACGTTATACGTTATACGTTATACGTTATACGTTATACGTTATACGTTATACGTTATACGTTATACGTTATATGTTATACGTTATACGTTATACGTTATGCGTTATACGTTATACGTTATACGTTATACGTTATACGTTATACGTTTACCGTTATACGTTATACGTTATACATTATACGTTATACGTTATACGTTATACATTATACGTTATACGTTATACGTTACACGTTATACGTTATACGTTATGAGTAAATTCTTTATATGTTTAACGTTATACGTTATACGTTATACGTTATACGTTATACGTTATACGTTATACGTTATACGTTATATGTTATACGTTATACGTTATACGTTATACGTTATACGTTATACGTTGTACGTTATACGTTATACGTTATACGTTATACGTTATACGTTATACGTTATACGTTATACGTTATACGTTATACGTTATACGTTATACGTTATACGTTATACGTTATACGTTATACGTTATACGTTATACGTTATACGTTATACGTTATACGTTATACGTTATACGTTATACGTTATACGTTATACGTTATACGTTATACGTTATACGTTATACGTTATACGTTATACGTTATACGTTATACGTTATACGTTATACGTTATACGTTATACGTTATACGTTATACGTTATACGTTATACGTTATACGTTATACGTTATACGTTATACGTTATACGTTATACGTTATACGTTATACGTTATACGTTATACGTTATACGTTATACGTTATACGTTATACGTTATACGTTATACGTTATACGTTATACGTTATACGTTATACGTTATACGTTATACGTTATACGTTATACGTTATACGTTATACGTTATACGTTATACGTTATACGTTATACGTTATACGTTATACGTTATACGTTATACGTTATACGTTATACGTTATACGTTATACGTTATACGTTATACGTTATACGTTATACGTTATACGTTATACGTTATACGTTATACGTTATACGTTATACGTTATACGTTATACGTTATACGTTATACGTTATACGTTATACGTTATACGTTATACGTTATACGTTATACGTTATACGTTATACGTTATACGTTATACGTTATACGTTATACGTTATACGTTATACGTTATACGTTATACGTTATACGTTATACGTTATACGTTATACGTTATACGTTATACGTTATACGTTATACGTTATACGTTATACGTTATACGTTATACGTTATACGTTATACGTTATACGTTATACGTTATACGTTATACGTTATACGTTATACGTTATACGTTATACGTTATACGTTATACGTTATACGTTATACGTTATACGTTATACGTTATACGTTATACGTTATACGTTATACGTTATACGTTATACGTTATACGTTATACGTTATACGTTATACGTTATACGTTATACGTTATACGTTATACGTTATACGTTATACGTTATACGTTATACGTTATACGTTATACGTTATACGTTATACGTTATACGTTATACGTTATACGTTATACGTTATACGTTATACGTTATACGTTATACGTTATACGTTTAACATTATACGTTATACGTTATACGTTATACATTATACGTTATAAGTTATACGTTACACGTTATACGTTATACGTTATTAGTAAATTCTTTATATGTTTAACGTTATACGTTATACGTTATACGTTATACGTTATACGTTATACGTTATACGTTGTACGTTATACGTTATACGTTTAACGTTATAAGTTATACGTTATACGTTATACGTTATACGTTATACGTTATACGTTATACGTTATACGTTATACGTTATACGTTATACGTTATACGTTATACGTTATACGTTATACGTTATACGTTATACGTTATACCTTATACGTTATACGTTATACGTTATACGTTATACGTTATACGTTATACGTTATACGTTATACGTTATACGTTATACGTTATACGTTATACGTTATACGTTATACGTTATACGTTATACGTTATACGTTATACGTTATACGTTATACGTTATACGTTATACGTTATACGTTATACGTTATACGTTATACGTTATACGTTATACGTTATACGTTATACGTTATACGTTATACGTTATACGTTATACGTTATACGTTTACCGTTATACGTTATACGTTATACGTTATACGTTATACGTTATACGTTATACGTTATACGTTATACGTTATACGTTATACGTTATACGTTATACGTTATACGTTATACGTTATACGTTATACGTTATACGTTATACGTTTAACATTATACGTTATACGTTATACGTTATACATTATACGTTATACGTTATACGTTATACGTTATAAGTAAATTCTTTATATGTTTAACGTTATACGTTATACGTTATACGTTATACGTTATACGTTATACGTTATACGTTATACGTTATACGTTATACGTTATACGTTATACGTTATACGTTATACGTTATACGTTATACGTTATACGTTATACGTTATACGTTATACGTTATACGTTATACGTTATACGTTATACGTTATACGTTATACGTTATACGTTATACGATATACGTTATACGTTTAACATTATACGTTATACGTTATACGTTATGCGTTATACGTTATACGTTATACGTTATACATTATACGTTGTACGTTTAACGTTATACGTTATACGTTTAACGTTACACGTTAAACATTATACGTTATACGTTATAGATTATAAGTTTAACATTATACGTTACACGTTATACGTTATGCGCTATACGTTATACGTTTAACGTTACACGTTATACATTATACGTTATACGTTTAAACGTTATACGTTGTACGTTATAGGTTATACGTTTAACATTATACGTTATACGTTATGCGTTATACGTTATACGTTATACGTTATACGTTATACGTCATACGTTATACGTTATACGTTATACGTTATACGTTGTACGTTGTACGTTACACGTTATACGTTATACGTTATAATTTATACGTTATACGTTATAAGTTATACGTTATACGTTATACGTTATACGTTATACGTTATACGTTATACGTTATACATTATACGTCATACGTTATAGGTTATAAGTTTAACATTATACGTTACACGTTATACGTTATGCGCTATACGTTATACGTTTAACGTTACACGTTATACATTATACGTTATACGTTTAAACGTTATACGTTGTACGTTATAGGTTATACGTTTAACATTATACGTTATACGTTATGCGATATACGTTATACGTTATACGTTATACGTTATACGTTATACGTTATACGTTATACGTTATACGTTATACGTTATACGTTATACGTTATACGTTATACGTTATACGTTATACGTTATACGTTATACGTTATACGTTATACGTTATACGTTATACGTTATACGTTATACGTTATACGTTATACGTTATACGTTATACGTTATACGTTATACGTTATACGTTATACGTTATACGTTATACGTTATACGTTATACGTTATACGTTATACGTTATACGTTATACGTTATACGTTATACGTTATACGTTATACGTTATACGTTATACGTTATACGTTATACGTTATACGTTATACGTTATACGTTATACGTTATACGTTATACGTTTAACGTTATACGTTATACGTTATACGTTATACGTTATACGTTATACGTTATACGTTATACGTTATACGTTATACGTTTAACATTATACGTTATACGTTATACGTTATACGTTATACGTTTACCGTTATACGTTATACGTTATACGTTATACGTTTAACATTATACGTTATACGTTATACGTTATACGTTATACGTTATACGTTATACGTTATACGTTATACGTTATACGTTATACGTTATACGTTATACGTTATACGTTTAACATTATACGTTATACGTTATACGTTATACGTTATACATTATACGTTATACGTTATACGTTATACGTTATACGTTATACGTTATACGTTATACGTTATACGTTATACGTTATACGATATACGTTATACGTTTAACATTATACGTTATACGTTATACGTTATGCGTTATACGTTATACGTTATACGTTATACATTATACGTTGTACGTTTAACGTTATACGTTATACGTTTAACGTTACACGTTAAACATTATACGTTATACGTTATAGATTATAAGTTTAACATTATACGTTACACGTTATACGTTATGCGCTATACGTTATACGTTATACGTTATACGTTATACGTTATACGTTATACGTTATACGTTATACGTTATACGTTATACGTTATACGTTATACGTTATACGTTATACGTTATACGTTATACGTTATACGTTATACGTTATACGTTATACGTTATACGTTATACGTTATACGTTATACGTTATACGTTATACATTATACGTCATACGTTATAGGTTATAAGTTTAACATTATACGTTACACGTTATACGTTATGCGCTATACGTTATACGTTTAACGTTACACGTTATACATTATACGTTATACGTTTAAACGTTATACGTTGTACGTTATAGGTTATACGTTTAACATTATACGTTATACGTTATGCGATATACGTTATACGTTATACGTTATACGTTATACGTTATACGTTATACGTTATACGTTATACGTTATACGTTATACGTTATACGTTATACGTTATACGTTATACGTTATACGTTATACGTTATACGTTATACGTTATACGTTATACGTTATACGTTATACGTTATACGTTATACGTTATACGTTATACGTTATACGTTATACGTTATACGTTATACGTTATACGTTATACGTTATACGTTATACGTTATACGTTATACGTTATACGTTATACGTTATACGTTATACGTTATACGTTATACGTTATACGTTATACGTTATACGTTATACGTTATACGTTATACGTTATACGTTATACGTTATACGTTTACCGTTATACGTTATACGTTATACGTTATACGTTATACGTTATACGTTATACGTTATACGTTATACGTTATACGTTTAACATTATACGTTATACGTTATACGTTATACGTTATACGTTTACCGTTATACGTTATACGTTATACGTTATACGTTTAACATTATACGTTATACGTTATACGTTATACGTTATACGTTATACGTTATACGTTATACGTTATACGTTATACGTTATACGTTATACGTTATACGTTATACGTTTAACATTATACGTTATACGTTATACGTTATACGTTATACATTATACGTTATACGTTATACGTTATACGTTATACGTTATACGTTATACGTTATACGTTATACGTTATACGTTATACGTTATACGATATACGTTATACGTTTAACATTATACGTTATACGTTATACGTTATGCGTTATACGTTATACGTTATACGTTATACATTATACGTTGTACGTTTAACGTTATACGTTATACGTTTAACGTTACACGTTAAACATTATACGTTATACGTTATAGATTATAAGTTTAACATTATACGTTACACGTTATACGTTATGCGCTATACGTTATACGTTATACGTTATACGTTATACGTTATACGTTATACGTTTAAACGTTATACGTTGTACGTTATAGGTTATACGTTTAACATTATACGTTATACGTTATGCGTTATACGTTATACGTTATACGTTATACGTTATACGTCATACGTTATACGTTATACGTTATACGTTATACGTTGTACGTTGTACGTTATGCGTTATACGTTATACGTTATACGTTATACGTTATACGTCATACGTTATACGTTATACGTTATACGTTATACGTTGTACGTTGTACGTTACACGTTATACGTTATACGTTATAATTTATACGTTATACGTTATAAGTTATACGTTATACGTTATACGTTATACGTTATACGTTATACGTTATACGTTATACATTATACGTCATACGTTATAGGTTATAAGTTTAACATTATACGTTACACGTTATACGTTATGCGCTATACGTTATACGTTTAACGTTACACGTTATACATTATACGTTATACGTTTAAACGTTATACGTTGTACGTTATAGGTTATACGTTTAACATTATACGTTATACGTTATGCGATATACGTTATACGTTATACGTTATACGTTATACGTTATACGTTATACGTTATACGTTATACGTTATACGTTATACGTTATACGTTATACGTTATACGTTATACGTTATACGTTATACGTTATACGTTATACATTATACGTCATACGTTATAGGTTATAAGTTTAACATTATACGTTACACGTTATACGTTATGCGCTATACGTTATACGTTTAACGTTACACGTTATACATTATACGTTATACGTTTAAACGTTATACGTTGTACGTTATAGGTTATACGTTTAACATTATACGTTATACGTTATGCGATATACGTTATACGTTATACGTTATACGTTATACGTTATACGTTATACGTTATACGTTATACGTTATACGTTATACGTTATACGTTATACGTTATACGTTATACGTTATACGTTATACGTTATACGTTATACGTTATACGTTATACGTTATACGTTATACGTTATACGTTATACGTTATACGTTATACGTTATACGTTATACGTTATACGTTATACGTTATACGTTATACGTTATACGTTATACGTTATACGTTATACGTTATACGTTATACGTTATACGTTATACGTTATACGTTATACGTTATACGTTATACGTTATACGTTATACGTTATACGTTATACGTTATACGTTATACGTTATACGTTATACGTTATACGTTATACGTTATACGTTATACGTTATACGTTATACGTTATACGTTATACGTTATACGTTATACGTTATACGTTATACGTTATACGTTATACGTTATACGTTATACGTTATACGTTATACGTTATACGTTATACGTTATACGTTATACGTTTACCGTTATACGTTATACGTTATACGTTATACGTTATACGTTATACGTTATACGTTATACGTTATACGTTATACGTTTAACATTATACGTTATACGTTATACGTTATACGTTATACGTTTACCGTTATACGTTATACGTTATACGTTATACGTTTAACATTATACATTATACGTTATACGTTATACGTTATACGTTATACGTTATACGTTATACGTTATACGTTATACGTTATACGTTATACGTTATACGTTATACGTTATACGTTTAACATTATACGTTATACGTTATACGTTATACATTATACGTTATACGTTATACGTTATACGTTATACGTTATACGTTATACGTTTAACATTATACGTTATACGTTATACGTTATACATTATACGTTATACGTTATACGTTACACGTTATACGTTATACGTTATACGTTATAAGTAAATTCTTTATATGTTTAACGTTATACGTTATACGTTATACGTTATACGTTATACGTTATACGTTATACGTTATACGTTATACGATATACGTTATACGTTTAACATTATACGTTATACGTTATACGTTATGCGTTATACGTTATACGTTATACGTTATACATTATACGTTGTACGTTTAACGTTATACGTTATACGTTTAACGTTACACGTTAAACATTATACGTTATACGTTATAGATTATAAGTTTAACATTATACGTTACACGTTATACGTTATGCGCTATACGTTATACGTTATACGTTATACGTTATACGTTATACGTTATACGTTATACGTTTAAACGTTATACGTTGTACGTTATAGGTTATACGTTTAACATTATACGTTATACGTTATGCGTTATACGTTATACGTTATACGTTATACGTTATACGTCATACGTTATACGTTATACGTTATACGTTATACGTTGTACGTTGTACGTTACACGTTATACGTTATACGTTATACGTTATAATTTATACGTTATACGTTATAAGTTATACGTTATACGTTATACGTTATACGTTATACGTTATACGTTATACGTTATACATTATACGTTATACGTTATAGGTTATAAGTTTAACATTATACGTTACACGTTATACGTTATGCGCTATACGTTATACGTTTAACGTTACACGTTATACATTATACGTTATACGTTTAAACGTTATACGTTGTACGTTATAGGTTATACGTTTAACATTATACGTTATACGTTATACGTTATACGTTATACGTTATACGTTATACGTTATACGTTATACGTTATACGTTATACGTTATACGTTATACGTTATACGTTATACGTTATACGTTATACGTTATACGTTATACGTTATACGTTATACGTTATACGTTATACGTTATACGTTATACGTTATACGTTATACGTTATACGTTATACGTTATACGTTATACGTTATACGTTTAACATTATACGTTATACGTTATACGTTATACGTTATACGTTATACATTATACGTTATACGTTATACGTTACACGTTATACGTTATACGTTATAAGTAAATTCTTTATATGTTTAACGTTATACGTTATACGTTATACGTTATACGTTGTACGTTATACGTTATACGTTATACGTTATACGTTATACGTTATACGTTATACGTTATACGTTATACGTTATACGTTATACGTTATACGTTATACGTTATACGTTATTCGTTATACGTTATACGTTATACGTTATACGTTATACGTTATACGTTATACGTTATACGTTATACGTTATACGTTATACGTTATACGTTATACGTTATACGTTATACGTTATACGTTATACGTTATACGTTATACGTTATACGTTATACGTTTACCGTTGTACGTTATACGTTATACGTTATACGTTATACGTTGTACGTTATACGTTATGCGTTATACGTTATACGTTATACGTTATACGTTATACGTTATACGTTATACGTTATACGTTATACGTTATACGTTATACGTTATACGTTATACGTTATACGTTATACGTTATACGTTATACGTTATACGTTATACGTTATACGTTATACGTTATACGTTATACGTTATACGTTATACGTTATACGTTATACGTTATACGTTATACGTTTACCGTTGTACGTTATACGTTATACGTTATACGTTATACGTTGTACGTTATACGTTATGCGTTATACGTTATACGTTATACGTTATACGTTATACGTTATACGTTATACGTTATACGTTATACGTTATACGTTATACGTTATACGTTATACGTTATACGTTATACGTTTACCGTTATACGTTATACGTTATACGTTATACGTTATACGTTATACGTTATACGTTATACGTTATACGTTATACGTTATACGTTATACGTTATACGTTATACGTTGTACGTTGTACGTGATAGGTTATACATTATACGTTATACGTTATACGTTATACCTTAAACGTTATACGTTATACGTTGTACGTTATACGTTATACGTTACATGTTATACGTTATACGTTATAAGTAAATTCTTTATATGTTTAACGTTATACGTTATACGTTATACGTTATACGTTATACGTTATACGTTGTACGTTATACGTTATACGTTATACGTCATACGTTATACGTTATACGTTATACGTTATACGTTATACGTTATACGTTATACGTTATACGTTATACGTTATACGTTATACGTTATACGTTATACGTTATACGTTATACGTTATACGTTATACGTTATACGTTATACGTTATACGTTATACGTTATACGTTATACGTTATACGTTATACGTTATACGTTATACGTTATACGTTATACGTTATACGTTATACGTTATACGTTATACGTTATACGTTATACGTTATACGTTATACGTTATACGTTATACGTTATACGTTATACGTTATACGTTATACGTTATACGTTATACGTTATACGTTATACGTTATACGTTATACGTTATACGTTATACGTTATACGTTATACGTTATACGTTATACGTTATACGTTATACGTTATACGTTATACGTTATACGTTATACGTTATACGTTATACGTTATACGTTATACGTTATACGTTATACGTTATACGTTATACGTTATACGTTATACGTTATACGTTATACGTTATACGTTATACGTTATACGTTATACGTTATACGTTATACGTTATACGTTATACGTTATACGTTATACGTTATACGTTATACGTTATACGTTATACGTTATACGTTATACGTTATACGTTATACGTTATACGTTATACGTTATACGTTATACGTTATACGTTATACGTTATACGTTATACGTTATACGTTATACGTTATACGTTAACGTTATACGTCATACGTTATACGTTATACGTTATACGTTATACGTTATACGTTATACGTTTACCGTTATACGTTATACGTTATACGTTATACGTTTAACATTATACGTTATACGTTATACGTTATACGTTATACGTTATACGTTATACGTTATACGTTATACGTTATACGTTATACGTTATACATTATACGTTATACGTTATACGTTACACGTTATACGTTATACGTTATAAGTAAATTCTTTATATGTTTAACGTTATACGTTATACGTTATACGTTATACGTTATACGTTATACGTTGTACGTTATACGTTATACGTTATACGTTATACGTTATACGTTATACGTTATACGTTATACGTTATACGTTATACGTTATACGTTATACGTTATACGTTATACGTTTACCGTTATACGTTATACGTTATACGTTATACGTTATACGTTTAATTACGTTATACGTTATACGTTATACGTTATACGTTTATACGTTATACGTTATACGTTATACGTTATACGTTATACGTTATACGTTATACGTTATACGTTATACGTTATACGTTATACGTTATACGTTATACGTTATACGTTATACGTTATACGTTATACGTTATACGTTATACGTTATACGTTATACGTTATACGTTATACGTTATACGTTATACGTTATACGTTATACGTTATACGTTATACGTTATACGTTATACGTTGTACGTTGTACGTGATAGGTTATACATTATACGTTATACGTTATACGTTATACCTTAAACGTTATACGTTATACGTTGTACGTTATACGTTACATGTTATACGTTATACGTTATAAGTAATTCTTTATATGTTTAACGTTATACGTTATACGTTATACGTTATACGTTATACGTTGTACGTTATACGTTATACGTTATACGTTATACGTTATACGTTATACGTTATACGTATACGTTATACGTTATACGTTATACGTATACGTTATACGTTATACGTTATACGTTATACGTTATACGTTATACGTTATACGTATACGTTATACGTTATACGTTATACGTTATACGTTATACGTTATACGTTATACGTTATACGTTATACGTTATACGTTATACGTTATACGTTATACGTTATACGTTATACGTTATACGTTATACGTTATACGTTATACGTTATACGTTATACGTTATACGTTATACGTTATACGTTATACGTTATACGTTATACGTTATACGTTATACGTTATACGTTATACGTTATACGTTATACGTTATACGTTATACGTTATACGTTATACGTTATACGTTATACGTTATACGTTATACGTTATACGTTATACGTTATACGTTATACGTTATACGTTATACGTTATACGTTATACGTTATACGTTATACGTTATACGTTATACGTTATACGTTATACGTTATACGTTATACGTTATACGTTATACGTTATACGTTATACGTTACGTTATACGTTATACGTTATACGTTATACGTTATACGTTATACGTTATACGTTATACGTTATACGTTATACGTTATACGTTATACGTTATACGTTATACGTTATACGTTATACGTTATACGTTATACGTTATACGTTATACGTTATACGTTATACGTTATACGTTATACGTTATACGTTATACGTTATACGTTATACGTTATACGTTATACGTTATACGTTATACGTTATACGTTATACGTTATACGTTATACGTTATACGTTATACGTTATACGTTATACGTTATATACGTTATACGTTATACGTTATACGTTATACGTTATACGTTATACGTTATACGTTATACGTTATACGTTATACGTTATACGTTATACGTTATACGTTATACGTTATACGTTATACGTTATACGTTATACGTTATACGTTATACGTTATACGTTATACGTTATACGTTATACGTTATACGTTATACGTTATACGTTATACGTTATACGTTTATACGTTATACGTTATACGTTATACGTTATACGTTATACGTTATACGTTATACGTTATACGTTATACGTATACGTTATACGTTATACGTTATACGTTATACGTTATACGTTATACGTTATACGTTATACGTTATACGTTATACGTATACGTTATACGTTATACGTATACGTTATACGTTATACGTTAA
>CAKAJA020000513.1:1800000-2198521 GCA_916610235.2 Lasioglossum morio | reverse complement strand
AGGAGTAACAATCTTTTTTCATAGGTGGTCTATCGATGAGCATATGTATGTGTCACAAGTATGGAAGTCACCTCTAGACTGATTGATATTTCTGAGCAACGTTTGTATAAATATTCCCCATACCCACACTTATCTGTTATTGTTGCAACAGTCGCGATGCGGTTCATAAGACAACCTGTGAAAATTCGGGTGATCTCTGACAGAAAGTTTGATAATATTACCAGAAATATTCTGCGACATGGACCGTTATTACCTAACACTGTACGCGGTATAGTGTGCGGTCCTTCCAATTGTGGGAAAACTAATGTAGTCATTAGCATGTTGGAAAGTCCTAATGGAATGCGATTCGAGAACGTGTACGTATATTCAAAGTCTTTGCAACAGCCGAAATATCAATATTTGGAAAAGCTACTCTCATCTGTAGAAAATGTTGGCTACTTTCCTTTTTCACACAATAGCGATGTCGTTCCACCTAACGAAGCTCTACCGAATTCAATATTTATATTTGATGACGTAGCATGTGACAAGCAAGATGTGATTAGAGAGTACTTTTCCATGGGTCGACATTCAAAAGTGGATAGTCTGTATCTTTGTCAATCATATGCAAGAATTCCGAAACATCTGATTCGCGATAATACCAATCTCTTACTACTATTCAAACAGGATAGTATGAATTTACATCATGTGTATAATGATCATGTAAATACAGATATGACGTTTGAACAATTTAACGAACTGTGTGCAGAATGTTGGCAACAGAACTATGGATTTGTGGTTATAGACAAGGATAGCCCTATGCATAGAGGTCGTTATCGACGTGGATTTAATGACTATGTCATAGTATAATGGTATCATTTGACCACCACCCCGCGTTGTGATCAGAACATTGAACAGGTGTCGAACGGCTATTGAACGGTTATTGAACGACATCGAACGGGTACCAAACGGAGGTGTTGAACGTACACGTTCAACGTAGAACGGGTGTCGAACGAAGTGTCGAACGTACACGTTCAACGTAGAACGGGTGTCGAACAAGGTGTTGAACGTACACGTTCAACGTAGAACGGGTGTCGAACGAGGTGTTGAACGTACACGTTCAACGTAGAACGGGTGTCGAACGAAGTGTCGAACGTACACGTTCAACGTAGAACGGGTGTCGAACGAGGTGTCGAACGTACACGTTCAACGTAGAACGGGTGTCGAACGAGGTGTCGAACGAACACGTTCAACATAGAACGGGTGTCGAACGAGGTGTCGAACGAGGTGTCGAACGGGGGTGTCGACGTAGAACGGGTATCGAACGATATTGAACGTTGTTGAAAACTCTTCCAATTGAGCATGGAACAAAATTCTGTTGAACAAAAACGGGAAAAGAGGAAAAAAGAAGTGTTAACGAAAGAGATTGCCAAGACGAGTGAAGCTATACGAAAAAAATATTTGGCACTTAAAGCTGGAAAAATGGATATCGATGCGGTGTTGGAACATAGATTGCAACCTGTGATAAGACCCTTGAAAGAATTGATTGAAAACACAAAACCGATTCCGAGTCCAATTCTTCAAGAGACACCTTCGGAGTCAGCATCTCCATTGTATCAGCAACAATCGCCTATGTTTAATGATGCACCTGGATATCGTGAAGGTATACCTCCAGCATCACCTCCAGCATCACCTCCAGCATCACCGTTGCACGAACAACAACCACCTATGCTTAACACTACACTCCAATGTTGTGGATTGAAGCCACCTGTGCTAAACGCTACACCTCGGTATCGTGGATTGAAAAGAGTACGTGCGGAAACACCTTTAAAACCTACACCTATTCGATTATCAAAACGACTTTGTCCAAATTCCAAACCTCCTGCAGAAGAAGTATGGACAGACGAAGCAGAAACACTTGAGCAAAATATTCTCGAAACGACAATGCGTGAAATTGTTGAGAATCCTGAACAGCACGAAGAAGCCACTACATATTTGTCTCAGAATCTCGGACCGCTGTCGCAGGAATATTTGAACTTCTTTTTCACAGATAAGAAAAAACAGGTTGACCACGTGTATGGTGTGTACTATGATAAAAATGCAATGATGCTTGGGGATAAGAGTTTCGATGTAGACATGGAAGATAATATAATTATCGATAACGTGAAATATAAAGGAACACCTGGTCTGTTCGAACTAATTTTCAAGAGAATCCCCGACGATACGGTGTACACCGATGATGACAAACAGAAATATAAGAGTATTCTGCTGACAACAAATGCACACAGGCGCAACCATAATGCTGCAAATCCTCTATTGAGTAACAGGGGATACAAGTATAAACATATAATTGCATCATTGCTTGAAATACGACCTCGCACTGGAAGAGGGTTTGCCTCCAAGTCAAATTTGATGAGTACATTACCGGAGAACATGGCGGTTACCGATAATGCGATTGATTATGTACATTGGGATGATCCGAACGAGCTAGTAGATAGAATAAGATTGTTGGTATCATCGCGAGCTGCTGGGCATACCGGACATGATAATGAAATTGTTTCAATAATAGAGGAGCTCCGAGAAGCAGGATTGATTATAAATTAAAGGTCGTTCTGATCATGTTCACCAGTACCTTTTCATGATGGCTATCAACAAGTTCAGTGCTATGCTCCGAAACGAGTCAAATGAAGATAATGATGCAATATGTAAGAATTATGTGCGATGGAGTGCACTTTGCCTCGACGGGGATGCTTTCAACGCGAGAAATCGAAAGATAAAACGTTTAGCATACCCGACAAATGATACCGATGCTGTGAATAAGTTATACTTGGGCAAAGAAATGACACATATTTTGAAAGCATGTGATGCCAAGTGTACGAAGCTACAGGAAGAAATAATGGTCAAAGTCCATAATTTACATGAACAAATGCTCAAGATGGTGCGTGATACAATTCTAAGAATGACATCACAGAACAACAAAAGGGGTGGGGCAAGTTTTAGCAAGAAATAATGGTTAAAGTCTATACATTGCATCGAATGTTATAAATATATTTACATAGTTTGAAAGATGTCAGTTTCCAGCTAGAATGCGTCCGCAAGAAACCGGTTGTAATGTCGATGTAAAATTCATAGACCGAATCATGCGATTATTTTTATACATTTTAAATATCTTTTGTTCAATCCTAAATCCCGACCATGAGCAAAGAGAAGACGCAATTAGTGGAGGAACTGCATGCCCCTGCCAGACGGATTTTCCCGCGACGTCGAGTTTTAGTTCGTGGGTATGACGATCTATGGCAAGCCGATCTCGTAGATATGCAGTCTCACGCACGCATAAATGGCGGTAACAAATACATATTAACCGTTATCGATGCGTTATCCAAATATGCATGGGGCGTACCGCTCAAGACTAAAAGTGGGAGCGAGGTAGCTAAAGCATTCGAAACAATATTTCGAAATCGATGTCCGAAAAATTTGCAAACCGATCAGGGGAAGGAATTTTACAACAGTGAGGTGCAAGAACTTCTGACGAAACGCGGTATTAATCATTATTCTACGTATTCGGTTATGAAGGCTTCCATCGTAGAACGGTTCAATCGTACATTGAAGAACAGCATGTGGAAAGAGTTTACACTTAATGGAACCTATAAATGGGTCAATGCGCTACCTCATCTAGTTGCAAAATACAATGCACAAAAGCACAGAACTATTAGAATGCGACCATGTGATGTCACCCCCGCCATTTCCAAACGACTCATATGCACCGCGTATAACAACATCAAGATTGCTGCACCGGCGAAATTCAGTGTGGGGCAGTCTGTACGCATCAGCAAATTTAAAACTGTTTTCGATAAAGGTTACACGCCAAATTGGACCACTGAGGTGTTTAAGATAGTCAAGGTACAAGCAACTAATCCGGTGACTTATCTGTTGCAAGATTCCCAGGGAAACCGCGTTTCTGGAGGATTCTATGAACACGAATTGCTTCGCGTTGTCAATCCAGATGTATACCTAGTGGAGAAAGTGTTGCGTAGAAAAGGAAATAAGGTGTATGTAAAATGGTTAGGATTGAGCAATGTAAACAATTCATGGATAAATAAAGACAATGTATTATAAACATATATTATAAACATTTATTATAAACAATTTAACCTGTTTAATGAAAAAGTTAGTTGATACACATTCTTCTATTTACATTGAATTTAAACAATTTTATTGCTATGGATTAGGGTTAGAGCTACGAAGGAATTCGATAATGGCCCCACGGCAATGTTTCAGTCGAGTTGGGTATGACATACCGTTTGTCATCATATGGGCTGAGAGCAATTTTTCGCTCTGATACAGTATACACTTTGTGCAATTTCGAACGTATACATGCCTGTGTACGACTCATAGCAATTTCATTTTGTAAACACCGCATGTAATCATCGAACGTTATTGTTGTCCTTACAACGCTAGTTTTTACACCTTTCGCTTTTTTCGTATCTGATTTTCCATCTACGCGCAATGTGTACATTTTCGCTCTCAGCCCGACAAAGTCTGTCATTATCATCCCATTGTTCTCGTCTTTCATCAAGCCGGGAACCTTTTTATTTACAAGTGGGATATTATACCTATTCTCTATCGGATAATCGCTTGTGTCGAAACGGCTAATATCGCGTCTCATGGTTTCATAAATGTCCTCACACATAATATAATAAATTAAACTGTCAGTGTCTGTATACATTACTTTACACGTTTTACCATATTGAGGAATCATGTACTCATGATGAAATTCGTACAAGCAGGTTTTGGATATATCTAATATGCACATGCCTACATATATTGGCTTGTTGAATTTCACTATGACTTTGCGTAACTCCACAGCAGACAAGTTTTCGGAAAATACACAGCGGCTGTGGAAATTTGGTTTTGCAATCATTGCCTCTGCACCATATCGCCCATCCCAACGTGTCACGAGTTTTACATCTACATGATTCCGAACGTTTTCCATAGTTTTACCGAATACCGCGTTGTTCATCAATTTGTACAAATTCTTTTCAAAATCGTTAGCGGCATTTGTTCTAAACAGAGTATTTAATTCTATATATTCGCGGAGCCATGGTGACTGTGTGAATTGGAGGATGCGATGAATCTTTGTAATACGAAGACCGTGGCGCGTGCACTGCTGCAGATTATAATAGTGTATTACGTAACGCTGCTTATCATGTAACGTTGCAAGCAACTTGGCCTCTCTTTTGCCAGGTGGTTTGGCGTGTGCCGGACAGAACGGTAGGTCAGCATGAACATCATGCAGACTTTGCGGATATTCTAGATCCACCTCGAGAATGTAACCTATGGGTGAATCAGCAGCAATCAAAGATATGTCAAAATTTTCAATGTTGTTAACCCATTGAAATTCTGCATATGGCAAAGGCTGACACATTGCCCATCCGTATAAATTGTTTACATCGAAGTACATCAAGTATGATGATGGTTTCGATGGATCATACGACTGCATGTACTTGTTATTGGCTTCCGCATGTCTGCCAGAACATTGGCTTAAACCGCCGCGTATACCGCGTTCGATGAACATCACCATATCGATATCAGTTAATAATTCAAATCTAATTTTTGTATGCTTTAGCATGGCATCCCACGTGAAACCTGGTAAAGTGTAATAATATGCTGGATCTAAACCGTAGCTCTTAATGCAAGTTTTACGAAAATTTTCAAAAACGTCAGCCAATAACAAGACATCAGTTTTCAAATACAGATCGCTGTATTCGCCCAAGGTTTTTATGTCGAAACGCTTCCACACATTCTCGGCATGTGCATAATCACGTTCGGATATAGTTTCACCTGTCAGCGAGCTGTAAAATGACTCGAGCGGTGGCAAACAGAGATCGTTTAATTTATCTATGCAATCGAGGTATTCGTATGGGAAAACACCCTTTCGCGTCAATAGCTTGAAATTTTCTGTGGAGAGATCTTGAAATTCGGAACGTAAAATTGTTAATTTGTTTGTGTCGAGGAAAGATGCTAATTTGTCTAGACTTGTATTCAAAAATTTGTACGAATCGATGAATCGTAATTTAATACAATCATGCGAATCTGATTGCTGATCTTTAACATTTTTTGTAAATGAAATGTACTTTTCTTTAGTTATTGGTAATACGTTGACACTGCCTTCAAACGCATTAGCTATTTCTTCGATAATGAAATGCGAATCGTACCCGGATAAATTGTGGAAGACTATGGGTATACAAAATGAATTTTTATAATTTAAATTGCAATCTTGATGTGCGGGGCCTCTATATCGTCCTGTCAGATGACAATGGTCGTGCACTCGTATTGCGTTTTCCTCAAATGGTTTTTCACAAATGTGGCAATGAGTTGCGTTGATAAATGTCTCACACTGTTCATTCGTTAACTGTTTCATAGGTATATTACTGGATAAGGTGCATTTAACGAAATATGCTAAATTTTCTAATTCTCCGACGAACCATGAGACGCACTTCTCATCGCGACGACACCGATATACCGATAGAGATGCATCGTGTGAACAATGTACATAGTATGCGATACTAAATACTCTGTGATGTTGGTATGCGTGTGATTGAAGTTTCTCATCTTCCTTCCCACAATCTTCCATCTTCTCGAGCGTGCATTCGAGGTCGGCGTACACCACAAATGGAAGCGGTTCTTTCCACAAATAGTTGCCGAAAGAGAGCCATTTATCGTCCTCACTAGGTAACATGATGGCGCAGCGATTCAGTTCTGCACAGTCTCTTTCATGGGCTTGCAATCTCTCGTTGGAATAAAAGTAGTGTAAGCACCTAAAAACAATTTTATTTACATGTGTTATCATATACCATAATAACTTTGTAAATGTTGTACATACCGATCACAGATGAATTTCATGTGAGTGTTTTTGGTCAATTGTGCGCTAACGAGTCGTGATAGGTTCTTAATCCACACATAATGCCCAACACTGCTGTCGGCTCGGTCTTGTATGTACAGCAAGTTGACATGTCGATTCCTCTTCTGATTGGTGAGACGAAGTGGGAAAAATGTGAATGATTTTGCCCTTTTTTTCTTCTCGAAGATGTCTTCAAAACCATATACGTTAATCGAAATATCGTTCAACTTTTCAAACCGGGTAATCTGATTCAACAGCATGGGGAACTTGATGTCTTCGAATTTTAATACCGTTGTGTATTGCGGGTATGAACTTTGGCGGTTATTGTGAGCTGTCGCTGGATACAAAGCTGCAATCACCGACCATGCAAAGCATGCATTATCTTTAGAGTAAACATTGATTGTAGCTTTCTTCAACGCTATTTCTCTCGGTACGCTGATCTGACACCCTGCACGCAGGGGGTTATATTTGTTGATACCGACTGTAAGATTGAGTATTCGCGACAACGCCCATCCGCTATCCCGTTCCTGAAATTCTTCCAACGACGTTAAGATCGGTCCCAAGATGCACAGCTCGTACAGCTCGTCGAGATCGGTTGTGTAAAAGATTTCACAGTTCTTCGTGCTCACACTTTTGCAAGAACGTTGAACACCTGTCACAAATTCACCGTTGAACACAGCGTTCACTTTTACAGACCTATGTTTTTCCAAAGCGTTCCGTACTTTTTCAAGCACAATTTCCCTCGCATCTTGGAGGAAGCTGCGAGGTTCAATATAATTGGAATTGATAACGGCACCTGTTAATATGCGACCCTTGAAAGCTGTGTCTATTTCACGCCATAAGAGTTCTGTACTTGTATATCCGGCACCTTCATGTATGAAACGTCTTCGCAAGGAGTATTTTAAACTCTCAAGAGCTGCGATACGTGCAATCAATGATTGTTGAATACCGATCGATAATCGAGGACGTTTTACCCGATTATATTCTTCAAGCAACTCGAGGCATTCGTTGCACCTTTCCTCCCAGGCAAGGTATTCTTCCCGCAATCTTAAACAATCAGATTGGTCCCACAAATGGCGTTCAATATTCTGAATTTCTTCCATGGTGACACAGATTTTTAATTACCTCACAGTGACTGAGCAAAACTAATTTGGAGGTGTACATATATAGCCTCCATGTTCATACATAATATGATAAATTATGCTGTCGATGTAGAAAAACGTCGACTAAAAACCGTCGCTAGCATTTTCGATTTAACTTCACTTTCATGGTCTAGTTCTCAGAAAAACATAATAATACTTCACATTCAACGATGCAACGTTCGCCCGTTTCGATGATGTCCAATATTGTTGATGGTGAATCGACCGCGGGACAACACGCTACGACTTGGCTAAATTTTTTCGTATAGGTGAAACATACACGACTCGTCACATCGTTTCGCATTAAACGTTCTATCACTGTTCTGTGCTCGACGGGAAAACGATCCTTCAAATACAAATTTATAATGTGAACCCAAGCTAAACTTTTTAACGTTGAGACAGTCATTTTTTTTTCATCAATATTCATCGTCACATAATACACGTAACTCGCGTCTTTTCATCGGTAAAAGAAATGGTAGAATCAAACGTGTTCCCTCGTAGATATAATCGGTTCTTATATAACCTCCTCAAAACAGCAGACTCGGCAAAAAATACCAGAGTCCAGAAACCGTCACTAATTTATTTTTCAGTGTCTCATTTTCGCTCGCAATATTGTATCGGTGTCTCGAAACATTTGCAAAGCATTGCATTTTCGCACGCTCGATATTTCATCGGAATGCGATACAGATGAAACTAGAATCAAATAACGTCTTAAAGACAAAATGCTGACCTTGCAGTTTTTTGCATGCATGTGTGTTTGCGAGATTCCTGTTCGTTCCTGTTCGTTGCTAAGGGGTATCATATTTCATAAAAAATGTCAAGGTCCATTAAATAGCGTCTTAAACGAAAACATGCTGTTGTTGCAGTTTTTGTGTGCACGTGTTTATAGATGCGCGTGTCAAAAGCTGTGAGAGTTATGGAATTGGTGGGGATTCCTGCGAAGGTGGCGAGGGTAAGAGAGAGACTATGAAACACCCATTGTCGGATAGATCGGCAAAGAGTCAACACGTGTGGTCTGCACCCATCTACCGCTTGTGACGTCACAGAAGTGGTGGGGTTTCTGCGAAGGTGGTAAGGGAAGGATCTTACCACCACCACCATCACTTACAGGTGGAGAAGGCTATGAAACGCCATTGTCCGATAGATCGGCAAGGAGTCAACACGTGTGGTCCGCACCCATCTACCGCTTGTGACGTCACTTCCGTGACGTCACATCCTGCGAACCACATAGTTGATACTTTATGAGATGACACTTCTTCATGACCCCCCCCCCCTCCCATGGGGGGGGGGGGGGATTACCCTGGGTGGGCTAATGACCCAAGGGGTGGGGTGATTGGGTCAATGACCCTGGGGTGTGAGGGGGGGGGGTAGATACCCCTTCCGAGGGAGTGGCAATGCCCCCCCCTGGGGGGGGTTGCGGGAGAGGGGGTTTCCCCCTCTCCCCATGGGGGGAACCACCCTGGTCTAGAAAAGACATAGTATACCTACTTGCGTTATGCGTTATGCGTTATGCGTTATGCGTTATGCGTTATACGTTATGCGTTATGCGTTATGCGTTATGCGTTATGCGTTATGCGTTATGCGTTATGCGTTATGCGTTATGCGTTATGCGTTATGCGTTATGCGTTATGCGTTATGCGTTATGCGGTATGCGTTATGCGTTATGCGTTATGCGTTATGCGTTATGCGTTATGCGTTATGCGTTATGCGTTATGCGTTATGCATTTTGCGTTATGCGCCATGCGTTATGCGTTATGCGTTATGCGTTATGCGTTATGCGTTATGCGTTATGCGTTATGCATTTTGCGTTATGCGTTATGCGTTTTGCGTTAAATGTAATGCGGTATTCCTTATGCGTTGTGCATTATACGTTATGCGTTATGCGTTATGGGTTATGGTTTATGCGTTATGCGATATGCGTTATGCGTTATGCGTTATGCGTTAACGTTATGCGTTATGCCTCTTGCGTTATGCGTTATGCGTTTTGCGTTATACGTTATGCGATATGCGTTATGCGTTATGCGTTATGCGTTATGGGTTATGTTTTATGCGTTATGCGTTATGCGTTATGCGTTTTGCGTTATGCGTTATGCGTTATGCGTTATGCGTTATGGGTTATATTTTATGCGTTATTCGTTATGCGTTATGCGTTATGCGTTATGCGTTGTTCGTTATGCGTTATGCGTTGGGCGTTATACGTTTCCGTTATGCGTTATGCGTTATGCGTTATGCTTTATGCGTTATGCGTTATGCGTTATGCGTTATGCATTTTGCGTTATGCGCCATGCGTTATGCGTTATGAGTTATGCGTTATGCGTTATGCGTTATGCGTTATGCGTTATGCGTTATGGGTTATGTTTTATGCGTTTTGCGTTATGCGTTATGCGTTATGCGTTATGGGTTATGTTTTATGCGTTATGCGTTATGCGTTATGCGTTATGCGTTATGCGTTATGCGTTATGCGTTGTTCGTTATGCGTTATGCGTTATGGGTTATGTTTTATGCGTTATGCGTTATGCGTTATGCGATATGCGTTATGCGTTATGCGTTATGCGTTGTTCGTTATGCGTTATGCGTTATGCGTTATGCGTTATACGGTTTGAGTTATGCGTTATGCGTAATATGTTATGCGTTTTGCGTTATGCGTTATGCGTTATGCGTTATGCGTTATGCGTTATGCGTTATGCGTTATGCGCCATGCGTTATGCGTTATGAGTTATGCGTTATGCGTTATGCGTTATGCGTTATGCGTTATGCGTTATGCGTTATGCGTTATGCGTTATGCGTTATGCGTTATACGTTATGCGTTATGCGTTATGCGTTATGCGTTATGCGTTATGCGTTATGCGTTATGCGTTATGCGTTA
Organism: Lasioglossum morio; assembly: GCA_916610235.2. Lineage (NCBI taxonomy): Eukaryota > Metazoa > Arthropoda > Insecta > Hymenoptera > Halictidae > Lasioglossum > Lasioglossum morio. Next base: position 2,187,639 of record CAKAJA020000513.1, on the reverse strand, counting down.
TGCGTTATGCGTTATGCGTTATGCGTTATGCGTTATGCGTTATGCGTTATGCGTTATGCGTTATGCGTTATGCGTTATGCGTTATGCGTTATGCGTTATGCGTTATGCGTTATGCGTTATGCGTTATGCGTTATGCATTTTGCGTTATGCGCCATGCGTTATGCGTTATGCGTTATGCGTTATGCGTTATGCGTTATGCGTGATGCGTTATGCTTTTTGCGTTATGGGTTATGAGTTATACGTTATGCGTTAAGCGTTATGCGTTATGCTTTATGCGTTATGCGTGATCCGTTTTGCGTTATGCGTTATGCGTTATGCGTTATGCGTTATGCGTTATGCGTTATGCGTTATGCGTTATGCGTTATGCGTTATGCGTTATGCGTTATGCGTTATGCGTTATGCATTTTGCGTTATGCGTGATCCGTTATGCGTTATGCGTTATGCGTTATGCGTTATGCATTTTGCGTTATGCGCCATGCGTTATGCGTTATGCGTTATGCGTTATGCGATATGCTATATGCGTTATGCGTTATGCGTTATGCGTTATGCGTTGTGCGTTATACGTTTGCGTTATGCGTTATGCGTTATCCGTTATGCGTTATGCTTTATGCGTTATGCGTTATGCGTTATGCGTTATGCGTTATGCGTTATGCGTTATGCGTTATGCGTTATGCGTTATGCATTTTGCGTTATGCGTTATGCGTTATGCGTTATGCGTAATACGTTTGCGTTATGCGTTATGCGTTATGCGTTATGCGTTATGCTTTATGCGTTATGCGTTATGCGTTATACGTTTGCGTTATGCGTTATGAGTTATGCGTTATGCGTTATGCGTTATGCGTTATGCGTTATGCGTTATGCGTTATGCGTTATGCGTTATGCGTTATGCGTTATGCGTTATGCGTTAAGCGTTATGCGTTATGCGTTATGCGTTATGCGTTATGCGTTATGCGTTATGCGTTATGCATTTTGCGTTATGCGTTATGCGTTTTGCGTTAAATGTAATGCGGTATTCCTTATGCGTTGTGCATTATACGTTATGCGTTATGCGTTATGGGTTATGGTTTATGCGTTATGCGATATGCGTTATGCGTTATGCGTTATGCGTTAACGTTATGCGTTTTGCGTTATGCGTTATGCGTTATGCATTATAGGTTATGTTTTATGCGTTATTCGTTATGCGTTATGCGTTATGCGTTATGCCTTTTGCGTTATGCGTTATGCGTTATGCTTTATGCGTTATGCGTTATGCATTTTGCGTTATGCGCCATGCGTTATGCGTTATGAGTTATGCGTTATGCGTTATGCGTTATGCGTTATACTGTTTGAGTTATGCGTTATGCGTTATATGTTATGCATTTTGCGTTATGCGTTATGCGTTATGCGTTATGCATTATGCGTTATGCGTTATGCGCCATGCGTTATGCGTTATGAGTTATGCGTTATGCGTTATGCGTTATGCGTTATGCGTTATGCGTTATGCGTTATGCGTTATGCGTTATGCGTTATGCGTTATGCGTTATGCGTTATGCGTTATGCGTTATGCGTTATGCATTTTTCGTTATGCGTTATGCGTTTTGCGTTAAATGTAATGCGGTATTCCTTATGCGTTGTGCATTATACGTTATGCGTTATGCGTTATGGGTTATGGTTTATGCGTTATGCGATATGCGTTATGCGTTATGCGTTATGCGTTAACGTTATGCGTTATGCCTTTTGCGTTGTGCGTTATGCGTTTTGCGTTATACGTTATGCGATATGCGTTATGCGTTATGCGTTATGGGTTATGTTTTATGCGTTATGCGTTATGCGTCATGCGTTATGCGTTTTGCGTTATGCGTTATGCGTTATGCGTTATGGGTTATGTTTTATGCGTTATTCGTTATGCGTTATGCGTTATGCGTTATGCGTTGTTCGTTATGCGTTATGCGTTGGGCGTTATGCGTTATGCGTTATGCGTTGTTCGTTATGCGTTATGCGTTGGGCGTTATACGTTTGCGTTATGCGTTATGCGTTATGCGTTATGCTTTATGCGTTATGCGTTATGCGTTATGCATTTTGCGTTATGCGCCATGCGTTATGCGTTATGAGTTATGCGTTATGAGTTATGCGTTATGCATTTTGCGTTATGCGCCATTAGTTATGCGTTATGCGTTATGAGTTATGCGTTATGCGTTCTGCGTTATGCGTTATGCGTTATACGGTTTGAGTTATGCGTTATGCGTTATGCGTTTTGCGTTATGCGTTATGCGTTATGCGTTATGCGTTATGCGTTATGCGTTATGCGTTATGCGTTATGCGTTTTGCGTTATGCGTTATGCGTTATGCGTTATGCGTTATGGGTTATGTTTTATGCGTTATGCGTTATGCGTTATGCGTTATGCGTTATGCGTTGTTCGTTATGCGTTATGCGTTGGGCGTTATACGTTTGCGTTATGCGTTATGCTTTATGCGTTATGCGTTATCCGTTATGCATTTTGCGTTATGCGCCATGTGTTATGCGTTATGAGTTATGCGTTATGCGTTATGCGTTATGCGTTATGCGTTAACGTTATGCGTTATGCCTTTTGCGTTGTGCGTTATGCGTTTTGCGTTATACGTTATGCGATATGCGTTATGCGTTATGCGTTATGGGTTATGTTTTATGCGTTATGCGTTATGCGTCATGCGTTATGCGTTTTGCGTTATGCGTTATGCGTTATGCGTTATGGGTTATGTTTTATGCGTTATTCGTTATGCGTTATGCGTTATGCGTTATGCGTTGTTCGTTATGCGTTATGCGTTGGGCGTTATGCGTTATGCGTTATGCGTTGTTCGTTATGCGTTATGCGTTGGGCGTTATACGTTTGCGTTATGCGTTATGCGTTATGCGTTATGCTTTATGCGTTATGCGTTATGCGTTATGCATTTTGCGTTATGCGCCATGCGTTATGCGTTATGAGTTATGCGTTATGAGTTATGCGTTATGCATTTTGCGTTATGCGCCATTAGTTATGCGTTATGCGTTATGAGTTATGCGTTATGCGTTCTGCGTTATGCGTTATGCGTTATACGGTTTGAGTTATGCGTTATGCGTTATGCGTTTTGCGTTATGCGTTATGCGTTATGCGTTATGCGTTATGCGTTATGCGTTATGCGTTATGCGTTTTGCGTTATGCGTTATGCGTTATGCGTTATGCGTTATGGGTTATGTTTTATGCGTTATGCGTTATGCGTTGTGCGTTATGCGTTATGCGTTGTTCGTTATGCGTTATGCGTTGGGCGTTATACGTTTGCGTTATGCGTTATGCTTTATGCGTTATGCGTTATCCGTTATGCATTTTGCGTTATGCGCCATGTGTTATGCGTTATGAGTTATGCGTTATGCGTTATGCGTTATGCGTTATGCATTATACGGTTTGAGTTATGCGTTATGCGTTATGCGTTATGCATTTTGCGTTATGCGCCATGCGTTATGCGTTATGAGTTATGCGTTATGCGTTATGCGTTATGCGTTATGCGTTATGCGTTATGCGTTATGCGTTATGCGTTATGCGTTAAGCGCTATGCGTTATTCGTTATGCGTTATGCGTTATGCGTTATACGTTATGCGTTATGCCTTTTGCGTTATGCGTTATGCGTTTTGCGTTATATGTTATGCGGTATTCGTTATGCGTTATGCGTTATGCATTTTGCGTTATGCGCCATGCGTTATGCGTTATGCGTTATGCGTTATGCGTTATGCGTTATGGGTTATGGTTTATGCGTTATGCCTTTTGCGTTATGCGTTATGCGTTTTGCGTTATACGTTATGCGATATGCGTTATGCGTTATGCGTTATGGGTTATGTTTTATGCGTTATGCGTTATGCGTTATGCGTTATGCGTTTTGCGTTATGCGTTATGCGTTATGCGTTATGCGTTATGCGTTATGGGTTATGTTTTATGCGTTATTCGTTATGCGTTATGCGTTATGCGTTATGCGTTATGCGTTATGCGTTGTTCGTTATGCGTTATGCGTTGAGCGTTATACGTTTGCGTTATGCGTTATGCGTTATGCGTTATGCTTTATGCGTTATGCGTTATGCGTTATGCATTTTGCGTTATGCGTTATGCGTTATGCGTTATGGGTTATGTTTTATGCGTTTTGCGTTATGCGTTATGCGTTATGCGTTATGGGTTATGTTTTATGCGTTATGCGTTATGCGTTATGCGTTATGCGTTATGCGTTATGCGTTATGCGTTATGCGTTATGCGTTATGCGTTATGCGTTATGCGTTATGCGTTATGCGTTATGTGTTATGCGTTATGCGTTATGCGTTGTTCGTTATGCCTTATGCGTTGGGCGTTATACGTTTGCGTTATGCGTTATGCGTTATGCGTTATGCTTTATGCTTTATGCGTTATGAGTTATGCGTTATGCATTTTGCGTTATGCGCCATGCGTTATGCGTTATGAGTTATGCGTTATGCGTTATGCGTTATACGGTTTCAGTTATGCGTTATTAGTTATGCGTTATGCGTTTTGCGTTATGCGTTATACGTTATGCGTTTTGCGTTATGCGTTATGCGTTATGCGTTATGCGTTATGCGTTATGCGTTATGCGTTATGCGTTATGCGTTATGCGTTATGCGTTATGCGTTATGCGTTACGCGTTATGCGTTGTGCGTTATACGTTTGCGTTATGCGTTATGCGTTATCCGTTATGCGTTATGCGCCATGCGTTATGCGTTATGAGTTATGCGTTATGCGTTATGCGTTATGCGTTATACGGTTAGAGTTATGCTTTATGCGTTATGCGTTATGCCTTTTGCGTTATGCGTTATGCGTTATGCTTTCTGCGTTATGCATTTTGAGTTATGCGCCATGCGTTATGCGTTATGAGTTATGCGTTATGCGTTATGCGTTATGCGTTATGCGTTATACGGTTTGAGTTATGCGTTATGCGTTATATGTTATGGGTTTTGCGTTATGCGTTATGCGTTATGCGTTATGCGTTATGCGTTATGCGTTATGCGTTATGCGCCATGCGTTATGCGTTATGAGTTATGCGTTATGCGTTATGCGTTATGCGTTATGCGTTATGCGTTATGCGTTATACGGTTTGAGTTATGCGTTATGCGTTATATGTTATGCGTTTTGCGTTATGCGTTATGCGTTATGCGTTATGCGTTATGCGTTATGCGTTATGCGTTATGCGCCATGCGTTATGCGTTATGAGTTATGCGTTATGCGTTTTGCGTTATGCGTTATGCGTTATGCGTTATGCGTTATGCGTTATGCGTTAAATGTAATGCGGTATTCCTTATGCGTTGTGCATTATACGTTATGCGTTATGCGTTATGGGTTATGGTTTATGCGTTATGCGATATGCGTTATGCGTTATGCGTTATGCGTTAACGTTATGCGTTATGCCTCTTGCGTTATGCGTTATGCGTTTTGCGTTATACGTTATGCGATATGCGTTATGCGTTATGCGTTATGCGTTATGGGTTATGTTTTGTGCGTTATGCGTTATGCGTTATGCGTTTTGCGTTATGCGTTATGCGTTATGCGTTATGGGTTATATTTTATGCGTTATTCGTTATGCGTTATGCGTTATGCGTTATGCGTTGTTCGTTATGCGTTATGCGTTGGGCGTTATACGTTTCCGTTATGCGTTATGCGTTATGCGTTATGCGTTATGCGTTATGCTTTATGCGTTATGCGTTATGCGTTATGCGTTATGCATTTTGCGTTATGCGCCATGCGTTATGCGTTATGAGTTATGCGTTATGCGTTATGCGTTATGCGTTATGCGTTATGCGTTATGCGTTATGGGTTATGTTTTATGCGTTTTGCGTTATGCGTTATGCGTTATGCGTTATGGGTTATGTTTTATGCGTTATGCGTTATGCGTTATGCGTTATGCGTTATGCGTTATGCGTTATGCGTTATGCGTTATGCGTTGTTCGTTATGCGTTATGCGTTATGGGTTATGTTTTATGCGTTATGCGTTATGCGTTATGCGTTATGCGTTATGCGTTATGCGTTGTTCGTTATGCGTTATGCGTTATACGGTTTGAGTTATGCGTTATGCGTTATATGTTATGCGTTTTGCGTTATGCGTTATGCGTTATGCGTTATGCGTTATGCGTTATGCGCCATGCGTTATGCGTTATGAGTTATGCGTTATGCGTTATGCGTTATGCGTTATGCGTTATGCGTTATGCGTTATGCATTTTGCGTTATGCGCCATGCGTTATGCGTTATGAGTTATGCGTTATGCGTTATGCGTTATGCGTTATGCGTTATGCGTTATGCGTTATGCGTTATGGGTTATGTTTTATGCGTTTTGCGTTATGCGTTATGCGTTATGCGTTATGGGTTATGTTTTATGCGTTATGCGTTATGCGTTATGCGTTATGCGTTATGCGTTATGCGTTATGCGTTATGCGTTATGCGTTATGCGTTGTTCGTTATGCGTTATGCGTTATGGGTTATGTTTTATGCGTTATGCGTTATGCGTTATGCGTTATGCGTTATGCGTTATGCGTTGTTCGTTATGCGTTATGCGTTATACGGTTTGAGTTATGCGTTATGCGTTATATGTTATGCGTTTTGCGTTATGCGTTATGCGTTATGCGTTATGCGTTATGCGTTATGCGCCATGCGTTATGCGCTATGAGTTATGCGTTATGCGTTATGCGTTATGCGTTATGCGTTATGCGTTATGCGTTATGCGTTATGCGTTATGCGTTATGCGTTATGCGTTATGCGTTATGCGTTATGCGTTATGCGTTATGCGTTATGCGTTATGCGTTATGCGTTATGCGTTATGCGTTATGCGTTATGCGTTATGCGTTATGCGTTATGCGTTATGCGTTATGCGTTATGCGTTATGCGTTATGCGTTATGCGTTATGCGTTATGCGTTATGCGTTATGCGTTATGCGTTATGCGTTATGCGTTATGCGTTATGCGTTATGCGTTATGCGTTATGCGTTATGCGTTATGCGTTATGCGTTATGCGTTATGCGTTATGCGTTATGCGTTATGCGTTATGCGTTATGCGTTATGCGTTATGCATTTTGCGTTATGCGCCATGCGTTATGCGTTATGCGTTATGCGTTATGCGTTATGCGTTATGCGTTATGCGTCATGCGTTATGCATTTTGCGTTATGCGTTATGCGTTTTGCGTTATGCTTTTTGCGTTATGGGTTATGAGTTATACGTTGTGCGTTAAGCGTTATGCGTTATGCTTTATGCGTTATGCGTGATCCGTTTTGCGTTATGCGTTATGCGTTATGCGTTATGCGTTATGCGTTATGCGTTATGCGTTATGCGTTATGCGTTATGCGTTATGCATTTTGCGTTATGCGTGATCCGTTATGCGTTATGCGTTATGCATTTTGCGTTATGCGCCATGCGTTATGCGTTATGCGTTATGCGTTATGCGTTATGCGTTATGCGTTATGCGTTATGCGTTATGCGTTATGCGTTATGCGTTATGCGTTATGCGTTATGCGTTATGCGTTATGCGTTATGCGTTATGCGTTGTGCGTTATACGTTTGCGTTATGCGTTATGCGTTATCCGTTATGCGTTATGCTTTATGCGTTATGCGTTATGCGTTATGCGTTATGCGTTATGCGTTATGCGTTATGCGTTATGCGTTATGCGTTATGCGTTATGCATTTTGCGTTATGCGTTATGCGTTATGCGTTATGCGTAATACGTTTGCGTTATGCGTTATGCGTTATGCGTTATGCGTTATGCTTTATGCGTTATGCGTTATGCGTTATACGTTTGCGTTATGCGTTATGAGTTATGCGTTATGCGTTATGCGTTATGCGTTATGCGTTATGCGTTATGCTTTATGCGTTATGCGTTATGCGTTATGCGTTAAGCGTTATGCGTTATGCGTTATGCGTTATGCGTTATGCGTTATGCGTCATGCGTTATGCATTTTGCGTTATGCGTTATGCGTTTTGCGTTAAATGTAATGCGGTATTCCTTATGCGTTGTGCATTATACGTTATGCGTTATGCGTTATGGGTTATGGTTTATGCGTTATGCGATATGCGTTATGCGTTATGCGTTATGCGTTAACGTTATGCGTGTTGCGTTATGCGTTATGCGTTATGCATTATAGGTTATGTTTTATGCGTTATTCGTTATGCGTTATGCGTTATGCGTTATGCGTTGTTCGTTATGCGTTATGCGTTGAGCGTTATACGTTTGCGTTATGCGTTATGCGTTATGCGTTATGCTTTATGCGTTATGCGTTATGCGTTATGAGTTATGCGTTATGCGTTATGCGTTATGCGTTATGCGTTATACGGTTTGAGTTATGCTTTATGCGTTATGCGTTATGCCTTTTGCGTTATGCGTTATGCGTTATGCGTTATGCGTTATGCGTTATGCGTTATGCGTTATGCGTTAAGCGCTATGCGTTATGCGTTATGCGTTATGCGTTATGCGTTATACGTTATGCGTTATGCCTTTTGCGTTATGCGTTATGCGTTTTGCGTTATATGTTATGCGGTATTCGTTATGCGTTATGCGTTATGCATTTTGCGTTATGCGCCATGCGTTATGCGTTATGCGTTATGCGTTATGCGTTATGGGTTATGGTTTATGCGTTATGCCTTTTGCGTTATGCGTTATGCGTTTTGCGTTATACGTTATGCGATATGCGTTATGCGTTATGCGTTATGGGTTATGTTTTATGCGTTATGCGTTATGCATTATGCGTTATGCGTTTTGCGTTATGCGTTATGCGTTATGCGTTATGCGTTATGCGTTATGGGTTATGTTTTATGCGTTATTCGTTATGCGTTATGCGTTATGCGTTATGCGTTATGCGTTGTTCGTTATGCGTTATGCGTTGAGCGTTATACGTTTGCGTTATGCGTTATGCGTTATGCGTTATGCTTTATGCGTTATGCGTTATGCGTTATGCATTTTGCGTTATGCGTTATGCGTTATGCGTTATCGGTTATGTTTTATGCGTTTTGCGTTATGCGTTATGCGTTATGCGTTATGGGTTATGTTTTATGCGTTATGCGTTATGCGTTATGCGTTATGCGTTATGCGTTATGCGTTATGCGTTATGCGTTATGCGTTATGCGTTATGTGTTATGCGTTATGCGTTATGCGTTATGCGTTGTTCGTTATGCCTTATGCGTTGGGCGTTATACGTTTGCGTTATGCGTTATGCGTTATGCGTTATGCTTTATGCTTTATGCGTTATGAGTTATGCGTTATGCATTTTGCGTTATGCGCCATGCGTTATGCGTTATGAGTTATGCGTTATGCGTTATGCGTTATGCGTTATGCGTTATACGGTTTGAGTTATGCGTTATTAGTTATGCGTTATGCGTTTTGCGTTATGCGTTATGCGTTATGCGTTATGCGTTTTGCGTTATGCGTTATGCGTTATGCGTTATGCGTTATGCGTTATGGGTTATGTTTTATGCGTTATGCGTTATGCGTTATACGTTATGCGTTATGAGTTATGCGTTATGCGTTATGCGTTATGCGTTATGCGTTATACGGTTTGAGTTATGCGTTATGCGTTATGCGTTACGCGTTATGCGTTGTGCGTTATACGTTTGCGTTATGCGTTATGCGTTATCCGTTATGCGTTATGCGCCATGCGTTAGGCGTTATGAGTTATGCGTTATGCGTTATGCGTTATGCGTTATACGGTTTGAGTTATGCTTTATGCGTTATGCGTTATGCCTTTTGCGTTATGCGTTATGCGTTATGCTTTCTGCGTTATGCATTTTGGGTTATGCGCCATGCGTTATGCGTTATGAGTTATGCGTTATGCGTTATGCGTTATGCGTTATGCGTTATACGGTTTGAGTTATGCGTTATGCGTTATATGTTATGCGTTTTGCGTTATACGGTTTGAGTTATGCGTTATGTGTTATATGTTATGCGTTTTGCGTTATGCGTTATGCGTTATGCGTTATGCGTTATGCGTTATGCGTTATGCGCCATGCGTTATGCGTTATGAGTTATGCGTTATGCGTTATGCGTTATGCGTTATGCGTTATACGGTTTGAGTTATGCGTTATGCGTTATGCGTTATGCGTTATGCGTTATGGGTTATGTTTTATGCGTTATGCGTTATGCGTTTTGCGTTATGCGTTGGGCGTTATAGGTTTGCGTTATGCGTTATGCGTTATGCGTTATGCGTTATGCGTTATGCTTTATACGTTATGCGTTATGCGTTATGCATTTTGCGTTATGCGCCATGCGTTATGCGTTATTAGTTATGCGTTATGCGTTATGCGTTATACGGTTTGAGTTATGCTTTATGCGTTATGCGTTATGCCTTTTGCGTTATGCGTTATGCGTTTTGCGTTATGCTTTATGCGTTATGCGTTATGCGTTATGCGTTATGCATTTTGCGTTATGCGCCATGCGGTATGCGTTATGAGTTTTGCGTTATGCGTTATGCGTTATGCGTTATGCGTTATGCGTTATACGGTTTGAGTTATGCGTTATGCGTTATGCGTTTTGCGTTATGCGTTATGCGTTATGCGTTATGCGTTATGCGCCATGCGTTATGCGTTATGAGTTATGCGTTATGCGTTATGCGTTATGCGTTATGCGTTATGCGTAATGCGTTATGCGTTATGCGTTATGCGTTATGCGTTATGCGTTATGCGTTATGCGTTATGCGTTATGCGTTATGCGTTAAGCGTTATGCGTTATGCGTTATGCTTTATGCGTTATGCGTTATGCGTTATGCGTTATGCGTTATGCCTTTTGCGTTATGCGTTATGCGTTTTGCGTTATATGTTATGCGGTATTCGTAATGCGTTGTGCATCATGCGTTATGCGTTATGCGTTATGGGTTATGGTTTATGCGTTATGCGATATGCGTTATGCGTTATGAGTTATGCGTTATGCGTTATGCGTTATCCGTCATGCGTTATGCCTTTTGCATTATGCGTTATGCGTTTTGCGTTATACGTTATGCGGTATTCGTTATGCGTTGTGCATTATGCGTTATGCGTTATAGGTTATGGTTTATGCGTTATGCGATATGCGTTATGCGTTATGCGTTATGCGTTAACGTTATGCGTTATGCCTTTTGCGTTATGCGTTATGCGTTTTGCGTTATACGTTATGCGATATGCGTTATGCGTTATGCGTTATGCGTGATGCGTTATGCGTTATGCGTTATGCGTTATGCGTTATGCGTTATGCGTGATGCGTTATGCGTTATGCGTTATGCGTTATGCGTTATGCGTTATGCGTTATGCGTTAGGCGTTATGCGTTATGCGTTATGCGTTATGCGTTATGCGTTATGCGTTATGCGTTATGCGTTATGCGTTATGCGTTATGCGTGATGCGTTATGCGTTATGCGTTATGCGTTATGCGTTATGCGTTATGCGTGATGCGTTATGCGTTATGCGTTATGCGTTATGCGTTATGCGTTATGCGTTAGGCGTTATGCGTTATGCGTTAGGCGTTATGCGTTATGCGTTATGCGTTATGCGTTATGCGTTATGCGTTATGCGCTATGCGTTATGCGTTATGCTTTATGCTTTATGCGTTATACGGTTTGAGTTATGCGTTATGCGTTACACGTTTTTCTTTTATGCGTTATGCGTTATGCGTTATGCGTTATGCATTTTGCGTTATGCGCCATGCGTTATGCGTTATGAGTTATGCGTTATGCGTTATGCGTTATGGGTCATGCGTTATGCGTTATGCGTTATGCGTTATGCGTTATGCTTTATGCGTTATCCGTAATGCGTTATGCGTTATGCGTTATGCGTTATGCGTTATGCGTTATGCGTTTTGCGTTATGCGTTATGCGTTATGCGTTATGGGTTATGTTTTATGCGTTATGCGTTATGCGTTATGCGTTTTGCGTTATGCGTTGTTCGTTATGCGTTATGCGTTGGGCGTTATACGTTTGCGTTGTGCGTTATGCGTTATGCGTTATGCGTTATGCGTTAACGTTATGCGTTATGCCTTTTGCGTTATGCGTTATGCGTTTTGCGTTATACGTTATGCGATATGCGTTATGCGTTATGCGTTATGCGTTATGCGTGATGCGTTATGCGTTATGCGTTATGCGTTATGCGCTATGCGTTATGCGTTATGCTTTATGCTTTATGCGTTATACGGTTTGAGTTATGCGTTATGCGTTACACGTTTTTCTTTTATGCGTTATGCGTTATGCGTTATGCGTTATGCATTTTGCGTTATGCGCCATGCGTTATGCGTTATGAGTTATGCGTTATGCGTTATGCGTTATGGGTCATGCGTTATGCGTTATGCGTTATGCGTTATGCGTTATGCTTTATGCGTTATCCGTAATGCGTTATGCGTTATGCGTTATGCGTTATGCGTTATGCGTTATGCGTTATGCGTTATGCGTTTTGCGTTATGCGTTATGCGTTATGCGTTATGGGTTATGTTTTATGCGTTATGCGTTATGCGTTATGCGTTTTGCGTTATGCGTTGTTCGTTATGCGTTATGCGTTGGGCGTTATACGTTTGCGTTATGCGTTATGCGTTATGCTTTATGCGTTATGCGTTATGCATTATGCATTTTGCGTTATGCGCCATGCGTTATGCGTTATGAGTTATGCGTTATGCGTTATGCGTTATGCGTTATGCGTTATGCGTTATGCGTGATGCGTTATGCGTTATGCGTTATGCGTTAGGCGTTATGCGTTATGCGTTATGCGTTATGCGTTATGCATTTTGCGTTATGCGCCATGCGTTATGCGTTATGCGTTATGCGTTATGCGTTCTGCGTTGTTCGTTATGCGTTATGCGTTGGGCGTAATACGTTATGCGTTATGCATTTTGCGTTATGCGCCATGCGTTATGTGTTATGAGTTATGCATTATGCGTTATGCGTTATACGGTTTAAGTTATGCTTTATGCGTTATACGTTATTTGTTTATGGGTTATGCGTTATGCGTTGTGCATTATGCGTTATGCGTTATGCGTTATGGGTTATGGTTTATGCGTTATGCGATATGCGTTATGCGTTATGCGTTATGCGTTAACGTTATGCGTTATCCCTTTTGCGTTATGCGTTTTGCGTTATACGTTATGCGATATGCGTTATGCGTTATGCGTTATGCGTGATGCGTTATGCGTTATGCGTGATGCGTTATGCGTTACGCGTTATGCATTATGCGTCATGCGTTATGCGTTATGCGTTATGCGTTATGCGTTATGCGTTATGCGTTGTGCGTTATGCGTTATGCGTTATGCGTTATTCGTTATGCTTTATGCGTTATGCGTTATGCGTTATGCGTTATGCGTTATGCGTTATGCGTTATGCGTTATGCGTTATGCATTTTGCGTTATGCGCCATGCGTTATGCGTTATGAGTTATGCGTTATGCGTTATGCGTTGGGCGATATACGTTTGCGTTATGCGTTATGCGTTATGCGTTATGCTTAATGCGTTATGCGTTATGAGTTATGCGTTATGCGTTATGCGTTATGCGTTATACGGTTTGAGTTATGCTTTATGCGTTATACGTTATTGGTTTCTGCGTTATGCGTTATGCGTTATGAGTCATGCGTTATGCGTTATGCGTTATGCGTTATGCTTTATGCGTTATGCGTTATGCGTTATGCGTTATGCGTTAAGCGTTATGCGTTATGCGTTATGCGTTATGCGTTATGCGTTATGCGTTATGCGTTATGCCTTTTGCGTTATGCGTTATGCGTTTTGCGTTATATGTTATGCGGTATTCGTTATGCGTTGTGCATTATGCGTTATGCGTTATGGGTTATGGTTTATGCGTTATGCGATATGCGTTATGCGTTATGCGTTATGCGTTATGCGTTAACGTTATGCGTTATGCCTTTTGCGTTATGCGTTATGAGTTATGCGTTATGCGTTTTGCGTTATACGTTATGTGATATGCGTTATGCGTTATGCGTTATGCGTTATGCGTTATGCGTTATGCGTTATGCGTTATGCGTTATGCGTTATGCGTTATGCGTTATGCGTTATGCATTTTGCGTTATGCGCCATGCGTTATGAGTTATGAGTTATGCGTTATGCGTTATGCGTTATGGGTCATGCGTTATGCGTTATGCGTTATGCTTTATGCGTTATGCGTTATGCGTTATGCGTTATGCGTTATGCGTTATGCGTTATGCGTTATGCGTTATGCGTTATGCTTTATGCGTTATGCGTTTTGCGTTATGCGTTATGCGTTATGCATTTTGCGTTATGCGCCATGCGTTATGCGTTATGAGTTATGCGTTATGCGTTATGCGTTATGCGTTATGCGTTATGCGTTATGCGTTATGCGTTATGCGTTATGCTTTATGCGTTATGCGTTATGCGTTATGCATTTTGCGTTATGCGCCATGCGTTATGCGTTATGAGTTATGCGTTATGCGTTATGCGTTATGCGTTATGCGTTATACGGTTTGAGTTATGCTTTATGCGTTATACGTTATTGGTTTATGCGTTATGCGTTATGCGTTATGCGTTATGGGTCATGCGTTATGCGTTATGCGTTATGCGTTATGCGTTATGCGTTATGCGTTATGCGTTATGCATTTTGCGTTATGCGCCATGCGTTATGCGTTATGAGTTATGCGTTATGCGTTATGCGTTATGCGTTATGCGTTATGCGTTCTGCGTTGTTCGTTATGCGTTATGCGTTGGGCGTAATACGTTATGCGTTATGCGCCATGCGTTATGCGTTATGAGATATGCATTATGCGTTATGCGTTATGCGTTATACGGTTTGAGTTATGCGTTATGCGTTACACGTTATTGGTTTATGCGTTATGCGTTATGCGTTATGCGTTATGAGTTATGCGTTATGCGTTATGCGTTATGCGTTATGCGTTATGCGTTCTGCGTTGTTCGTTATGCGTTATGCGTTGGGCGTAATACGTTTGCGTTATGCGTTATGCGTTATGGGTTATGTTTTATGCGTTATGCGTTATGAGTTATGCGTTATGCGTTATGCGTTATGCGTTTTGCGTTATGCGTTATGCGTTATGGGTTATGTTTTATGCGTTATGCGTTATGCGTTATGCGTTATGCGTTATGCGTTGTGCGTTATACGTTTGCGTTATGCGTTATGCGTTATGCGTTATGCGTTATGCGTTATGCGTTATGCGTTATGCGTTATGCGTTCTGCGTTGTTCGTTATGCGTTATGCGTTGGGCGTAATATGTTATGCGTTATGCATTTTGCGTTATGCGCCATGCGTTATGCGTTATGACATATGCATTATGCGTTATGCGTTATGCGTTATGCTTTATGCGTTATACGGTTTGAGTTATGCTTTATGCGTTACACGTTATTGGTTTATGCGTTATGCGTTATGCGTTATGCGTTATGCGTTATGCGTTAAGAGTTATGCGTTATGCGTTATGCGTTATGCGTTATGCGTTATGCGTTATGCGTTCTGCGTTGTTCGTTATGCGTTATGTGTTGGGCGTAATACGTTTGCGTTATGCGTTATGCGTTATGGGTTATGTTTTATGCGTTATGCGTTATGAGTTATGCGTTATGCGTTATGCGTTATGCGTTTTGCGTTATGCGTTATGCGTTATGCGTTATGCGTTATGCGTTATGCGTTATGCATTATGCGTTATGCGTTATGCGTTGTGCGTTATACGTTTGCGTTATGCGTTGTTCGTTATGCGTTATGCGTTATGCGCCATGCGTTATGCGTTATGAGTTATGCGTTATGCGTTATGCGTTATGCGTTATGCGTTATACGGTTTGAGTTATGCTTTATGCGTTATGCGTTATGCCTTTTGCGTTATGCGTTATGCGTTATGCTTTATGCGTTATGCGTTATGCATTTTGCGTTATGCGCCATGCGTTATGCGTTATGAGTTATGCGTTATGCGTTATGCGTTATGCGTTATGCGTTATGCGTTATGCGTTATACGGTTTGAGTTATGCGTTATGCGTTATATGTTATGCGTTTTGCGTTATGCGTTATGCGTTATGCGTTATGCGTTATGCGCCATGCGTTATGCGTTATGAGTTATGCGTTATGCGTTATGCGTTATGCGTTATGCGTTATGCGTTATGCGTTATGCGTTATGCGTTATGCGTTATGCGTTAAGCGTTATGCGTTATGCGTTATGCGTTATGCGTTATGCGTTATGCGTTATGCGTTATGCATTTTGCGTTATGCGTTATGCGTTTTGCGTTAAATGTAATGCGGTATTCCTTATGCGTTGTGCATTATACGTTATGCGTTATGCGTTATGGGTTATGGTTTATGCGTTATGCGATATGCGTTATGCGTTATGCGTTAAGGTTTGCGTTTTGCGTTATGCGTTATGCGTTATGCGTTATAGGTTATGTTTTATGCTTTATTCGTTATGCGTTATGCGTTATGCGTTGTTCGTTATGCGTTATGCGTTGAGCGTTATACGTTTGCGTTATGCGTTATGCGTTATGCGTTATGCTTTATGCGTTATGCGTTATGCGTTATGCATTTTGCGTTATGCGCCATGCGTTATGCGTTATGCGTTATGCGTTATGCGTTATGTGTTATGTTTTACGCGTTTTGCGTTATGCGTTATGCGTTATGCGTTATGGGTTATGTTTTATGCGTTATGCGTTATGCGTTATGCGTTATGCGTTATGCGTTATGCGTTATGCGTTATGCGTTATGCGTTATGCGTTATGCGTTATGCGTTATGCGTTATGCGTTATGCGTTATGCCTTATGCGTTATGCGTTCTGCGTTGTTCGTTATGCGTTATGCGTTGGGCGTAATATGTTATGCGTTATGCATTTTGCGTTATGCGCCATGCGTTATGCGTTATGACATATGCATTATGCGTTATGCGTTATGCGTTATGCTTTATGCGTTATACGGTTTGAGTTATGCTTTATGCGTTACACGTTATTGGTTTATGCGTTATGCGTTATGCGTTATGCGTTATGCGTTATGCGTTATGCGTTATGAGTTATGCGTTATGCGTTATGCGTTATGCGTTATGCGTTATGCGTTATGCGTTATGCGTTATGCGTTATGCGTTATGCGTTATGCGTTCTGCGTTGTTCGTTATGCGTTATGCGTTGGGCGTAATACGTTTGCGTTATGCGTTATGCGTTATGGGTTATGTTTTATGCGTTATGCGTTATGAGTTATGCGTTATGCGTTATGCGTTATGCGTTTTGCGTTATGCGTTATGCGTTATGCGTTATGCGTTATGCGTTATGCGTTATGCGTTATGCGTTATGCGTTATGCGTTATGCGTTATGCGTTGTGCGTTATACGTTGGCGTTATGCGTTGTTCGTTATGCGTTATGCGTTATGCGCCATGCGTTATGCGTTATGAGTTATGCGTTATGCGTTATGCGTTATGCGTTATGCGTTATACGGTTTGAGTTATGCTTTATGCGTTATGCGTTATGCCTTTTGCGTTATGCGTTATGAGTTATGTTTTATGCGTTTTGCGTTATGCGTTATGCGTTATGCGTTATGGGTTATGTTTTATGCGTTATGCGTTATGCGTTATGCGTTATGCGTTATGCGTTATGCGTTATGCGTTATGCGTTATGCGTTATGCGTTATGCGTTATGCGTTATGCGTTATGCGTTATGCGTTATGCGTTATGCCTTATGCGTTATGCGTTGTGCGTTATACGTTTGCGTTATGCGTTATGCGTTATCCGTTATGCGTTATGCGCCATGCGTTATGCGTTATGAGTTATGCGTTATGCGTTATGCGTTATGCGTTATGCGTTATACGGTTTGAGTTATGCTTTATGCGTTATGCGTTATGCCTTTTGCGTTATGCGTTATGCGTTATGCTTTATGCGTTATGCGTTATACATTTTGCGTTATGCGCCATGCGTTATGCGTTATGAGTTATGCGTTATGCGTTATGCGTTATGCGTTATGCGTTATACGGTTTGAGTTATGCGTTATGCGTTATATGTTATGCATTTTGCGTTATGCGTTATGCGTTATGCGTTATGCATTATGCGTTATGCGTTATGCGCCATGCGTTATGCGTTATGAGTTATGCGTTATGCGTTATGCGTTATGCGTTATGCGTTATGCGTTATGCGTTATGCGTTATGCGTTATGCGTTATGCGTTATGCGTTATGCGTTATGCGTTATGCGTTATGCGTTAAGCGTTATGCGTTATGCGTTATGCGTTATGCGTTATGCGTTATGCGTTATGCGTTATGCGTTATGCATTTTGCGTTATGCGTTATGCGTTTTGCGTTAAATGTAATGCGGTATTCCTTATGCGTTGTGCATTATACGTTATGCGTTATGCGTTTTGGGTTATGGTTTATGCGTTATGCGATATGCGTTATGCGTTATGCGTTATGCGTTAACGTTATGCGTTATGCCTTTTGCGTTGTGCGTTATGCGTTTTGCGTTATACGTTATGCGATATGCGTTATGCGTTATGCGTTATGGGTTATGTTTTATGCGTTATGCGTTATGCGTCATGCGTTATGCGTTTTGCGTTATGCGTTATGCGTTATGCGTTATGGGTTATGTTTTATGCGTTATTCGTTATGCGTTATGCGTTATGCGTTATGCGTTGTTCGTTATGCGTTATGCGTTGGGCGTTATGCGTTATGCGTTGTTCGTTATGCGTTATGCGTTGGGCGTTATACGTTTGCGTTATGCGTTATGCGTTATGCGTTATGCTTTATGCGTTATGCGTTATGCGTTATGCATTTTGCGTTATGCGCCATGCGTTATGCGTTATGAGTTATGCGTTATGAGTTATGCGTTATGCATTTTGCGTTATGCGCCATGCGTTATGCGTTATGCGTTATGAGTTATGCGTTCTGCGTTATGCGTTATGCGTTATACGGTTTGAGTTATGCGTTATGCGTTATGCGTTTTGCGTTATGCGTTATGCGTTATGCGTTATGCGTTATGCGTTATGCGTTTTGCGTTATGCGTTATGCGTTATGCGTTATGGGTTATGTTTTATGCGTTATGCGTTATGCGTTATGCGTTATGCGTTATGCGTTATGCGTTATGCGTTGTTCGTTATGCGTTATGCGTTGGGCGTTATACGTTTGCGTTATGCGTTATGCGTTATGCTTTATGCGTTATGCGTTATCCGTTATGCATTTTGCGTTATGCGCCATGTGTTATGCGTTATGAGTTATGCGTTATGCGTTATGCGTTATGCGTTATACGGTTTGAGTTATGCGTTATGCGTTATGCGTTATGCATTTTGCGTTATGCGCCATGCGTTATGCGTTATGAGTTATGCGTTATGCGTTATGCGTTATGCGTTATGCGTTATGCGTTATGCGTTATGCGTTATGCGTTATGCGTTAAGCGTTATGCGTTATGCGTTATGCGTTATGCGTTATGCGTTATACGTTATGCGTTATGCGTTTTGCGTTATGCGTTATGCGTTTTGCGTTATATGTTATGCGGTATTCGTTATGCGTTATGCGTTATGCATTTTGCGTTATGCGCCATGCGTTATGCGTTATGCGTTATGCGTTATGCGTTATGCGTTATGGGTTATGGTTTATGCGTTATGCCTTTTGCGTTATGCGTTATGCGTTTTGCGTTATATGTTATGCGATATGCGTTATGCGTTATGCGTTATGGGTTATGTTTTATGCGTTATGCGTTATGCGTTATGCGTTTTGCGTTATGCGTTATGCGTTATGCGTTATGGGTTATGTTTTATGCGTTATTCGTTATGCGTTATGCGTTATGCGTTATGCGTTATGCGTTATGCGTTGTTCGTTATGCGTTATACGTTGAGCGTTATACGTTTGCGTTATGCGTTATGCGTTATGCGTTATGCTTTATGCGTTATGCGTTATGCGTTATGCATTTTGCGTTATGCGCCATGCGTTATGCGTTATGCGTTATGCGTTATGCGTTATGGGTTATGTTTTATGCGTTTTGCGTTATGCGTTATGCGTTATGCGTTATGGGTTATGTTTTATGCGTTATGCGTTATGCGTTATGCGTTATGCGTTATGCGTTATGCGTTATGCGTTATGCGTTATGCGTTATGCGTTATGCGTTATGCGTTATGCGTTGTTCGTTATGCTTTATGCGTTGGGCGTTATACGTTTGCGTTATTGCGTTATGCGTTATGCGTTATGGTTTATGCTTTATGCGTTATGAGTTATGCGTTATGCATTTTGCGTTATGCGCCATGCGTTATGCATTATGAGTTATGCGTTATGCGTTATGCGTTATGCGTTATACGGTTTGAGTTATGCGTTATTAGTTATGCGTTATGCGTTTTGCGTTATGCGTTATGCGTTATGCGTTATGCGTTTTGCGTTATGCGTTATGGGTTATGTTTTATGCGTTATGCGTTATGCGTTATGCGTTATGCGTTATGAGTTATGCGTTATGCGTTATGCGTTATGCGTTATGCGTTATACGGTTTGAGTTATGCGTTATGCGTTATGCGTTATGCGTTTTGCGTTATGCGTTATGCGTTATGCGTTATGCGTTATGCGTTATGCGTTATGCGTTACGCGTTATGCGTTGTGCGTTATACGTTTGCGTTATGCGTTATCCGTTATGCGTTATGCGCCATGCGTTATGCGTTATGAGTTATGCGTTATGCGTTATGCGTTATGCGTTATGCGTTATACGGTTTGAGTTATGCTTTATGCGTTATGCGTTATGCCTTTTGCGTTATGCGTTATGCGTTATGCTTTCTGCGTTATGCATTTTGGGTTATGCGCCATGCGGTATGCGTTATGAGTTATGCGTTATGCGTTATGCGTTATGCGTTATGCGTTATACGGTTTGAGTTATGCGTTATGCGTTATATGTTATGCGTTTTGCGTTATGCGTTATGCGTTATGCGTTATGCGTTATGCGTTATGCGTTATGCGTTATGCGTTATGCGTTATGCGTTATGCATTTTGCGTTATGCGTTATGCGTTTTGCGTTAAATGTAATACGGTATTCCTTATGCGTTGTGCATTATACGTTATGCGTTATGCGTTATGGGTTATGGTTTATGCGTTATGCGTTATGCGTTATGCGTTATGCGTTATGCGTTATGCGTTATGCGTTATGCGTTATGCGTTATGCGTTATGCGTTATGCGTTATGCGTTCTGCGTTGTTCGTTATGCGTTATGCGTTGGGCGTAATACGTTTGCGTTATGCGTTATGCGTTATGGGTTATGTTTTATGCGTTATGCGTTATGAGTTATGCGTTATGCGTTATGCGTTATGCGTTTTGCGTTATGCGTTATGCGTTATGCGTTATGCGTTATGCGTTATGCGTTATGCGTTATGCGTTATGCGTTATGCGTTATGCGTTGTGCGTTATACGTTTGCGTTATGCGTTGTTCGTTATGCGTTATGCGTTATGCGCCATGCGTTATGCGTTATGAGTTATGCGTTATGCGTTATGCGTTATGCGTTATGCGTTATACGGTTTGAGTTATGCTTTATGCGTTATGCGTTATGCCTTTTGCGTTATGCGTTATGCGTTATGCTTTATGCGTTATGCGTTATGCATTTTGCGTTATGCGCCATGCGTTATGCGTTATGAGTTATGCGTTATGCGTTATGCGTTATGCGTTATGCGTTATGCGTTATGCGTTATACGGTTTGAGTTATGCGTTATGCGTTATATGTTATGCGTTTTGCGTTATGCGTTATGCGTTATGCGTTATGCGTTATGCGTTATGCGCCATGCGTTATGCGTTATGAGTTATGCGTTATGCGTTATGCGTTATGCGTTATGCGTTATGCGTTATGCGTTATGCGTTATGCGTTATGCGTTATGCGTTATGCGTTAAGCGTTATGCGTTATGCGTTATGCGTTATGCGTTATGCGTTATGCGTTATGCGTTATGCATTTTGCGTTATGCGTTATGCGTTTTGCGTTAAATGTAATGCGGTATTCCTTATGCGTTGTGCATTATACGTTATGCGTTATGCGTTATGGGTTATGGTTTATGCGTTATGCGATATGCGTTATGCGTTATGCGTTATGCGTTAACGTTATGCGTTTTGCGTTATGCGTTATGCGTTATGCGTTATAGGTTATGTTTTATGCGTTATTCGTTATGCGTTATGCGTTATGCGTTGTTCGTTATGCGTTATGCGGTGAGCGTTATACGTTTGCGTTATGCGTTATGCGTTATGCGTTATGCTTTATGCGTTATGCGTTATGCGTTATGCATTTTGCGTTATGCGCCATGCGTTATGCGTTATGCGTTATGCGTTATGCGTTATGCGTTATGCGTTATGCGTTATGTGTTATGTTTTATGCGTTTTGCGTTATGCGTTATGCGTTATGCGTTATGGGTTATGTTTTATGCGTTATGCGTTATGCGTTATGCGTTATGCGTTATGCGTTATGCGTTATGCGTTATGCGTTATGCGTTATGCGTTATGCGTTATGCGTTATGCGTTATGCGTTATGCGTTATGCGTTATGCCTTATGCGTTATGCGTTGTGCGTTATACGTTTGCGTTATGCGTTATGCGTTATCCGTTATGCGTTATGCGCCATGCGTTATGCGTTATGAGTTATGCGTTATGCGTTATGCGTTATGCGTTATGCGTTATACGGTTTGAGTTATGCTTTATGCGTTATGCGTTATGCCTTTTGCGTTATGCGTTATGCGTTATGCTTTATGCGTTATGCGTTATACATTTTGCGTTATGCGCCATGCGTTAGCCGTTATGAGTTATGCGTTATGCGTTATGCGTTATGCGTTATGCGTTATACGGTTTGAGTTATGCGTTATGCGTTATATGTTATGCATTTTGCGTTATGCGTTATGCGTTATGCGTTATGCATTATGCGTTATGCGTTATGCGCCATGCGTTATGCGTTATGAGTTATGCGTTATGCGTTATGCGTTATGCGTTATGCGTTATGCGTTATGCGTTATGCGTTATGCGTTATGCGTTATGCGTTATGCGTTATGCGTTATGCGTTATGCGTTATGCGTTAAGCGTTATGCGTTATGCGTTATGCGTTATGCGTTATGCGTTATGCGTTATGCGTTATGCATTTTGCGTTATGCGTTATGCGTTTTGCGTTAAATGTAATGCGGTATTCCTTATGCGTTGTGCATTATACGTTATGCGTTATGCGTTTTGGGTTATGGTTTATGCGTTATGCGATATGCGTTATGCGTTATGCGTTATGCGTTAACGTTATGCGTTATGCCTTTTGCGTTGTGCGTTATGCGTTTTGCGTTATACGTTATGCGATATGCGTTATGCGTTATGCGTTATGCGTTGTTCGTTATGCGTTATGCGTTGGGCGTTATACGTTTGCGTTATGCGTTATGCGTTATGCTTTATGCGTTATGCGTTATCCGTTATGCATTTTGCGTTATGCGCCATGTGTTATGCGTTATGAGTTATGCGTTATGCGTTATGCGTTATGCGTTATACGGTTTGAGTTATGCGTTATGCGTTATGCGTTATGCATTTTGCGTTATGCGCCATGCGTTATGCGTTATGAGTTATGCGTTATGCGTTATGCGTTATGCGTTATGCGTTATGCGTTATGCGTTATGCGTTATGCGTTATGCGTTAAGCGTTATGCGTTATGCGTTATGCGTTATGCGTTATGCGTTATACGTTATGCGTTATGCCTTTTGCGTTATGCGTTATGCGTTTTGCGTTATATGTTATGCGGTATTCGTTATGCGTTATGCGTTATGCATTTTGCGTTATGCGCCATGCGTTATGCGTTATGCGTTATGCGTTATGCGTTATGCGTTATGGGTTATGGTTTATGCGTTATGCCTTTTGCGTTATGCGTTATGCGTTTTGCGTTATATGTTATGCGATATGCGTTATGCGTTATGCGTTATGGGTTATGTTTTATGCGTTATGCGTTATGCGTTATGCGTTTTGCGTTATGCGTTATGCGTTATGCGTTATGGGTTATGTTTTATGCGTTATTCGTTATGCGTTATGCGTTATGCGTTATGCGTTATGCGTTATGCGTTGTTCGTTATGCGTTATACGTTGAGCGTTATACGTTTGCGTTATGCGTTATGCGTTATGCGTTATGCTTTATGCGTTATGCGTTATGCGTTATGCATTTTGCGTTATGCGCCATGCGTTATGCGTTATGCGTTATGCGTTATGCGTTATGGGTTATGTTTTATGCGTTTTGCGTTATGCGTTATGCGTTATGCGTTATGGGTTATGTTTTATGCGTTATGCGTTATGCGTTATGCGTTATGCGTTATGCGTTATGCGTTATGCGTTATGCGTTATGCGTTATGCGTTATGCGTTATGCGTTATGCGTTATGCGTTATGCGTTGTTCGTTATGCCTTATGCGTTGGGCGTTATACGTTTGCGTTATTGCGTTATGCGTTATGCGTTATGGTTTATGCTTTATGCGTTATGAGTTATGCGTTATGCATTTTGCGTTATGCGCCATGCGTTATGCATTATGAGTTATGCGTTATGCGTTATGCGTTATGCGTTATACGGTTTGAGTTATGCGTTATTAGTTATGCGTTATGCGTTTTGCGTTATGCGTTATGCGTTATGCGTTATGCGTTTTGCGTTATGCGTTATGGGTTATGTTTTATGCGTTATGCGTTATGCGTTATGCGTTATGCGTTATGAGTTATGCGTTATGCGTTATGCGTTATGCGTTATGCGTTATACGGTTTGAGTTATGCGTTATGCGTTATGCGTTATGCGTTTTGCGTTATGCGTTATGCGTTATGCGTTATGCGTTATGCGTTATGCGTTATGCGTTACGCGTTATGCGTTGTGCGTTATACGTTTGCGTTATGCGTTATCCGTTATGCGTTATGCGCCATGCGTTATGCGTTATGAGTTATGCGTTATGCGTTATGCGTTATGCGTTATGCGTTATACGGTTTGAGTTATGCTTTATGCGTTATGCGTTATGCCTTTTGCGTTATGCGTTATGCGTTATGCTTTCTGCGTTATGCATTTTGGGTTATGCGCCATGCGTTATGCGTTATGAGTTATGCGTTATGCGTTATGCGTTATGCGTTATGCGTTATACGGTTTGAGTTATGCGTTATGCGTTATATGTTATGCGTTTTGCGTTATGCGTTATGCGTTATGCGTTATGCGTTATGCGTTATGCGTTATGCGTTATGCGTTATGCGTTATGCATTTTGCGTTATGCGTTATGCGTTTTGCGTTAAATGTAATACGGTATTCCTTATGCGTTGTGCATTATACGTTATGCGTTATGCGTTATGGGTTATGGTTTATGCGTTATGCGTTATGCGTTATGCGTTATGCGTTATGCATTTTGCGTTATGCGTTATGCGTTTTGCGTTAAATGTAATACGGTATTCCTTATGCGTTGTGCATTATACGTTATGCGTTATGCGTTATGGGTTATGGTTTATGCGTTATGTGTTATGTTTTATGCGTTTTGCGTTATGCGTTATGCGTCATGCGTTATGGGTTATGTTTTATGCGTTATGCGTTATGCGTTATGCGTTATGCGTAATGCGTTATGCGTTATGCGTTATGCGTTATGCGTTATGCGTTATGCGTTATGCGTTGTTCGTTATGCCTTATGCGTTGGGCGTTATACGTTTGCGTTATGCGTTATGCGTTATGCGTTATGCTTTATGCGTTATGCGTTATGCGTTATGCATTTTGCGTTATGCGCCATGCGTTATGCGTTATGAGTTATGCGTTATGGGTTATGCGTTATGCGTTATACGGTTTGAGTTATGCGTTATGCGTTATGCGTTTTGCGTTATGCGTTATGCGTTATGCGTTATGCGTTATGCGTTTTGCGTTATGAGTTATGCGTTATGCGTTATGCGTTATGGGTTATGTTTTATGCGTTATGCGTTATGCGTTATGCGTTATGCGTAATGCGTTATGCGTTATGCGTTATGCGTTATGCGTTATGCGTTGTTCGTTATGCCTTATGCGTTGGGCGTTATACGTTTGCGTTATGTGTTATGCGTTATGCGTTATGCTTTATGCGTTACGCGTTATGCGTTATGCATTTTGCGTTATGCGCCATGCGTTATGCGTTATGAGTTATGCGTTATGCGTTATGCGTTATGCGTTATACGGTTTGAGTTATGCGTTATGCGTTATGCGTTATGCGTTATACGGTTTGAGTTATGCTTTATGCGTTATGCGTTATGCCTTTTGCGTTATGCGTTATGCGTTATGCTTTCTGCGTTATGCATTTTGGGTTATGCGCCATGCGTTATGCGTTATGAGTTATGCGTTATGCGTTATGCGTTATGCGTTATGCGTTATGCGTTATACGGTTTGAGTTATGCGTTATGCGTTATATGTTATGCGTTTTGCGTTATGCGTTATGCGTTATGCGTTATGCGTTATGCGTTATGCGTTATGCGTTATGCGTTATGCGCCATGCGTTATGCGTTATGAGTTATGCGTTATGCGTTATGCGTTATGCGTTATGCGTTATGCGTTATGCGTTATACGGTTTGAGTTATGCGTTATGCGTTATGCGTTATGCGTTATGCGTTATACGGTTTGAGTTATGCTTTATGCGTTATGCGTTATGCCTTTTGCGTTATGCGTTATGCGTTATGCTTTCTGCGTTATGCATTTTGGGTTATGCGCCATGCGTTATGCGTTATGAGTTATGCGTTATGCGTTATGCGTTATGCGTTATGCGTTATACGGTTTGAGTTATGCGTTATGCGTTATATGTTTTGCGTTTTGCGTTATGCGTTATGCGTTATGCGTTATGCGTTATGCGTTATGCGCCATGCGTTATGCGTTATGAGTTATGCGTTATGCGTTATGCGTTATGCGTTATGCGTTATGCGTTATGCGTTATGCGTTATGCGTTATGCGTTAAGCGTTATGCGTTATGCGTTATGCGTTATGCGTTATGCGTTATGCGTTATGCGTTATGCGTTATGCGTTATGCATTTTGCGTTATGCGTTATGCGTTTTGCGTTAAATGTAATGCGGTATTCCTTATGCGTTGTGCATTATACGTTATGCGTTATGCGTTATGGGTTATGGTTTATGCGTTATGCGATATGCGTTATGCGTTATGCGTTATGCGTTAACGTTACGCGTTTTGCGTTATGCGTTATGCGTTATGCGTTATGGGTTATGTTTTATGCGTTATGCGTTATGCGTTATGCGTTATGCGTTGTTCGTTATGCGTTATGTGTTGAGCGTTATACGTTTGCGTTATGCGTTATGCGTTATGCGTTATGCTTTATGCGTTATGCGTTATGCGTTATGCGTTATGCATTTTGCGTTATGCGCCATGCGTTATGCGTTATGCGTTATGCGTTATGCGTTATGCGTTATGTGTTATGTTTTATGCGTTTTGCGTTATGCGTTATGCGTTATGCGTTATGGGTTATGTTTTATGCGTTATGCGTTATGCGTTATTCGTTATGCGTTATGTGTTGAGCGTTATACGTTTGCGTTATGCGTTATGCGTTATGCGTTATGCTTTATGCGTTATGCGTTATGCGTTATGCATTTTGCGTTATGCGCCATGCGTTATGCGTTATGCGTTATGCGTTATGCGTTATGCGTTATGTGTTATGTTTTATGCGTTTTGCGTTATGCGTTATGCGTTATGCGTTATGGGTTATGTTTTATGCGTTATGCGTTATGCGTTATACGGTTTGAGTTATGCGTTATGCGTTATATGTTATGCGTTTTGCGTTATGCGTTATGCGTTATGCGTTATGCGTTATGCGTTATGCGTTATGCATTTTGCGTTATGCGTTATGCGTTTTGCGTTAAATGTAATGCGGTATTCCTTATGCGTTGTGCATTATACGTTATGCGTTATGCGTTATGGGTTATGGTTTATGCGTTATGCGATATGCGTTATGCGATATGCGTTATGCGTTAACGTTACGCGTTTTGCGTTATGCGTTATGCGTTATGCGTTATGGGTTATGTTTTAT
The DNA here is from genome assembly GCA_916610235.2 of Lasioglossum morio. Taxonomy (NCBI): domain Eukaryota; kingdom Metazoa; phylum Arthropoda; class Insecta; order Hymenoptera; family Halictidae; genus Lasioglossum; species Lasioglossum morio. The sequence continues at coordinate 2,159,789 of CAKAJA020000513.1, read as the reverse complement.
GCGTTATTCGTTATGCGTTATGCGTTATGCGTTATGCGTTATGCGTTATGCGTTGTTCGTTATGCGTTATGTGTTGAGCGTTATACGTTTGCGTTATGCGTTATGCGTTATGCGTTATGCTTTATGCGTTATGCGTTATGCGTTATGCATTTTGCGTTATGCGCCATGCGTTATGCGTTATGCGTTATGCGTTATGCGTTATGCGTTATGTGTTATGTTTTATGCGTTTTGCGTTATGCGTTATGCGTTATGCGTTATGGGTTATGTTTTATGCGTTATGCGTTATGCGTTATGCGTTATGCGTAATGCGTTATGCGTTATGCGTTATGCGTTATGCGTTATGCGTTATGCGTTATGCGTTGTTCGTTATGCCTTATGCGTTGGGCGTTATACGTTTGCGTTATGCGTTATGCGTTATGCGTTATGCTTTATGCGTTATGCGTTATGCGTTATGCATTTTGCGTTATGCATTTTGCGTTATGCGTTATGAGTTATGCGTTATGCGTTATGCGTTATGCGTTATACGGTTTGAGTTATGCGTTATGCGTTTTGCGTTATGCGTTATGCGTTATGCGTTATGCGTTTTGCGTTATGCGTTATGCGTTATGGGTTATGTTTTATGCGTTATGCGTTATGCGTTATGCGTTATGCGTAATGCGTTATGCGTTGTGCGTTATGCGTTATGCGTTATGCGTTGTTCGTTATGCCTTATGCATTGGGCGTTATACGTTTGCGTTATGTGTTATGCGTTATGCGTTATGCTTTATGCGTTATGCGTTATGCGTTATGCGTTATGCGTTATGGGTTATGTTTTATGCGTTATGCGTTATGCGTTATGCGTTATGCGTTATGCGTTATGCGTTATGCGTTATGCGGTGTTCGTTATGCCTTATGCATTGGGCGTTATACGTTTGCGTTATGAGTTATGCGTTATGCGTTATGCGTTATGCGTTATACGGTTTGAGTTATGCGTTATGCGTTATGCGTTATGCGTTATACGGTTTGAGTTATGCTTTATGCGTTATGCGTTATGCCTTTTGCGTTATGCGTTATGCGTTATGCTTTCTGCGTTATGCATTTTGGGTTATGCGCCATGCGTTATGCGTTATGAGTTATGCGTTATGCGTTATGCGTTATGCGTTATGCGTTATACGGTTTGAGTTATGCGTTATGCGTTATATGTTATGCGTTTTGCGTTATGCGTTATGCGTTATGCGTTATGCGTTATGCGTTATGCGTTATGCGTTATGCGCCATGCGTTATGCGTTATGAGTTATGCGTTATGCGTTATGCGTTATGCGTTATGCGTTATGCGTTATGCGTTATACGGTTTGAGTTATGCGTTATGCGTTATGCGTTATGCGTTATGCGTTATACGGTTTGAGTTATGCTTTATGCGTTATGCGTTATGCCTTTTGCGTTATGCGTTATGCTTTCTGCGTTATGCATTTTGGGTTATGCGCCATGCGTTATGCGTTATGAGTTATGCGTTATGCGTTATGCGTTATGCGTTATGCGTTATGCGTTATGCGTTATACGGTTTGAGTTATGCGTTATGCGTTATATGTTTTGCGTTTTGCGTTATGCGTTATGCGTTATGCGTTATGCGTTATGCGTTATGCGTTATGCGCCATGCGTTATGCGTTATGAGTTATGCGTTATGCGTTATGCGTTATGCGTTATGCGTTATGCGTTATGCGTTATGCGTTATGCGTTATGCGTTAAGCGTTATGCGTTATGCGTTATGCGTTATGCGTTATGCGTTATGCGTTATGCGTTATGCGTTATGCATTTTGCGTTATGCGTTATGCGTTTTGCGTTAAATGTAATGCGGTATTCCTTATGCGTTGTGCATTATACGTTATGCGTTATGCGTTATGGGTTATGGTTTATGCGTTATGCGATATGCGTTGTGCGTTATGCGTTATGCGTTAACGTTACGCGTTTTGCGTTATGCGTTATGCGTTATGCGTTATGGGTTATGTTTTATGCGTTATTCGTTATGCGTTATGCGTTATGCGTTATGCGTTGTTCGTTATGCGTTATGTGTTGAGCGTTATACGTTTGCGTTATGCGTTATGCGTTATGCGTTATGCTTTATGCGTTATGCGTTATGCGTTATGCGTTATGCATTTTGCGTTATGCGCCATGCGTTATGCGTTATGCGTTATGCGTTATGCGTTATGTGTTATGTTTTATGCGTTTTGCGTTATGCGTTATGCGTTATGCGTTATGGGTTATGTTTTATGCGTTATGCGTTATGCGTTATGCGTTATGCGTTATGCGTTATGCGTTATGCGTTATGCGTTATGTGTTATGTTTTATGCGTTTTGCGTTATGCGTTTTGCGTTATGCGTTATGCGTTATGCGTTATGCGTTATGCGTTATGCGTTATGGGTTATGTTTTATGCGTTATGCGTTATGCGTTATGCGTTATGCGTTATGCGTTATGCGTTATGCGTTATGCGTTATGCGTTATGCGTTGTTCGTTATGCCTTATGCGTTGGGCGTTATACGTTTGCGTTATGCGTTATGCGTTATGCTTTATGCGTTATGCGTTATGCGTTATGCATTTTGCGTTATGCGCCATGCGTTATGCGTTATGAGTTATGCGTTATGCGTTATGCGTTATGCGTTATACGGTTTGAGTTATGCGTTATGCGTTATGCGTTATGCGTTATACGGTTTGAGTTATGCTTTATGCGTTATGCGTTATGCCTTTTGCGTTATGCGTTATGCGTTATGCTTTCTGCGTTATGCATTTTGGGTTATGCGCCATGCGTTATGCGTTATGAGTTATGCGTTATGCGTTATGCGTTATGCGTTATGCGTTATACGGTTTGAGTTATGCGTTATGCGTTATATGTTATGCGTTTTGCGTTATGCGTTATGCGTTATGCGTTATGCGTTATGCGTTATGCGTTATGCGCCATGCGTTATGCGTTATGAGTTATGCGTTATGCGTTATGCGTTATGGGTTATGGTTTATGCGTTATGCGTTATGCGTTATGCGTTATGCGTTATGCGTTATGCGTTAAGCGTTATGCGTTATGCGTTATGCGTTATGCGTTATGCGTTATGCGTTATGCGTTATGCGTTATGCGTTATGCGTTATGCATTTTGCGTTATGCGTTATGCGTTTTGCGTTAAATGTAATGCGGTATTCCTTATGCGTTGTGCATTATACGTTATCCGTTATGCGTTATGGGTTATGGTTTATGCGTTATGCGATATGCGTTATGCGTTATGCGTTATGCGTTAACGTTACGCGTTTTGCGTTATGCGTTATGCGTTATGCGTTATGGGTTATGTTTTATGCGTTATTCGTTATGCGTTATGCGTTATGCGTTATGCGTTATGCGTTATGCGTTATGTGTTATGTTTTATGCGTTTTGCGTTATGCGTTATGCGTTATGGGTTATGTTTTATGCGTTATGCGTTATGCGTTATGCGTTATGCGTTATGCGTAATGCGTTATGCGTTATGCGTTATGCGTTATGTGTTATGTTTTATGCGTTTTGCGTTATGCGTTTTGCGTTATTCGTTATGCGTTATGCGTTATGCGTTATGCGTTATGGGTTATGTTTTATGCGTTATGCGTTATGCGTTATGCGTTATGCGTTATGCGTTATGCGTTATGCGTTGTTCGTTATGCGTTATGCGTTGGGCGTTATACGTTTGCGTTATGCGTTATGCGTTTTGCGTTATGCTTTATGCGTTATGCGTTATGCGTTATGAGTTATGCGTTATGCGTTATGCGTTATGCGTTATGCGTTATACGGTTTGAGTTATGCGTTATGCGTTATGCGTTTTGCGTTATGCGGTATGCGTTATGCGTTATGCGTTATGCGTTATGCGTTATGCGTTATGCGTTATGCGTTATGCGTTATACGTTATGCGTTGTGCGTTATACGTTTGCGTTATGCGTTATGCGTTATCTGTTATGCGTTATGCGCCATGCGTTATGCGTTATGAGTTATGCGTTATGCGTTATGCGTTATGCGTTATACGGTTTGAGTTATGCTTTATGCGTTATGCGTTATGCCTTTTGCGTTATGCGTTATGCGTTATGCTTTATGCGTTATGCGTTATGCATTTTGCGTTATGCGCCATGCGTTATGCGTTATGAGTTATGCGTTATGCGTTATGCGTTATGCGTTATGCGTTATGCGTTATACGGTTTGAGTTATGCGTTATGCGTTATATGTTATGCGTTTTGCGTTATGCGTTATGCGTTATGCGTTATGCGTTATGCGTTATGCGTTATGCGCCATGCGTTATGCGTTATGCGTTATGCGTTGTTCGTTATGCGTTATGCGTTGGGCGTTATACGTTTGCGTTATGCGTTATGCGTTTTGCGTTATGCTTTATGCGTTATGCGTTATGCGTTATGAGTTATGCGTTATGCGTTATGCGTTATGCGTTATGCGTTATACGGTTTGAGTTATGCGTTATGCGTTATGCGTTTTGCGTTATGCGGTATGCGTTATGCGTTATGCGTTATGCGTTATGCGTTATGCGTTATGCGTTATGCGTTATGCGTTATGCGTTATACGTTATGCGTTGTGCGTTATACGTTTGCGTTATGCGTTATGCGTTATCTGTTATGCGTTATGCGCCATGCGTTATGCGTTATGAGTTATGCGTTATGCGTTATGCGTTATGCGTTATACGGTTTGAGTTATGCTTTATGCGTTATGCGTTATGCCTTTTGCGTTATGCGTTATGCGTTATGCTTTATGCGTTATGCGTTATGCATTTTGCGTTATACGTTTGCGTTATGCGTTATGCGTTATCTGTTATGCGTTATGCGCCATGCGTTATGCGTTATGAGTTATGCGTTATGCGTTATGCGTTATGCGTTATACGGTTTGAGTTATGCTTTATGCGTTATGCGTTATGCCTTTTGCGTTATGCGTTATGCGTTATGCTTTATGCGTTATGCGTTATGCATTTTGCGTTATGCGCCATGCGTTATGCGTTATGAGTTATGCGTTATGCGTTATGCGTTATGCGTTATGCGTTATGCGTTATACGGTTTGAGTTATGCGCCATGTGTTATGCGTTATGAGTTATGCGTTATGCGTTATGCGTTATGCGTTATGCGTTATACGGTTTGAGTTATGCGTTATGCGTTATGCATTTTGCGTTATGCGCCATGCGTTATGCGTTATGAGTTATGCGTTATGCGTTATGCGTTATGCGTTATGCGTTATGCGTTATGCGTTATGCGTTATGCGTTATGCGTTATGCGTTATGCGTTATGCGTTATGCGTTAACGTTACGCGTTTTGCGTTATGCGTTATGCGTTATGCGTTATGGGTTATGTTTTATGCGTTATTCGTTATGCGTTATGCGTTATGCGTTATGCGTTATGCGTTATGCGTTATGCGTTATGTGTTATGTTTTATGCGTTTTGCGTTATGCGTTATGCGTTATGGGTTATGTTTTATGCGTTATGCGTTATGCGTTATGCGTTATGCGTTATGCGTTATGCGTAATGCGTTATGCGTTATGCGTTATGCGTTATGTGTTATGTTTTATGCGTTTTGCGTTATGCGTTTTGCGTTATTCGTTATGCGTTATTCGTTATGCGTTATGCGTTATGGGTTATGTTTTATGCGTTATGCGTTATGCGTTATGCGTTATGCGTTATGCGTTATGCGTTATGCGTTATGCGTTATGCGTTGTTCGTTATGCGTTATGCGTTGGGCGTTATACGTTTGCGTTATGCGTTATGCGTTTTGCGTTATGCTTTATGCGTTATGCGTTATGCGTTATGAGTTATGCGTTATGCGTTATGCGTTATGCGTTATGCGTTATACGGTTTGAGTTATGCGTTATGCGTTATGCGTTATGCGTTTTGCGTTATGCGGTATGCGTTATGCGTTATGCGTTATGCGTTATGCGTTATGCGTTATGCGTTATGCGTTATGCGTTATGCGTTATGCGTTGTGCGTTATACGTTTGCGTTATGCGTTATGCGTTATCTGTTATGCGTTATGCGCCATGCGTTATGCGTTATGAGTTATGCGTTATGCGTTATGCGTTATGCGTTATACGGTTTGAGTTATGCTTTATGCGTTATGCGTTATGCCTTTTGCGTTATGCGTTATGCGTTATGCTTTATGCGTTATGCGTTATGCATTTTGCGTTATGCGCCATGCGTTATGCGTTATGAGTTATGCGTTATGCGTTATGCGTTATGCGTTATGCGTTATGCGTTATACGGTTTGAGTTATGCGTTATGCGTTATATGTTATGCGTTTTGCGTTATGCGTTATGCGTTATGCGTTATGCGTTATGCGTTATGCGTTATGCGTTATGCGTTATGCGCCATGCGTTATGCGTTATGAGTTATGCGTTATGCGTTATGCGTTATGCGTTATGTGTTATGTTTTATGCGTTTTGCGTTATGCGTTATGCGTTATGGGTTATGTTTTATGCGTTATGCGTTATGCGTTATGCGTTATGCGTTATGCGTTATGCATTATGCGTAATGCGTTATGCGTTATGCGATATGCGTTATGTGTTATGTTTTATGCGTTTTGCGTTATGCGTTTTGCGTTATTCGTTATGCGTTATTCGTTATGCGTTATGCGTTATGGGTTATGTTTTATGCGTTATGCGTTATGCGTTATGCGTTATGCGTTATGCGTTATGCGTTATGCGTTATGCGTTATGCGTTATGCGTTGTTCGTTATGCGTTATGCGTTGGGCGTTATACGTTTGCGTTATGCGTTATGCGTTTTGCGTTATGCTTTATGCGTTATGCGTTATGCGTTATGCGTTATGAGTTATGCGTTATGCGTTATGCGTTATGCGTTATGCGTTATACGGTTTGAGTTATGCGTTATGCGTTATGCGTTTTGCGTTATGCGGTATGCGTTATGCGTTATGCGTTATGCGTTATGCGTTATGCGTTATGCGTTATGCGTTATGCGTTATGCGTTGTGCGTTATACGTTTGCGTTATGCGTTATGCGTTATCTGTTATGCGTTATGCGCCATGCGTTATGCGTTATGAGTTATGCGTTATGCGTTATGCGTTATGCGTTATACGGTTTGAGTTATGCTTTATGCGTTATGCGTTATGCCTTTTGCGTTATGCGTTATGCGTTATGCTTTATGCGTTATGCGTTATGCATTTTGCGTTATGCGCCATGCGTTATGCGTTATGAGTTATGCGTTATGCGTTATGCGTTATGCGTTATGCGTTATGCGTTATACGGTTTGAGTTATGCGTTATGCGTTATATGTTATGCGTTTTGCGTTATGCGTTATGCGTTATGCGTTATGCGTTATGCGTTATGCGTTATGCGCCATGCGTTATGCGTTATGAGTTATGCGTTATGCGTTATGCGTTATGCGTTATGCGTTATGCGTTATGCGTTATGCGTTATGCGTTATGCGTTATGCGTTATGCGTTAAGCGTTATGCGTTATGCGTTATGCGTTATGCGTTATGCGTTATGCGTTATGCGTTATGCGTTATGCATTTTGCGTTATGCGTTTTGCGTTAAATGTAATGCCGTATTCCTTATGCGTTGTGCATTATACGTTATGCGTTATGCGTTATGGGTTATGGTTTATGCGTTATGCGATATGCGTTATGCGTTATGCGTTATGCGTTAACGTTATGCGTTATGCCTTTTGCGTTATGCGTTATGCGTTTTGCGTTATACGTTATGCGATATGCGTTATGCGTTATGCGTTATGGGTTATGTTTTATGCGTTATGCGTTATGCGTTATGCGTTATGCGTTATGCGTTATGCGTTATGCATTTTGCGTTATGCGCCATGCGTTATGCGTTATGAGTTATGCGTTATGCGTTATGCGTTATGCGTTGTTCGTTATGCGTTATGCGTTGAGCGTTATACGTTTGCGTTATGCGTTATGCGTTATGCTTTATGCGTTATGCGTTATGCGTTATGCATTTTGCGTTATGCGCCATGCGTTATGCGTTATGCGTTATGCGTTATGCGTTATGCGTTATGCGTTATGTGTTATGTTTTATGCGTTTTGCGTTATGCGTTATGCGTTATGCGTTATGCGTTATGGGTTATGTTTTATGCGTTATGCGTTATGCGTTATGCGTTATGCGTTATGCGTAATGCGTTATGCGTTATGCGTTATGCGTTATGCGTTATGCGTTATGCGTTGTTCGTTATGCCTTATGCGTTGGGCGTTATACGTTTGCGTTATGCGTTATGCGTTATGCGTTATGCTTTATGCGTTATGCGTTATGCGTTATGCATTTTGCGTTATGCGCCATGCGTTATGCGTTATGAGTTATGCGTTATGCGTTATGCGTTATGCGTTATACGGTTTGAGTTATGCGTTATGCGTTATGCGTTATGCGTTTTGCGTTATGCGTTATGCGTTATGCGTTATGCGTTTTGCGTTATGCGTTATGCGTTATGCGTTATGCGTTATGCGTTATGGGTTATGCGTTATGCGTTATGCGTTATGCATTTTGCGTTATGCGCCATGCGTTATGCGTTATGAGTTATGCGTTATGAGTTATGCGTTATGCATTTTGCGTTATGCGCCATGCGTTATGCGTTATGCGTTATGAGTTATGCGTTATGCGTTCTGCGTTATGCGTTATGCGTTATACGGTTTGAGTTATGCGTTATGCGTTATGCGTTTTGCGTTATGCGTTATGCGTTATGCGTTATGCGTTATGAGTTATGCGTTTTGCGTTATGCGTTATGCGTTATGCGTTATGCGTTATGGGTTATGTTTTATGCGTTATGCGTTATGCGTTATGCGTTATGCGTTATGGGTTATGCGTTATGCGTTATGCGTTATGCATTTTGCGTTATGCGCCATGCGTTATGCGTTATGAGTTATGCGTTATGAGTTATGCGTTATGCATTTTGCGTTATGCGCCATGCGTTATGCGTTATGCGTTATGAGTTATGCGTTATGCGTTCTGCGTTATGCGTTATGCGTTATACGGTTTGAGTTATGCGTTATGCGTTATGCGTTTTGCGTTATGCGTTATGCGTTATGCGTTATGCGTTATGCGTTATGCGTTTTGCGTTATGCGTTATGCGTTATGCGTTATGCGTTATGGGTTATGTTTTATGCGTTATGCGTTATGCGTTATGCGTTATGCGTTATGCGTTATGCGTTGTTCGTTATGCGTTATGCGTTGGGCGTTATACATTTGCGTTATGCGTTATGCGTTATGCTTTATGCGTTATGCGTTATCCGTTATGCATTTTGCGTTATGCGCCATGTGTTATGCGTTATGAGTTATGCGTTATGCGTTATGCGTTATGCGTTATGCGTTATACGGTTTGAGTTATGCGTTATGCGTTATGCATTTTGCGTTATGCGCCATGCGTTATGCGTTATGAGTTATGCGTTATGCCTTATGCGTTATGCGTTATGCGTTATGCGTTATGCGTTATGCGTTATGCGTTATGCGTTATGCGTTAAGCGTTATGCGTTATGCGTTATGCGTTATGCGTTATGCGTTATACGTTATGCGTTATGCCTTTTGCGTTATGCGTTATGCGTTATGCGTTATGCGTTATGGGTTATGGTTTATGCGTTATGCCTTTTGCGTTATGCGTTATGCGTTTTGCGTTATATGTTATGCGATATGCGTTATGCGTTATGCGTTATGGGTTATGTTTTATGCGTTATGCGTTATGCGTTATGCGTTATGCGTTTTGCGTTATGCGTTATGCGTTATGCGTTATGCGTTATGGGTTATGTTTTATGCGTTATTCGTTATGCGTTATGCGTTATGCGTTATGCGTTATGCGTTATGCGTTGTTCGTTATGCGTTATACGTTGAGCGTTATACGTTTGCGTTATGCGTTATGCGTTATGCGTTATGCTTTATGCGTTATGCGTTATGCGTTATGCATTTTGCGTTATGCGCCATGCGTTATGCGTTATGCGTTATGCGTTATGCGTTATGGGTTATGTTTTATGCGTTTTGCGTTATGCGTTATGCGTTATGCGTTATGGGTTATGTTTTATGCGTTATGCGTTATGCGTTATGCGTTATGCGATATGCGTTATGCGTTATGCGTTATGCGTTATGCGTTATGCGTTATGCGTTATGCGTTATGCGTTATGCGTTGTTCGTTATGCCTTATGCGTTGGGCGTTATGCGTTTGCGTTATGCGTTATGCGTTATGCTTTATGCTTTATGCGTTATGAGTTATGCGTTATGCATTTTGCGTTATGCGCCATGCGTTATGCGTTATGAGTTATGCGTTATGCGTTATGCGTTATGCGTTATACGGTTTGAGTTATGCGTTATTAGTTATGCGTTATGCGTTTTGCGTTATGCGTTATGCGTTATGCGTTATGCGTTTTGCGTTATGCGTTATGCGTTATGCGTTATGCGTTATGCGTTATGGGTTATGTTTTATGCGTTATGCGTTATGCGTTATGCGTTATGCGTTATGCGTTATGAGTTATGCGTTATGCGTTATGCGTTATGCGTTATGCGTTATACGGTTTGAGTTATGCGTTATGCGTTATGCGTTATGCGTTTTGCGTTATGCGTTATGCGTTATGCGTTATGCGTTATGCGTTATGCGTTATGCGTTATGCGTTATGCGTTACGCGTTATGCGTTGTGCGTTATACGTTTGCGTTATGCGTTATGCGTTATCCGTTATGCGTTATGCGCCATGCGTTATGCGTTATGAGTTATGCGTTATGCGTTATGCGTTATGCGTTATACGGTTTGAGTTATGCTTTATGCGTTATGCGTTATGCCTTTTGCGTTATGCGTTATGCGTTATGCTTTCTGCGTTATGCATTTTGGGTTATGCGCCATGCGTTATGCGTTATGAGTTATGCGTTATGCGTTATGCGTTATGCGTTATGCGTTATGCGTTATACGGTTTGAGTTATGCGTTATGCGTTATATGTTATGCGTTTTGCGTTATGCGTTATGCGTTATGCGTTATGCGTTATGCGTTATGCGTTATGCGTTATGCGCCATGCGTTATGCGTTATGAGTTATGCGTTATGCGTTATGCGTTATGCGTTATGCGTTATGCGTTATGCGTTATGCGTTATGCGTTAAGCGTTATGCGTTATGCGTTATGCGTTATGCGTTATGCGTTATGCGTTATGCGTTATGCGTTATGCATTTTGCGTTATGCGTTATGCGTTTTGCGTTAAATGTAATGCGGTATTCCTTATGCGTTGTGCATTATACGTTATGCGTTATGCGTTATGGGTTATGGTTTATGCGTTATGCGATATGCGTTATGCGTTATGCGTTATGCGTTAACGTTACGCGTTTTGCGTTATGCGTCATGCGTTATGCGTTATGGGTTATGTTTTATGCGTTATTCGTTATGCGTTATGCGTTATGCGTTATGCGTTATGCGTTGTTCGTTATGCGTTATGTGTTGAGCGTTATACGTTTGCGTTATGCGTTATGCGTTATGCGTTATGCTTTATGCGTTATGCGTTATGCGTTATGCATTTTGCGTTATGCGCCATGCGTTATGCGTTATGCGTTATGCGTTATGCGTTATGCGTTATGTGTTATGTTTTATGCGTTTTGCGTTATGCGTTATGCGTTATGGGTTATGTTTTATGCGTTATGCGTTATGCGTTATGCGTTATGCGTTATGCGTTATGCGTTGTTCGTTATGCCTTATGCGTTGGGCGTTATACGCTTGCGTTATGCGTTATGCGTTATGCGTTATGCTTTATGCGTTATGCGTTATGCGTTATGCATTTTGCGTTATGCGCCATGCGTTATGCCTTATGAGTTATGCGTTATGCGTTATGCGTTATGCGTTATACGGTTTGAGTTATGCGTTATGCGTTATGCGTTTTGCGTTATGCGTTATGCGTTATGCGTTATGCGTTTTGCGTTATGCGTTATGCGTTATGCGTTATGCGTTATGGGTTATGTTTTATGCGTTATGCGTTATGCGTTATGCGTAATGCGTTATGCGTTATGCGTTATGCGTTATGCGTTATGCGTTATGCGTTATGCGTTATGCGTTATGCGTTGTTCGTTATGCCTTATGCGTTGGGCGTTATACGTTTGCGTTATGCGTTATGCGTTATGCTTTATGCGTTATGCGTTATGCGTTATGCATTTTGCGTTATGCGCCATGCGTTATGCGTTATGAGTTATGCGTTATGCGTTATGCGTTATGCGTTATACGGTTTGAGTTATGCGTTATGCGTTATGCGTTATGCGTTATACGGTTTGAGTTATGCTTTATGCGTTATGCGTTATGCCTTTTGCGTTATGCGTTATGCGTTATGCTTTCTGCGTTATGCATTTTGGGTTATGCGCCATGCGTTATGCGTTATGAGTTATGCGTTATGCGTTATGCGTTATGCGTTATGCGTTATGCGTTATGCGTTATACGGTTTGAGTTATGCGTTATGCGTTATATGTTATGCGTTTTGCGTTATGCGTTATGCGTTATGCGTTATGCGTTATGCGTTATGAGTTATGCGTGATGCGTTATGCTTTTTGCGTTATGCGTTATGCGTTATGCGTTATGCGCCATGCGTTATGCGTTATGAGTTATGCGTTATGCGTTTTGCGTTATGCGTTATGCGTTATGCGTTATGCGTTATGCGTTATGCGTTATGCGTTATGCGTTATGCGTTATGCGTTATGCGTTATGCGTTATGCGTTATGCGTTATGCGTTATGCGTTATGCGTTATGCGTTATGCATTTTGCGTTATGCGTTATGCGTTTTGCGTTAAATGTAATGCGGTATTCCTTATGCGTTGTGCATTATACGTTATGCGTTATGCGTTATGGGTTATGGTTTATGCGTTATGCGATATGCGTTATGCGTTATGCGTTATGCGTTAACGTTATGCGTTATGCCTTTTGCGTTATGCGTTATGCGTTTTGCGTTATACGTTATGCGATATGCGTTATGCGTTATTCGTTATGCGTTATGAGTTATGCGTTATGCGTTATGCGTTATGCGTTATGCGTTATGCGTTAGGCGTTACGCGTTACGCGTTACGCGTTACGCGTTACGCGTTAGGCGTTATGCGTTATGCGTTATGCGTTATGCGTTATGCGTTATGCGTTATGCGTTATGCGTTATGCATTTTGCGTTATGCGCCATGCGTTATGCGTTATGCGTTATGCGTTATGCGATATGCTATATGCGTTATGCGTTATGCGTTATGCGTTATGCGTTGTGCGTTATACGTTTGCGTTATGCGCCATGCGTTATGCGTTATGCGTTATGCGTTATGCGTTATGCGTTATGCGTTATGCGTTATGCGTTATGCGTTATGCATTTTGCGTTATGCGTTATGCGTTTTGCGTTAAATGTAATGCGGTATTCCTTATGCGTTGTGCATTATACGTTATGCGTTATGCGTTATGGGTTATGGTTTATGCGTTATGCGATATGCGTTATGCGTTATGCGTTATGCGTTAACGTTATGCGTTATGCCTTTTGCGTTATGCGTTATGCGTTTTGCGTTATACGTTATGCGATATGCGTTATGCGTTATTCGTTATGCGTTATGAGTTATGCGTTATGCGTTATGCGTTATGCGTTATGCGTTATGCGTTAGGCGTTACGCGTTACGCGTTACGCGTTACGCGTTACGCGTTAGGCGTTATGCGTTATGCGTTATGCGTTATGCGTTATGCGTTATGCGTTATGCGTTATGCGTTATGCGTTATGCGTTATGCGTTATGCATTTTGCGTTATGCGCCATGCGTTATGCGTTATGCGTTATGCGTTATGCGATATGCTATATGCGTTATGCGTTATGCGTTATGCGTTATGCGTTGTGCGTTATACGTTTGCGTTATGCGCCATGCGTTATGCGTTATGCGTTATGCGTTATGCGTTATGCGTTATGCGATATGCTATATGCGTTATGCGTTATGCGTTATGCGTTATGCGTTGTGCGTTATACGTTTGCGTTATGCGTTATGCGTTATCCGTTATGCGTTATGCTTTATGCGTTATGCGTTATGCGTTATGCGTTATGCGTTATGCGTTATGCGTTATGCGTTATGCGTTATGCGTTATGCGTTATGCGTTATGCATTTTGCGTTATGCGTTATGCGTTATGCGTTATGCGTAATATGTTTGCGTTATGCGTTATGCGTTATGCGTTATGCGTTATGCTTTATGCGTTATGCGTTATGCGTTATGCGTTATACGTTTGCGTTATGCGTTATGAGTTATGCGTTATGCGTTATGCGTTATGAGTTATGCGTTATGCGTTATGCGTTATGCGTTATGCGTTATGCGTTATGCGTTATGCGTTATGCGTTATGCGTTATGCGTTATGCGTTATGCGTTATGCGTTATGCGTTATGCGTTATGCGTTAAGCGTTATGCGTTATGCGTTATGCGTTATGCGTTATGCGTTATGCGTTATGCGTTATGCGTTATGCATTTTGCGTTATGCGTTATGCGTTTTGCGTTAAATGTAATGCGGTATTCCTTATGCGTTGTGCATTATACGTTATGCGTTATGCGTTATGGGTTATGGTTTATGCGTTATGCGATATGCGTTATGCGTTATGCGTTATGCGTTAACGTTATGCGTTTTGCGTTATGCGTTATGCGTTATGCGTTATAGGTTATGTTTTATGCGTTATTCGTTATGCGTTATGCGTTATGCGTTATGCGTTATGCGTTGTTCGTTATGCGTTATGCGTTGAGCGTTATACGTTTGCGTTATGCGTTATGCGTTATGCGTTATGCTTTATGCGTTATGCGTTATGCGTTATGCATTTTGCGTTATGCGCCATGCGTTATGCGTTATGCGTTATGCGTTATGCGTTATGCGTTATGCGTTATGCGTTATGTGTTATGTTTTATGCGTTTTGCGTTATGCGTTATGCGTTATGCGTTATGGGTTATGTTTTATGCGTTATGCGTTATGCGTTATGCGTTATGCGTTATGCGTTATGCGTTATGCGTTATGCGTTATGCGTTATGCGTTATGCGTTATGCGTTATGCGCCATGCGTTATGCGTTATGAGTTATGCGTTATGCGTTATGCGTTATGCGTTATGCGTTATGCGTTATGCGTTATGCGTTATGCGTTATGCGTTATGCGTTATACGGTTTGAGTTATGCTTTATGCGTTATGCGTTATGCCTTTTGCGTTATGCGTTATGCGTTATGCTTTATGCGTTATGCGTTATGCATTTTGCGTTATGCGCCATGCGTTATGCGTTATGAGTTATGCGTTATGCGTTATGCGTTATGCGTTATGCGTTATACGGTTTGAGTTATGCATTATGCGTTATATGTTATGCATTTTGCGTTATGCGTTATGCGTTATGCGTTATGCATTATGCGTTATGCGTTATGCGCCATGCGTTATGCGTTATGAGTTATGCGTTATGCGTTATGCGTTATGCGTTATGCGTTATGCGTTATGCGTTATGCGTTATGCGTTATGCGTTATGCGTTATGCGTTATGCGTTATGCATTTTGCGTTATGCGTTATGCGTTTTGCGTTAAATGTAATGCGGTATTCCTTATGCGTTGTGCATTATACGTTATGCGTTATGCGTTATGGGTTATGGTTTATGCGTTATGCGATATGCGTTATGCGTTATGCGTTATGCGTTAACGTTATGCGTTATGCCTTTTGCGTTATGCGTTGTTCGTTATGCGTTATGCGTTGAGCGTTATACGTTTGCGTTATGCGTTATGCGTTATGCGTTATGCTTTATGCGTTATGCGTTATGCGTTATGCATTTTGCGTTATGCGCCATGCGTTATACGGTTTGAGTTATGCATTATGCGTTATATGTTATGCATTTTGCGTTATGCGTTATGCGTTATGCGTTATGCATTATGCGTTATGCGTTATGCGTTATGCGTTATGCGTTATGTGTTATGTTTTATGCGTTTTGCGTTATGCGTTATGCGTTATGCGTTATGGGTTATGTTTTATGCGTTATGCGTTATGCGTTATGCGTTATGCGTTATGCGTTATGCGTTATGCGTTATGCGTTATGCGTTATGCGTTATGCGTTATGCGTTATGCGTTGTGCGTTATACGTTTGCGTTATGCGTTATGCGTTATCCGTTATGCGTTATGCGCCATGCGTTATGCGTTATGAGTTATGCGTTATGCGTTATGCGTTATGCGTTATGCGTTATACGGTTTGAGTTATGCTTTATGCGTTATGCGTTATGCCTTTTGCGTTATGCGTTATGCGTTATGCTTTATGCGTTATGCGTTATGCATTTTGCGTTATGCGCCATGCGTTATGCGTTATGAGTTATGCGTTATGCGTTATGCGTTATGCGTTATGCGTTATACGGTTTGAGTTATGCGTTATGCGTTATATGTTATGCATTTTGCGTTATGCGTTATGCGTTATGCGTTATGCATTATGCGTTATGCGTTATTGTTGAAAATTTCGAATCGAAATTAGGCTCGACCACCTCTTGGCGTGTTTTCACGAGTGAGTGAGCTGCGTGTGCGTCGTGCGCGAGTCGTTAGTCGCGTACTTGCTGTGTATTCGTCAATACATAATATCACCTTTTCGTTCTGTATCAATACAATCTATAACCTACTCGTTCAACAGGTTATGGGCCCAGGACACGCTATTTTCTGCGGAAAAAGAAAAATATTGAACGTGTACGCGTGAGGCAAACACGTCAGAAACAAGTGAACTGGTATTGTCTTAAAAGAGTGATTCGGCAGTTCGGAAAGTAGTGCGGCTCGGAGTGTTACATTTTTTTGTTCGCAATAATGTCTGAGGCGATCTCCACGCGAAACGTTGAGAAGTTCAACGGAAAGAATTTCCTAATATGGAAATTTCAGATGAATGCGATATTCATCGCATGCGGCATCGATGACGTTGTGAACGGTACGCGAGTCAAGCCGGAGATGGCTCAACGCGATCTTTCGAAAATGTGGTGCAAGGACGACGCGAAAGCCATGTTTCTGATTTCATCGGCTCTGGAACCGGCACACATGCAAAGTCTCTTGACATGCAAAAGTGCGCGCGAAATGTGGACCAAATTATCCACGATATTCGAGCAGAAATCCGAAACAAACAAATTGATCTTGACTCAGCGATTTCATGAATACAAGATGGAGGCGAATGATTCCGTCGTGCAACACGTGGCCAGAATTCAAAATATGGCGGCTCAACTGGCTGATGTAGGTGAACCAGTGTCGGACATCACTGTGATGGCGAAAATTCTGGCGAGTCTTCCTTCAAGATACAACGCTCTCAAGACTGCATGGGATAGCGTGGATCCACAACGTCAAACCATTAGCAATTTGGAGGAACGGCTCATTAAAGAAGAAGCGAGAAACGCTATGGATGACGACGTCATGACAGCACTCGCTGCTGCCGCAACAGGAGAGAGAGATTCTCAACATAAGAAGGACAACAAAGCTCAAGTGAAAGAAAAGGGCAATAAAGCAAACATGGAATGCTATTTTTGCCATAAAAGAGGGCATTTCGCATGGGAATGCCGGAAAAAGAAGGCAAAAGTAGAAAAGAGGAACGTTCCATCCAAGGATTGTGCGTTCATGGTTTCCAATATGGACGTCGATCCGAAATCAAAAGAGATCCAGCCTATCATGGGAATGGATGAGAGTGACGTATGGCTGTCCGATAGTGGCGCATCAAGACATATCACTCATAGGCGAGAATGGTTCGCGTCTTTTGCACCATCTGTTGGGGAACAGGTGATCCTCGGCGATAACGGTGCGTGCAGTGTTCATGGTGTTGGGTCGATCAACATAAGAAAGCTCGTGAACAACAGTTGGCATTCTTCAGTGATTGAAAATGTGCTTTATGTGCCGAGATTACGAAAGAATTTATTCTCGGTCGGCGTATGTACCGCGAAGGGTTTCGAAGTCACGTTTTCGAGCGATCGCGTATTTTTCGCGAAGAACGGCAGAATCCTTGCCGAGGGAGATAAACAATCGAACAGTGTTTACCGAATGTTATTCGTCGTGGTTCCAACCGCCTGCCGCGACATTATCGAGGCAAATGTCGCCATACCAGTTCAAGGTCTTCGACTGTGGCACGAGAGATTCGGGCACGTGAACAAACAAACTCTTCGAGACATGGTGAATAGACAGTTAGTTACCGGCGTGAAACTCGCAGACATTGATAATTTTTACTGTGATGCCTGTCAACTTGGGAAGTCTCATCGGAAGCCTTCCAAAATTTCGCATGGAGGGAAACCATGGTTAATCGGCGAGTGTATTCATTCGGACGTGTGCGGACCAATGTCACTGCAGTCACCGAATGGAGCGAGATATTTTCTCACTTTCATTGATAAAGCTTCCAACTACAGAGCTGTCTATTTTATGAGATCCAAGTCTCAAGTGAGCGAAAAAGTAAAGGAGTTTGCAAAATTAGTGCAGAACAAGTTCGGGAGAACAATCAAAAGAATCCATTGTGATAATGGCACCGAGTATGTAAATGCAGAAGTTAAGAGGTTTCTCGCGGATAATGGAATAACCTTAACAAATTCTGCTCCGTACACTCCCGAGCAAAACGGGAAAGCAGAACGTGCCAACCGTACGATTGTGGAAGCTGCTCGTACAATGCTTCAAGCGAAGAATTTACCCATTTTCCTTTGGGCAGAAGCGGTCAACACAGCCACTTATCTGCAAAACAGAATTGTGTCCAGAGTCAATTCCGAGAAGACACCACTGGAATTATGGGAGGGCGTGAAGCCCAACGTACAACATTTGAAGGTTTTCGGCTGTACAGCATTCGTACATATTCCAAAACAATTCCGTCGGAAATTTGACGCAAAGTCCAAGAAGGGGATCTTCGTTGGGTACCAAGGTTTATCCGACAATTATCGCATTTTTGACCTACTGTCGAAATCGGTGACAGTGTCCAGGGACGTGACGTTCCATGAGGAAGCAGCCGGAGCACAGGACGTGCCGGACGATGCGAGTAACGAGATCGATCTGCCGTCACAGGCTCCAAACATCGTGCAAGAGGAGGTCCAGACTCAGGAGAGCGAGGAAGAGGATGCTGCGATAGCACCGCAGGACAACACGAGGCGTGCTGGTCCATATGGTCTCCGAGAGCGAGAGATGATCCCTAAAACGCAAAGGTACCAGGCAAATTTTGTCGACTATGCACCGCTCACGTATCTTGAAGCAGTCACGGGTCCGGACTCGGACCAGTGGAAGGAAGCCATCGCCGATGAAATAAAATCTCACGAGGTAAACGCTACCTGGACTCTTGAGAGAAGAAGTCCCGACATGAGGCCTCTCGATTCAAGGTGGGTATTCAAGGTCGTGCGAGATGCACAAGGAAATCCCATCAGATTCAAGGCGAGGCTCTGTGCCAGAGGTTTTCGTCAACGCGAGGGAATAGATTACCAGGAGACGTTTGCCCCCGTCATCCGATACGATTCCCTTCGAGTTTTCTTAGCAGTGGTGACACAGCTAGACATGGATCTTATGCAGTTCGACGTCAAGACTGCGTTCCTCCACGGCGACCTGAAGGAAGAAATCTTCATGGAGGTTCCAAAAGGATTAAACGTCGCAGCGAGGGAGCAAGTGGTGTGCCGTCTGATGAAGTCTTGGTATGGACTGAAGCAAGCAGCGCGTTGCTGGAACGAGAAGCTCAGTGACGTGATCGTGAAGCTCGGACTGAATCAGTGTGAAAGTGACAAGTGCATTTTTCGGGGGGCAGTAAACGGCGAAAAAGTTTTCCTTGCCATTTTTGTGGACGATGGACTCGTTGCGTCAAGGTCACAAGGTGCGTTAGAAATTGTAAT
The DNA here is from genome assembly GCA_916610235.2 of Lasioglossum morio. NCBI lineage: Eukaryota > Metazoa > Arthropoda > Insecta > Hymenoptera > Halictidae > Lasioglossum > Lasioglossum morio. The sequence goes on along the minus strand of CAKAJA020000513.1, from coordinate 2,140,045 downwards.
GAATGCATTGAGTGAGTCATTTGAAATAAAGTTGGGAGATTCATGCTGTTTCATTGGTTTGCAGATTGAGCGAGATCGCGTGCGAAAGAAATTGTTCATTCATCAGACGGCGTATGCGACAAAAATTGTCGAAAAATTTTGTATGAAGGGTGTGAAGCCTGTATGCGTGCCCGCGGATCCCAATGCAAGATTGTGTGCAATAGGCGAGAGTGAGCGATCGTTCGGAGAAGTGCCTTTCCGCGAGGCAGTCGGTTCCTTGATGTTCCTTACAGTAGTGTCGCGTCCTGACCTCGCGTTCGCGGTGAACAATGTCAGCAAGTTTTTAAACGCTTACGATAATTCCCATTGGCAGGCAGTTAAAAGAATACTCATGTATGTATCGGGTTCTCTTGATTTCGGGATATTATATCAAGCAAGTGGAAGCGAGATGGATTTCGTTGGTTTTTCTGATTCCGATTACGCTGCCGACGTTGACACTAGACGTTCTATTTCGGGTTTCGCATTTTTTCTGTGTGGCGGAGTGGTGACATGGGCGTGCCAGAGACAAAAGATTGTCACCCTGAGCACCACTGAAGCCGAATATGTCGCAGCAGCGGCTGCTGCGAAGGAGGCCGTTTGGCTGAGGAAAATGTTACAGGATCTGTACAGTCTTAAGGATTCTCCGACGATATTATTTTTGGATAATCAGAGTGCAATCAGACTGGTTAAAAATCCAGAATTTCACAAACGTACTAAACACATAGACATAAAGTTCCATTACATTCGAGAGCGAGTCGAAGCAAATGAGTTGATCGTCCAATACATTTCCTCAGAAGAACAGCGTGCCGATATATTTACGAAGGCTTTTCCGAGAAGCCGTTTTCTTTTTCTTTGTAATTGTCTCGGAATGTGTAGGCGTGCAATCATGTAAACACTCGAGGTGTTCAAGCAGGGAGGGTGTTGAAAATTTCGAATCGAAATTAGGCTCGACCACCTCTTGGCGTGTTTTCACGAGTGAGTGAGCTGCGTGTGCGTCGTGCGCGAGTCGTTAGTCGCGTACTTGCTGTGTATTCGTCAATACATAATATCACCTTTTCGTTCTGTATCAATACAATCTATAACCTACTCGTTCAACAGTTATGCGCCATGCGTTATGAGTTATGCGTTATGCGTTATGCGTTATGCGTTATGCGTTATGCGTTATGCGTTATGCGTTATGCGTTATGCGTTATGCGTTATGCGTTATGCGTTATGCGTTAAGCGTTATGCGTTATGCGTTATGCGTTATGCGTTATGCGTTATGCGTTATGCATTTTGCGTTATGCGTTATGCGTTTTGCGTTAAATGTAATGCGGTATTCCTTATGCGTTGTGCATTATACGTTATGCGTTATGCGTTATGGGTTATGGTTTATGCGTTATGCGATATGCGTTATGCGTTATGCGTTATGCGTTAACGTTATGCGTTATGCCTTTTGCGTTGTGCGTTATGCGTTTTGCGTTATACGTTATGCGATATGCGTTATGCGTTATGCGTTATGGGTTATGTTTTATGCGTTATGCGTTATGCGTCATGCGTTATGCGTTTTGCGTTATGCGTTATGCGTTATGCGTTATGGGTTATGTTTTATGCGTTATTCGTTATGCGTTATGCGTTATGCGTTATGCGTTGTTCGTTATGCGTTTTGCGTTATGCGTTATGCGTTATGCGTTATGGGTTATGTTTTATGCGTTATGCGTTATGCGTTATGCGTTATGCGTTATGCGATATGCGTTATGCGTTATGCGTTATGCGTTATGCTTTATGCGTTATGCGTTATGCGTTATGCATTTTGCGTTATGCGCCATGCGTTATGCGTTATGAGTTATGCGTTATGAGTTATGCGTTATGCATTTTGCGTTATGCGCCATGCGTTATGCGTTATGCGTTATGAGTTATGCGTTATGCGTTCTGCGTTATGCGTTATGCGTTATACGGTTTGAGTTATGCGTTATGCGTTATGCGTTTTGCGTTATGCGTTATGCGTTATGCGTTATGCGTTATGCGTTATGCGTTATGCGTTATGCGTTATGCGTTATGCGTTATGCGTTATGCGTTATGCGTTATGCGTTATGCGTTATGCGTTATGCGTTATGCGTTATGGGTTATGGTTTATGCGTTATGCCTTTTGCGTTATGCGTTATGCGTTTTGCGTTATATGTTATGCGATATGCGTTATGCGTTATGCGTTATGGGTTATGTTTTATGCGTTATGCGTTATGCGTTATGCGTTATGCGTTTTGCGTTATGCGTTATGCGTTATGCGTTATGGGTTATGTTTTATGCGTTATTCGTTATGCGTTATGCGTTATGCGTTATGCGTTATGCGTTATGCGTTGTTCGTTATGCGTTATACGTTGAGCGTTATACGTTTGCGTTATGCGTTATGCGTTATGCGTTATGCGTTATGCGTTATGCTTTATGCGTCATGCGTTATGCGTTATGCATTTTGCGTTATGCGCCATGCGTTATGCGTTATGCGTTATGCGTTATGCGTTATGGGTTATGTTTTATGCGTTTTGCGTTATGCGTTATGCGTTATGCGTTATGGGTTATGTTTTATGCGTTATGCGTTATGCGTTATGCGTTATGCGTTATGCGATATGCGTTATGCGTTATGCGTTATGCGTTATGCGTTATGCGTTATGCGTTATGCGTTGTTCGTTATGCCTTATGCGTTGGGCGTTATACGTTTGCGTTATGCGTTATGCGTTATGCGTTATGCTTTATGCTTTATGCGTTATGAGTTATGCGTTATGCATTTTGCGTTATGCGCCATGCGTTATGCGTTATGAGTTATGCGTTATGCGTTATGCGTTATGCGTTATGCGTTATACGGTTTGAGTTATGCGTTATTAGTTATGCGTTATGCGTTTTGCGTTATGCGTTATGCGTTATCCGTTATGCGTTATGCGCCATGCGTTATGCGTTATGAGTTATGCGTTATGCGTTATGCGTTATGCGTTATGCGTTATGCGTTATACGGTTTGAGTTATGCGTTATGCGTTATATGTTATGCGTTTTGCGTTATGCGTTATGCGTTATGCGTTATGCGTTATGCGTTATGCGTTATGCGTTATGCGCCATGCGTTATGCGTTATGAGTTATGCGTTATGCGTTATGCGTTATGCGTTATGCGTTATGCGTTATGCGTTATGCGTTATGCGTTAAGCGTTATGCGTTATGCGTTATGCGTTATGCGTTATGCGTTATGCGTTATGCGTTATGCGTTATGCATTTTGCGTTATGCGTTATGCGTTTTGCGTTAAATGTAATGCGGTATTCCTTATGCGTTGTGCATTATACGTTATGCGTTATGCGTTATGGGTTATGGTATATGCGTTATGCGATATGCGTTATGCGTTATGCGTTATGCGTTAACGTTACGCGTTTTGCGTTATGCGTCATGCGTTATGCGTTATGGGTTATGTTTTATGCGTTATTCGTTATGCGTTATGCGTTATGCGTTATGCGTTATGCGTTGTTCGTTATGCGTTATGTGTTGAGCGTTATACGTTTGCGTTATGCGTTATGCGTTATGCTTTATGCGTTATGCGTTATGCGTTATGCATTTTGCGTTATGCGCCATGCGTTATGCGTTATGCGTTATGCGTTATGCGTTATGCGTTATGCGTTATGTGTTATGTTTTATGCGTTTTGCGTTATGCGTTATGCGTTATGCGTTATGGGTTATGTTTTATGCGTTATGCGTTATGCGTTATGCGTTATGCGTTATGCGTTATGCGTTATGCGTTGTTCGTTATGCCTTATGCGTTGGGCGTTATACGTTTGCGTTATGCGTTATGCGTTATGCGTTATGCTTTATGCGTTATGCGTTATGCGTTATGCGTTATGCGTTATGCGTTATGCGTTATGCGTTATGCGTTATGGGTTATGGTTTATGCGTTATGCCTTTTGCGTTATGCGTTATGCGTTTTGCGTTATATGTTATGCGATATGCGTTATGCGTTATGCGTTATGGGTTATGTTTTATGCGTTATGCGTTATGCGTTATGCGTTATGCGTTATGCGTTATGCGTTATGCGTTATGCGTTATGCGTTGTTCGTTATGCGTTATACGTTGAGCGTTATACGTTTGCGTTATGCGTTATGCGTTATGCGTTATGCGTTATGCTTTATGCGTTATGCGTTATGCGTTATGCATTTTGCGTTATGCGCCATGCGTTATGCGTTATGCGTTATGCGTTATGCGTTATGGGTTATGTTTTATGCGTTTTGCGTTATGCGTTATGCGTTATGCGTTATGGGTTATGTTTTATGCGTTATGCGTTATGCGTTATGCGTTATGCGATATGCGTTATGCGTTATGCGTTATGCGTTATGCGTTATGCGTTATGCGTTGTTCGTTATGCCTTATGCGTTGGGCGTTATACGTTTGCATTATGCGTTATGCGTTATGCGTTATGCTTTATGCTTTATGCGTTATGAGTTATGCGTTATGCATTTTGCGTTATGCGCCATGCGTTATGCGTTATGAGTTATGCGTTATGCGTTATGCGTTATGCGTTATGCGTTATACGGTTTGAGTTATGCGTTATTAGTTATGCGTTATGCGTTTTGCGTTATGCGTTATGCGTTATCCGTTATGCGTTATGCGCCATGCGTTATGCGTTATGAGTTATGCGTTATGCGTTATGCGTTATGCGTTATGCGTTATACGGTTTGAGTTATGCTTTATGCGTTATGCGTTATGCCTTTTGCGTAATGCGTTATGCGTTATGCTTTCTGCGTTATGCATTTTGGGTTATGCGCCATGCGTTATGCGTTATGAGTTATGCGTTATGCGTTATGCGTTATGCGTTATGCGTTATGCGTTATGCGCCATGCGTTATGCGTTATGAGTTATGCGTTATGCGTTATGCGTTATGCGTTATGCGTTATGCGTTATGCGTTATGCGTTATGCGTTATGCGTTATGCGTTATGCGTTATGCGTTATGCGTTATGCGTTATGCGTTATGCGTTATGCGTTATGCGTTATGCGTTATGTGTTATGTTTTATGCGTTTTGCGTTATGCGTTATGCGTTATGCGTTATGGGTTATGTTTTATGCGTTATGCGTTATGCGTTATGCGTTATGCGTTATGCGTTATGCGTTATGCGCCATGCGTTATGCGTTATGAGTTATGCGTTATGCGTTATGCGTTATGCGTTATGCGTTATACGGTTTGAGTTATGCTTTATGCGTTATGCGTTATGCCTTTTGCGTTATGCGTTATGCGTTATGCTTTATGCGTTATGCGTTATGCATTTTGCGTTATGCGCCATGCGTTATGCGTTATGAGTTATGCGTTATGCGTTATGCGTTATGCGTTATGCGTTATACGGTTTGAGTTATGCGTTATGCGTTATATGTTATGCATTTTGCGTTATGCGTTATGCGTTATGCGTTATGCATTATGCGTTATGCGTTATGCGCCATGCGTTATGCGTTATGAGTTATGCGTTATGCGTTATGCGTTATGCGTTATGCGTTATGCGTTATGCGTTATGCGTTATGCGTTATGCGTTATGCGTTATGCGTTATGCGTTATGCGTTAAGCGTTATGCGTTATGCGTTATGCGTTATGCGTTATGCGTTATGCGTTATGCATTTTGCGTTATGCGTTATGCGTTTTGCGTTAAATGTAATGCGGTATTCCTTATGCGTTGTGCATTATACGTTATGCGTTATGCGTTATGGGTTATGGTTTATGCGTTATGCGATATGCGTTATGCGTTATGCGTTATGCGTTATGCGTTATGCGTTATGCGTTATGCGTTATGCGTTATGCGTTATGGGTTATGGTTTATGCGTTATGCCTTTTGCGTTATGCGTTATGCGTTTTGCGTTATATGTTATGCGATATGCGTTATGCGTTATGCGTTATGGGTTATGTTTTATGCGTTATGCGTTATGCGTTATGCGTTATGCGTTTTGCGTTATGCGTTATGCGTTATGCGTTATGGGTTATGTTTTATGCGTTATTCGTTATGCGTTATGCGTTATGCGTTATGCGTTATGCGTTATGCGTTATGCGTTGTTCGTTATGCGTTATACGTTGAGCGTTATACGTTTGCGTTATGCGTTATGCGTTATGCGTTATGCGTTATGCTTTATGCGTTATGCGTTATGCGTTATGCATTTTGCGTTATGCGCCATACGTTATGCGTTATGCGTTATGCGTTATGGGTTATGTTTTATGCGTTTTGCGTTATGCGTTATGCGTTATGCGTTATGGGTTATGTTTTATGCGTTATGCGTTATGCGTTATGCGTTATGCGATATGCGTTATGCGTTATGCGTTATGCGTTATGCGTTATGCGTTATGCGTTATGCGTTGTTCGTTATGCCTTATGCGTGGGGCGTTATACGTTTGCGTTATGCGTTATGCGTTATGCGTTATGCTTTATGCTTTATGCGTTATGAGTTATGCGTTATGCATTTTGCGTTATGCGCCATGCGTTATGCGTTATGAGTTATGCGTTATGCGTTATGCGTTATGCGTTATACGGTTTGAGTTATGCGTTATTAGTTATGCGTTATGCGTTTTGCGTTATGCGTTATGCGTTATCCGTTATGCGTTATGCGCCATGCGTTATGCGTTATGAGTTATGCGTTATGCGTTATGCGTTATGCGTTATGCGTTATACGGTTTGAGTTATGCTTTATGCGTTATGCGTTATGCCTTTTGCGTAATGCGTTATGCGTTATGCTTTCTGCGTTATGCATTTTGGGTTATGCGCCATGCGTTATGCGTTATGAGTTATGCGTTATGCGTTATGCGTTATGCGTTATGCGTTATGCGTTATACGGTTTGAGTTATGCGTTATGCGTTATTTGTTATGCGTTTTGCGTTATGCGTTATGCGTTATGCGTTATGCGTTATGCGTTATGCGTTATGCGCCATGCGTTATGCGTTATGAGTTATGCGTTATGCGTTATGCGTTATGCGTTATGCGTTATGCGTTATGCGTTATGCGTTATGCGTTAAGCGTTATGCGTTATGCGTTATGCGTTATGCGTTATGCGTTATGCGTTATGCGTTATGCGTTATGCGTTATGCATTTTGCGTTATGCGTTATGCGTTTTGCGTTAAATGTAATGCGGTATTCCTTATGCGTTGTGCATTATACGTTATGCGTTATGCGTTATGGGTTATGGTTTATGCGTTATGCGATATGCGTTATGCGTTATGCGTTATGCGTTAACGTTACGCGTTTTGCGTTATGCGTCATGCGTTATGCGTTATGGGTTATGTTTTATGCGTTATTCGTTATGCGTTATGCGTTATGCGTTATGCGTTATGCGTTATGCGTTGTTCGTTATGCGTTATGTTTTATGCGTTTTGCGTTATGCGTTATGCGTTATGCGTTATGGGTTATGTTTTATGCGTTATGCGTTATGCGTTATGCGTTATGCGTTATGCGTTATGCGTTATGCGTTGTTCGTTATGCCTTATGCGTTGGGCGTTATACGTTTGCGTTATGCGTTATGCGTTATGCGTTATGCTTTATGCGTTATGCGTTATGCGTTATGCATTTTGCGTTATGCGCCATGCGTTATGCGTTATGAGTTATGCGTTATGCGTTATGCGTTATACGGTTTGAGTTATGCGTTATGCGTTATGCGTTTTGCGTTATGCGTTATGCGTTATGCGTTATGCGTTATGCGTTTTGCGTTATGCGTTATGCGTTATGCGTTATGCGTTATGGGTTATGTTTTATGCGTTATGCGTTATGCGTTATGAGTTATGCGTAATGCGTTATGCGTTATGCGTTATGCGTTATGCGTTATGCGTTGTTCGTTATGCCTTATGCGTTGGGCGTTATACGTTTGCGTTATGCGTTATGCGTTATGCGTTATGCTTTATGCGTTATGCGTTATGCGTTATGCATTTTGCGTTATGCGCCATGCGTTATGCGTTATGAGTTATGCGTTATGCGTTATGCGTTATGCGTTATACGGTTTGAGTTATGCGTTATGCGTTATGCGTTATACGGTTTGAGTTATGCTTTATGCGTTATGCGTTATGCCTTTTGCGTTATGCGTTATGCGTTATGCTTTCTGCGTTATGCATTTTGGGTTATGCGCCATGCGTTATGCGTTATGAGTTATGCGTTATGCGTTATGCGTTATGCGTTATGCGTTATGCGTTATGCGTTATACGGTTTGAGTTATGCGTTATGCGTTATATGTTATGCGTTTTGCGTTATGCGTTATGCGTTATGCGTTATGCGTTATGCGTTATGCGTTATGCGCCATGCGTTATGCGTTATGAGTTATGCGTTATGCGTTATGTGTTATGCGTTATGCGTTATGCGTTATGCGTTATGCGTTATGCGTTATGCGTTAAGCGTTATGCGTTATGCGTTATGCGTTATGCGTTATGCGTTATGCGTTATGCGTTATGCGTTATGCATTTTGCGTTATGCGTTATGCGTTTTGCGTTAAATGTAATGCGGTATTCCTTATGCGTTGTGCATTATACGTTATGCGTTATGCGTTATGGGTTATGGTTTATGCGTTATGCCTTTTGCGTTATGCGTTATGCGTTTTGCGTTATATGTTATGCGATATGCGTTATGCGTTATGCGTTATGGGTTATGTTTTATGCGTTATGCGTTATGCGTTATGCGTTATGCGTTTTGCGTTATGCGTTATGCGTTATGCGTTATGGGTTATGTTTTATGCGTTATTCGTTATGCGTTATGCGTTATGCGTTATGCGTTATGCGTTATGCGTTATGCGTTGTTCGTTATGCGTTATACGTTGAGCGTTATACGTTTGCGTTATGCGTTATGCGTTATGCGTTATGCGTTATGCTTTATGCGTTATGCGTTATGCGTTATGCATTTTGCGTTATGCGCCATACGTTATGCGTTATGCGTTATGCGTTATGGGTTATGTTTTATGCGTTTTGCGTTATGCGTTATGCGTTATGCGTTATGGGTTATGTTTTATGCGTTATGCGTTATGCGTTATGCGTTATGCGATATGCGTTATGCGTTATGCGTTATGCGTTATGCGTTATGCGTTATGCGTTATGCGTTGTTCGTTATGCCTTATGCGTGGGGCGTTATACGTTTGCGTTATGCGTTATGCGTTATGCGTTATGCTTTATGCTTTATGCGTTATGAGTTATGCGTTATGCATTTTGCGTTATGCGCCATGCGTTATGCGTTATGAGTTATGCGTTATGCGTTATGCGTTATGCGTTATACGGTTTGAGTTATGCGTTATTAGTTATGCGTTATGCGTTTTGCGTTATGCGTTATGCGTTATCCGTTATGCGTTATGCGCCATGCGTTATGCGTTATGAGTTATGCGTTATGCGTTATGCGTTATGCGTTATGCGTTATACGGTTTGAGTTATGCTTTATGCGTTATGCGTTATGCCTTTTGCGTAATGCGTTATGCGTTATGCTTTCTGCGTTATGCATTTTGGGTTATGCGCCATGCGTTATGCGTTATGAGTTATGCGTTATGCGTTATGCGTTATGCGTTATGCGTTATGCGTTATACGGTTTGAGTTATGCGTTATGCGTTATATGTTATGCGTTTTGCGTTATGCGTTATGCGTTATGCGTTATGCGTTATGCGTTATGCGTTATGCGTTATGCGCCATGCGTTATGCGTTATGAGTTATGCGTTATGCGTTATGCGTTATGCGTTATGCGTTATGCGTTATGCGTTATGCGTTATGCGTTAAGCGTTATGCGTTATGCGTTATGCGTTATGCGTTATGCGTTATGCGTTATGCGTTATGCGTTATGCGTTATGCATTTTGCGTTATGCGTTATGCGTTTTGCGTTAAATGTAATGCGGTATTCCTTATGCGTTGTGCATTATACGTTATGCGTTATGCGTTATGGGTTATGGTTTATGCGTTATGCGATATGCGTTATGCGTTATGCGTTATGCGTTAACGTTACGCGTTTTGCGTTATGCGTCATGCGTTATGCGTTATGGGTTATGTTTTATGCGTTATTCGTTATGCGTTATGCGTTATGCGTTATGCGTTATGCGTTATGCGTTGTTCGTTATGCGTTATGTTTTATGCGTTTTGCGTTATGCGTTATGCGTTATGCGTTATGGGTTATGTTTTATGCGTTATGCGTTATGCGTTATGCGTTATGCGTTATGCGTTATGCGTTATGCGTTGTTCGTTATGCCTTATGCGTTGGGCGTTATACGTTTGCGTTATGCGTTATGCGTTATGCGTTATGCTTTATGCGTTATGCGTTATGCGTTATGCATTTTGCGTTATGCGCCATGCGTTATGCGTTATGAGTTATGCGTTATGCGTTATGCGTTATACGGTTTGAGTTATGCGTTATGCGTTATGCGTTTTGCGTTATGCGTTATGCGTTATGCGTTATGCGTTATGCGTTTTGCGTTATGCGTTATGCGTTACGCGTTATGCGTTATGGGTTATGTTTTATGCGTTATGCGTTATGCGTTATGAGTTATGCGTAATGCGTTATGCGTTATGCGTTATGCGTTATGCGTTATGCGTTGTTCGTTATGCCTTATGCGTTGGGCGTTATACGTTTGCGTTATGCGTTATGCGTTATGCGTTATGCTTTATGCGTTATGCGTTATGCGTTATGCATTTTGCGTTATGCGCCATGCGTTATGCGTTATGAGTTATGCGTTATGCGTTATGCGTTATGCGTTATACGGTTTGAGTTATGCGTTATGCGTTATGCGTTATACGGTTTGAGTTATGCTTTATGCGTTATGCGTTATGCCTTTTGCGTTATGCGTTATGCGTTATGCTTTCTGCGTTATGCATTTTGGGTTATGCGCCATGCGTTATGCGTTATGAGTTATGCGTTATGCGTTATGCGTTATGCGTTATGCGTTATGCGTTATGCGTTATACGGTTTGAGTTATGCGTTATGCGTTATATGTTATGCGTTTTGCGTTATGCGTTATGCGTTATGCGTTATGCGTTATGCGCCATGCGTTATGCGTTATGAGTTATGCGTTATGCGTTATGTGTTATGCGTTATGCGTTATGCGTTATGCGTTATGCGTTATGCGTTATGCGTTAAGCGTTATGCGTTATGCGTTATGCGTTATGCGTTATGCGTTATGCGTTATGCGTTATGCGTTATGCATTTTGCGTTATGCGTTATGCGTTTTGCGTTAAATGTAATGCGGTATTCCTTATGCGTTGTGCATTATACGTTATGCGTTATGCGTTATGGGTTATGGTTTATGCGTTATGCGATATGCGTTATGCGTTATGCGTTATGCGTTATGCGTTAACGTTACGCGTTTTGCGTTATGCGTTATGCGTTATGCGTTATGGGTTATGTTTTATGCGTTATTCGTTATGCGTTATGCGTTATGCGTTATGCGTTGTTCGTTATGCGTTATGTGTTGAGCGTTATACGTTTGCGTTATGCGTTATGCGTTATGCGTTATGCGTTATGCTTTATGCGTTATGCGTTATGCGTTATGCATTTTGCGTTATGCGCCATGCGTTATGCGTTATGCGTTATGCGTTATGCGTTATGCGTTATGTGTTATGTTTTATGCGTTTTGCGTTATGCGTTATGCGTTATGCGTTATGGGTTATGTTTTATGCGTTATGCGTTATGCGTTATGCGTAATGCGTTATGCGTAATGCGTTATGCGTTATGCGTTATGCGTTATGTGTTATGTTTTATGCGTTTTGCGTTATGCGTTTTGCGTTATGCGTTATGCGTTATGCGTTATGGTTTATGTTTTATGCGTTATGCGTTATGCGTTATGCGTTATGCGTTATGCGTTATGCGTTATGCGTTATGCGTTATGCGTTATGCGTTATGCGTGGTTCGTTATGCGTTATGCGTTGGGCGTTATACGTTTGCGTTATGCGTTATGCGTTTTGCGTTATGCTTTATGCGTTATGCGTTATGCGTTATGAGTTATGCGTTATGCGTTATGCGTTATGCGTTATACGGTTTGAGTTATGCGTTATGCGTTATGCGTTTTGCGTTATGCGTTATGCGTTATGCGTTATGCGTTATGCGTTATGCGTTATGCGTTATGCGTTATGCGTTATGCGTTATGCGTTATGCGTTATGCGTTATGCGTTGTGCGTTATACGTTTGCGTTATGCGTTATGCGTTATCCGTTATGCGTTATGCGCCATGCGTTATGCGTTATGAGTTATGCGTTATGCGTTATGCGTTATGCGTTATACGATTTGAGTTATGCTTTATGCGTTATGCGTTATGCCTTTTGCGTTATGCGTTATGCGTTATGCTCTATGCGTTATGCGTTATGCATTTTGCGTTATGCGCCATGCGTTATGCGTTATGAGTTATGCGTTATGCGTTATGCGTTATGCGTTATGCGTTATGCGTTATGCGTTATACGGTTTGAGTTATGCGTTATGCGTTATAAGTTATGCGTTTTGCGTTATGCGTTATGCGTTATGCGTTATGCGTTATGCGTTATGCGTTATGCGCCATGCGTTATGCGTTATGAGTTATGCGTTATGCGTTATGCGTTATGCGTTATGCGTTATGCGTTATGCGTTATGGGTTATGTTTTATGCGTTATTCGTTATGCGTTATGCGTTATGCGTTATGCGTTATGCGTTATGCGTTGTTCGTTATGCGTTATACGTTGAGCGTTATACGTTTGCGTTATGCGTTATGCGTTATGCGTTATGCGTTATGCTTTATGCGTTATGCGTTATGCGTTATGCATTTTGCGTTATGCGCCATGCGTTATGCGTTATGCGTTATGCGTTATGCGTTATGGGTTATGTTTTATGCGTTTTGCGTTATGCGTTATGCGTTATGCGTTATGGGTTATGTTTTATGCGTTATGCGTTATGCGTTATGCGTTATGCGATATGCGTTATGCGTTATGCGTTATGCGTTATGCGTTATGTGTTATGCGTTATGCGTTATGCGTTGTTCGTTATGCCTTATGCGTTGGGCGTTATACGTTTGCGTTATGCGTTATGCGTTATGCGTTATGCTTTATGCTTTATGCGTTATGAGTTATGCGTTATGCATTTTGCGTTATGCGCCATGCGTTATGCGTTATGAGTTATGCGTTATGCGTTATGCGTTATGCGTTATACGGTTTGAGTTATGCGTTATTAGTTATGCGTTATGCGTTTTGCGTTATGCGTTATGCGTTATCCGTTATGCGTTATGCGCCATGCGTTATGCGTTATGAGTTATGCGTTATTCGTTATGCGTTATGCGTTATGCGTTATACGGTTTGAGTTATGCTTTATGCGTTATGCGTTATGCCTTTTGCGTTATGCGTTATGCGTTATGCTTTATGCGTTATGCGTTATGCATTTTGCGTTATGCGCCATGCGTTATGCGTTATGAGTTATGCGTTATGCGTTATGCGTTATGCGTTATGCGTTATGCGTTATGCGTTATACGGTTTGAGTTATGCGTTATGCGTTATATGTTATGCGTTATGCGTTATGCGTTATGCGTTATGCGCCATGCGTTATGCGTTATGAGTTATGCGTTATGCGTTATGCGTTATGCGTTATGCGTTATGCGTTATGCGTTATGCGTTATGCGTTATGCGTTATGCGTTATGCGTTATGGGTTATGTTTTATGCGTTATTCGTTATGCGTTATGCGTTATGCGTTATGCGTTATGCGTTATGCGTTATGCGTTGTTCGTTATGCGTTATACGTTGAGCGTTATACGTTTGCGTTATGCGTTATGCGTTATGCGTTATGCGTTATGCTTTATGCGTTATGCGTTATGCGTTATGCATTTTGCGTTATGCGCCATGCGTTATGCGTTATGCGTTATGCGTTATGCGTTATGGGTTATGTTTTATGCGTTTTGCGTTATGCGTTATGCGTTATGCGTTATGGGTTATGTTTTATGCGTTATGCGTTATGCGTTATGCGATATGCGTTATGCGTTATGCGTTATGCGTTATGCGTTATGCGATATGCGTTATGCGTTGTTCGTTATGCCTTATGCGTTGGGCGTTATACGTTTGCGTTATGCGTTATGCGTTATGCGTTATGCTTTATGCTTTATGCGTTATGAGTTATGCGTTATGCATTTTGCGTTATGCGCCATGCGTTATGCGTTATGAGTTATGCGTTATGCGTTATGCGTTATGCGTTATACGGTTTGAGTTATGCGTTATTAGTTATGCGTTATGCGTTTTGCGTTATGCGTTATGCGTTATCCGTTATGCGTTATGCGCCATGCGTTATGCGTTATGAGTTATGCGTTATGCGTTATGCGTTATGCGTTATACGGTTTGAGTTATGCTTTATGCGTTATGCGTTATGCCTTTTGCGTAATGCGTTATGCGTTATGCTTTCTGCGTTATGCATTTTGGGTTATGCGCCATGCGTTATGCGTTATGAGTTATGCGTTATGCGTTATGCGTTATGCGTTATGCGTTATGCGTTATACGGTTTGAGTTATGCGTTATGCGTTATATGTTATGCGTTTTGCGTTATGCGTTATGCGTTATGCGTTATGCGTTATGCGTTATGCGCCATGCGTTATGCGTTATGAGTTATGCGTTATGCGTTATGCGTTATGCGTTATGCGTTATGCGTTATGCGTTATGCGTTATGCGTTAAGCGTTATGCGTTATGCGTTATGCGTTATGCGTTATGCGTTATGCGTTATGCGTTATGCGTTATGCATTTTGCGTTATGCGTTATGCGTTTTGCGTTAAATGTAATGCGGTATTCCTTATGCGTTGTGCATTATACGTTATGCGTTATGCGTTATGGGTTATGGTTTATGCGTTATGCGATATGCGTTATGCGTTATGCGTTATGCGTTAACGTTACGCGTTTTGCGTTATGCGTCATGCGTTATGCGTTATGGGTTATGTTTTATGCGTTATTCGTTATGCGTTATGCGTTATGCGTTATGTGTTATGCGTTGTTCGTTATGCGTTATGTGTTGAGCGTTATACGTTTGCGTTATGCGTTATGCGTTATGCGTTATGCTTTATGCGTTATGCGTTATGCGTTATGCATTTTGCGTTATGCGCCATGCGTTATGCGTTATGCGTTATGCGTTATGCGTTATGCGTTATGCGTTATGCGTTATGTGTTATGTTTTATGCGTTTTGCGTTATGCGTTATGCGTTATGCGTTATGGGTTATGTTTTATGCGTTATGCGTTATGCGTTATGCGTTATGCGTTATGCGTTGTTCGTTATGCCTTATGCGTTGGGCGTTATACGTTTGCGTTATGCGTTATGCGTTATGCGTTATGCTTTATGCGTTATGCGTTATGCGTTATGCATTTTGCGTTATGCGCCATGCGTTATGCGTTATGAGTTATGCGTTATGCGTTATGCGTTATGCGTTATACGGTTTGAGTTATGCGTTATGCGTTATGCGTTTTGCGTTATGCGTTATGCGTTATGCGGTATGCGTTATGCGTTTTGCGTTATGCGTTATGCGTTATGCGTTATGGGTTATGTTTTATGCGTTATGCGTTATGCGTTATGCGTTATGCGTAATGCGTTATGCGTTATGCGTTATGCGTTATGCGTTATGCGTTATGCGTTGTTCGTTATGCCTTATGCGTTGGGCGTTATACGTTTGCGTTATGCGTTATGCGTTATGCGTTATGCTTTATGCGTTATGCGTTATGCGTTATGCATTTTGCGTTATGCGCCATGCGTTATGCGTTATGAGTTATGCGTTATGCGTTATGCGTTATGCGTTATACGGTTTGAGTTATGCGTTATGCGTTATGCGTTATGCGTTATACGGTTTGAGTTATGCTTTATGCGTTATGCGTTATGCCTTTTGCGTTATGCGTTATGCGTTATGCTTTCTGCGTTATGCATTTTGGGTTATGCGCCATGCGTTATGCGTTATGAGTTATGCGTTATGCGTTATGCGTTATGCGTTATGCGTTATGCGTTATGCGTTATACGGTTTGAGTTATGCGTTATGCGTTATATGTTATGCGTTTTGCGTTATGCGTTATGCGTTATGCGTTATGCGTTATGCGTTATGCGTTATGCGCCATGCGTTATGCGTTATGAGTTATGCGTTATGCGTTATGTGTTATGCGTTATGCGTTATGCGTTATGCGTTATGCGTTATGCGTTAAGCGTTATGCGTTATGCGTTATGCGTTATGCGTTATGCGTTATGCGTTATGCGTTATGCGTTATGCATTTTGCGTTATGCGTTATGCGTTTTGCGTTAAATGTAATGCGGTATTCCTTATGCGTTGTGCATTATACGTTATGCGTTATGCGTTATGGGTTATGGTTTATGCGTTATGCGATATGCGTTATGCGTTATGCGTTATGCGTTAACGTTACGCGTTTTGCGTTATGCGTTATGCGTTATGCGTTATGGGTTATGTTTTATGCGTTATCCGTTATGCGTTATGCGTTATGCGTTATGCGTTATGCGTTGTTCGTTATGCGTTATGTGTTGAGCGTTATACGTTTGCGTTATGCGTTATGCGTTATGCGTTATGCTTTATGCGTTATGCGTTATGCGTTATGCATTTTGCGTTATGCGCCATGCGTTATGCGTTATGCGTTATGCGTTATGCGTTATGCGTTATGTGTTATGTTTTATGCGTTTTGCGTTATGCGTTATGCGTTATGCGTTATGGGTTATGTTTTATGCGTTATGCGTTATGCGTTATGCGTAATGCGTTATGCGTAATGCGTTATGCGTTATGCGTTATGCGTTATGTGTTATGTTTTATGCGTTTTGCGTTATGCGTTTTGCGTTATGCGTTATGCGTTATGCGTTATGCGTTATGGGTTATGTTTTATGCGTTATGCGTTATGCGTTATGCGTTATGCGTTATGCGTTATGCGTTATGCGTTATGCGTTATGCGTTATGCGTTATGCGTGGTTCGTTATGCGTTATGCGTTGGGCGTTATACGTTTGCGTTATGCGTTATGCGTTTTGCGTTATGCTTTATGCGTTATGCGTTATGCGTTATGAGTTATGCGTTATGCGTTATGCGTTATGCGTTATACGGTTTGAGTTATGCGTTATGCGTTATGCGTTATACGTTTTGCGTTATGCGTTATGCGTTATGCGTTATGCGTTATGCGTTATGCGTTATGCGTTATGCGTTATGCGTTATGCGTTATGCGTTATGCGTTGTGCGTTATACGTTTGCGTTATGCGTTATGCGTTATCCGTTATGCGTTATGCGCCATGCGTTATGCGTTATGAGTTATGCGTTATGCGTTATGCGTTATGCGTTATACGATTTGAGTTATGCTTTATGCGTTATGCGTTATCCCTTTTGCGTTATGCGTTATGCGTTATGCTTTATGCGTTATGCGTTATGCATTTTGCGTTATGCGCCATGCGTTATGCGTTATGAGTTATGCGTTATGCGTTATGCGTTATGCGTTATGCGTTATGCGTTATACGGTTTGAGTTATGCGTTATGCGTTATATGTTATGCGTTTTGCGTTATGCGTTATGCGTTATGCGTTATGCGTTATGCGTTATGCGTTATGCGCCATGCGTTATGCGTTATGAGTTATGCGTTATGCGTTATGCGTTATGCGTTATGCGTTATGCGTTATG
This sequence comes from Lasioglossum morio, assembly GCA_916610235.2. Taxonomy (NCBI): domain Eukaryota; kingdom Metazoa; phylum Arthropoda; class Insecta; order Hymenoptera; family Halictidae; genus Lasioglossum; species Lasioglossum morio. Next base: position 2,122,473 of record CAKAJA020000513.1, on the reverse strand, counting down.
CGTTATGCGTTATGCGTTATGCGTTATGCGTTATGCGTTAAGCGTTATGCGTTATGCGTTATGCGTTATGCGTTATGCGTTATGCGTTATGCGTTATGCATTTTGCGTTATGCGTTATGCGTTTTGCGTTAAATGTAATGCGGTATTCCTTATGCGTTGTGCATTATACGTTATGCGTTATGCGTTATGGGTTATGGTTTATGCGTTATGCGATATGCGTTATGCGTTATGCGTTATGCGTTAACGTTATGCGTTATGCCTTTTGCGTTATGCGTTATGCGTTATGCATTTTGCGTTATACGTTATGCGATATGCGTTATGCGTTATGCGTTATGGGTTATGTTTTATGCGTTATGCGTTATGCGTTATGCGTTTTGCGTTATGCGTTATGCGTTATGCGTTATGGGTTATGTTTTATGCGTTATTCGTTATGCGTTATGCGTTATGCGTTATGCGCCATCCGTTATGCGTTATGAGTTATGCGTTATGCGTTATGCGTTATGCGTTATACGTTATGCGTTATGCGTTATGCGTTATGCGTTATGCGTTATGCGTTATGCGTTATGCGTTATGCGTTATGCGTTATGCGTTATGCGTTATGCGTTATGCGTTATGCGTTATGCGTTATGCGTTATGCGTTATGAGTTATACGTTATGCGTTAAGCGTTATGCGTTATGCGTTATGCATTATGCGTTATGCGTTATGCGTTATACGTTATGCATTTTGCGCTATGCGATATGCGTTATGCGTTATGCGTTATGCGTTAACGTTACGCGTTTTGCGTTATGCGTTATGCGTTATGGGTTATGTTTTATGCGTTATTCGTTATGCGTTATGCGTTATGCGTTATGCGTTATGCGTAGTTCGTTATGCGTTATGCGTTGAGCGTTATACGTTTGCGTTATGCGTTATGCGTTATGCGTTATGCTTTATGCGTTATGCGTTATGCGTTATGCATTTTGCGTTATGCGCCATGCGTTATGCGTTATGCGTTATGCGTTATGCGTTATGCGTTATGTGTTATGTTTTATGCGTTTTGCGTTATGCGTTATGCGTTATGCGTTATGCGTTATGCGTTATGCGTTATGCGTTGTTCGTTATGCCTTATGCGTTGGGCGTTATACGTTTGCGTTATGCGTTATGCGTTATGCGTTATGCTTTATGCGTTATGCGTTATGCGTTATGCATTTTGCGTTATGCGCCATGCGTTATGCGTTATGAGTTATGCGTTATGCGTTATGCGTTATGCGTTATACGGTTTGAGTTATGCGTTATGCGTTATGCGTTATGCGTTTTGCGTTATGCGTTATGCGTTATGCGTTATGCGTTATGCGTTTTGCGTTATGCGTTATGCGTTATGCGTTATGCGTTATGCGTTATGGGTTATGTTTTATGCGTTATGCGTTATGCGTTATGCGTTATGCGTTATGCGTTATGCGTTATGCGTTATGCGTTATGCGTTATGCGTTATGCGTTATGCGTTATGCGTTGTTCGTTATGCGTTATGCGTTGGGCGTTATACGTTTGCGTTATGCGTTATGCGTTTTGCGTTATGCTTTATGCGTTATGCGTTATGCGTTATGAGTTATGCGTTATGCGTTATGCGTTATGCGTTATGCGTTATACTGTTTGAGTTATGCGTTATGCGTTATGCGTTATGCGTTTTGCGTTATGCGTTATGCGTTATGCGTTATGCGTTATGCGTTATGCGTTATGCGTTATGCGTTATGCGTTGTGCGTTATACGTTTGCGTTATGCGTTATGCGTTATCCGTTATGCGTTATGCGCCATGCGTTATGCGTTATGAGTTATGCGTTATGCGTTATGCGTTATGCGTTATACGGTTTGAGTTATGCTTTATGCGTTATGCGTTATGCCTTTTGCGTTATGCGTTATGCGTTATGCTTTATGCGTTATGCGTTATGCATTTTGCGTTATGCGCCATGCGTTATGCGTTATGAGTTATGCGTTATGCGTTATGCGTTATGCGTTATGCGTTATGCGTTATACGGTTTGAGTTATGCGTTATGCGTTATATGTTATGCGTTTTGCGTTATGCGTTATGCGTTATGCGTTATGCGTTATGCGCCATGCGTTATGCGTTATGAGTTATGCGTTATGCGTTTTGCGTTATGCGTTATGCGTTATGCGTTATGCGTTATGCGTTATGCGTTATGCGTTATGCGTTATGCGTTATGCGTTATGCGTTATGCGTTATGCATTTTGCGTTATGCGTTATGCGTTTTGCGTTAAATGTAATGCGGTATTCCTTATGCGTTGTGCATTATACGTTATGCGTTATGCGTTATGGGTTATGGTTTATGCGTTATGCGATATGCGTTATGCGTTATGCGTTATGCGTTAACGTTATGCGTTATGCCTTTTGCGTTATGCGTTATGCGTTTTGCGTTATACGTTATGCGATATGCGTTATGCGTTATGCGTTATGCGTTATGGGTTATGTTTTATGCGTTATGCGTTATGCGTTATGCGTTTTGCGTTATGCGTTATGCGTTATGCGTTATGGGTTATATTTTATGCGTTATGCGTTATGCGTTATGCGTTGTTCGTTATGCGTTATGCGTTGGGCGTTATACGTTTCCATTATGCGTTATACGTTATGCGTTATGCTTTATGCGTTATGCGTTATGCGTTATGCATTTTGCGTTATACGTTATGCGATATGCGTTATGCGTTATGCGTTATGGGTTATGTTTTATGCGTTATGCGTTATGCGTTATGCGTTTTGCGTTATGCGTTATGCGTTATGCGTTATGGGTTATGTTTTATGCGTTATTCGTTATGCGTTATGCGTTATGCGTTATGCGCCATCCGTTATGCGTTATGAGTTATGCGTTATGCGTTATGCGTTATGCGTTATGCATTTTGCGTTATGCGCCATGCGTTATGCGTTATGAGTTATGCGTTATGCGTTATGCGTTATGCGTTATGCGTTATGCGTTATACGGTTTGAGTTATGCGTTATGCGTTATATGTTATGCGTTTTGCGTTATGCGTTATGCGTTATGCGTTATGCGTTATGCGCCATGCGTTATGCGTTATGAGTTATGCGTTATGCGTTTTGCGTTATGCGTTATGCGTTATGCGTTATGCGTTATGCGTTATGCGTTATGCGTTATGCGTTATGCGTTATGCGTTATGCGTTATGCATTTTGCGTTATGCGTTATGCGTTTTGCGTTAAATGTAATGCGGTATTCCTTATGCGTTGTGCATTATACGTTATGCGTTATGCGTTATGGGTTATGGTTTATGCGTTATGCGATATGCGTTATGCGTTATGCGTTATGCGTTAACGTTATGCGTTATGCCTTTTGCGTTATGCGTTATGCGTTTTGCGTTATACGTTATGCGATATGCGTTATGCGTTATGCGTTATGCGTTATGGGTTATGTTTTATGCGTTATGCGTTATGCGTTATGCGTTTTGCGTTATGCGTTATGCGTTATGCGTTATGGGTTATATTTTATGCGTTATGCGTTATGCGTTATGCGTTGTTCGTTATGCGTTATGCGTTGGGCGTTATACGTTTCCATTATGCGTTATACGTTATGCGTTATGCGTTATGCCTTTTGCGTTATGCGTTATGCGTTATGCATTTTGCGTTATACGTTATGCGATATGCGTTATGCGTTATGCGTTATGGGTTATGTTTTATGCGTTATGCGTTATGCGTTATGCGTTATGCGTTTTGCGTTATGCGTTATGCGTTATGCGTTATGGGTTATGTTTTATGCGTTATTCGTTATGCGTTATGCGTTATGCGTTATGCGCCATCCGTTATGCGTTATGAGTTATGCGTTATGCGTTATGCGTTATGCGTTATACGTTATGCGTTATGCGTTATGCGTTATGCGTTATGCGTTATGCGTTATGCGTTATGCGTTATGCGTTATGCGTTATGCGTTATGCGTTATGCGTTATGCGTTATGCGTTATGCGTTATGCGTTATGAGTTATACGTTATGCGTTAAGCGTTATGCGTTATGCGTTATGCGTTATGCGTTATGCGTTATGCGTTATACGTTATGCATTTTGCGCTATGCGATATGCGTTATGCGTTATGCGTTATGCGTTAACGTTACGCGTTTTGCGTTATGCGTTATGCGTTATGGGTTATGTTTTATGCGTTATTCGTTATGCGTTATGCGTTATGCGTTATGCGTTATGCGTAGTTCGTTATGCGTTATGCGTTGAGCGTTATACGTTTGCGTTATGCGTTATGCGTTATGCGTTATGCTTTATGCGTTATGCGTTATGCGTTATGCATTTTGCGTTATGCGCCATGCGTTATGCGTTATGCGTTATGCGTTATGCGTTATGCGTTATGCGTTATGCGTTATGCGTTATGCGTTGTTCGTTATGCCTTATGCGTTGGGCGTTATACGTTTGCGTTATGCGTTATGCGTTATGCGTTATGCTTTATGCGTTATGCGTTATGCGTTATGCATTTTGCGTTATGCGCCATGCGTTATGCGTTATGAGTTATGCGTTATGCGTTATGCGTTATGCGTTATACGGTTTGAGTTATGCGTTATGCGTTATGCGTTATGCGTTTTGCGTTATGCGTTATGCGTTATGCGTTATGCGTTATGCGTTTTGCGTTATGCGTTATGCGTTATGCGTTATGCGTTATGCGTTATGGGTTATGTTTTATGCGTTATGCGTTATGCGTTATGCGTTATGCGTTATGCGTTATGCGTTATGCGTTATGCGTTATGCGTTATGCGTTATGCGTTATGCGTTATGCGTTATGCGTTATGCGTTGTTCGTTATGCGTTATGCGTTGGGCGTTATACGTTTGCGTTATGCGTTATGCGTTTTGCGTTATGCTTTATGCGTTATGCGTTATGCGTTATGAGTTATGCGTTATGCGTTATGCGTTATGCGTTATGCGTTATACTGTTTGAGTTATGCGTTATGCGTTATGCGTTATGCGTTTTGCGTTATGCGTTATGCGTTATGCGTTATGCGTTATGCGTTATGCGTTATGCGTTATGCGTTATGCGTTGTGCGTTATACGTTTGCGTTATGCGTTATGCGTTATCCGTTATGCGTTATGCGCCATGCGTTATGCGTTATGAGTTATGCGTTATGCGTTATGCGTTATGCGTTATACGGTTTGAGTTATGCTTTATGCGTTATGCGTTATGCCTTTTGCGTTATGCGTTATGCGTTATGCTTTATGCGTTATGCGTTATGCATTTTGCGTTATGCGCCATGCGTTATGCGTTATGAGTTATGCGTTATGCGTTATGCGTTATGCGTTATGCGTTATACGGTTTGAGTTATGCGTTATGCGTTATATGTTATGCGTTTTGCGTTATGCGTTATGCGTTATGCGTTATGCGTTATGCGCCATGCGTTATGCGTTATGAGTTATGCGTTATGCGTTTTGCGTTATGCGTTATGCGTTATGCGTTATGCGTTATGCGTTATGCGTTATGCGTTATGCGTTATGCGTTATGCGTTATGCGTTATGCGTTATGCATTTTGCGTTATGCGTTATGCGTTTTGCGTTAAATGTAATGCGGTATTCCTTATGCGTTGTGCATTATACGTTATGCGTTATGCGTTATGGGTTATGGTTTATGCGTTATGCGATATGCGTTATGCGTTATGCGTTATGCGTTAACGTTATGCGTTATGCCTTTTGCGTTATGCGTTATGCGTTTTGTGTTATACGTTATGCGATATGCGTTATGCGTTATGCGTTATGCGTTATGGGTTATGTTTTATGCGTTATGCGTTATGCGTTATGCGTTTTGCGTTATGCGTTATGCGTTATGCGTTATGGGTTATATTTTATGCGTTATGCGTTATGCGTTATGCGTTGTTCGTTATGCGTTATGCGTTGGGCGTTATACGTTTCCATTATGCGTTATACGTTATGCGTTATGCTTTATGCGTTATGCGTTATGCGTTATGCGTTATGCATTTTGCGTTATGCGCCATGCGTTATGCGTTATGAGTTATGCGTTATGCGTTATGCGTTATGCGTTATGCGTTATGCGTTATGGGTTATGTTTTATGCGTTTTGCGTTATGCGTTATGCGTTATGCGTTATGCGTTATGGGTTATGTTTTATGCGTTATGCGTTATGCGTTATGCGTTATGCGTTATGCGTTATGCGTTATGCGTTATGCGTTATGCGTTATGCGTTATGCGTTGTTCGTTATGCGTTATGAGTTATGGGTTATGTTTTATGCGTTATGCGTTATGCGTTATGCGTTATGCGTTATGCGTTATGCGTTGTTCGTTATGCGTTATGCGTTATGCGTTATACGGTTTGAGTTATGCGTTATGCGTTATATGTTATGCGTTTTGCGTTATGCGTTATGCGTTATTCGTTATGCGTTATGCGTTATGCGTTATGCGTTATGCGCCATGCGTTATGCGTTATGAGTTATGCATTATGCGTTATGCGTTATGCGTTATGCGTTATGCGTTATGCGTTATGCGTTATGCGTTATGCGTTATGCGTTATGCGTTATGCGTTATGCGTTATGCGTTATGCGTTATGCGTTATGCGTTATGCGTTATGCGTTATGCGTTATGCGTTATGCGTTATGCGTTATGCGTTATGCGTTATGCGTTATGCGTTATGCGTTATGCGTTATGCGTTATGCGTTATGCGTTATGCGTTATGCGTTATGAGTTATGCGTTATGCGTTAAGCGTTATGCTTTATGCGTTATGCGTTATACGTTATGCGTTATGCGTTATGCGTTATGCGTTATGCGTTATGCGTTATGCGTTATGCGTTATGCGTTATGCGTTATGCGTTATGCGTTATGCGTTATGCGTTATGCGTTATGCGTTATGCGTTATGCGTTATGCGTTATGCGTTATGCGTTATGCGTTATGCGTTATGCGTTATGCGTTATGCGTTATGCGTTATGCGTTATGCGTTATGCGTTATGCGTTATGCGTTATGCGTTATGCGTTATGCGTTATGCGTTATGCGTTATGCGTTATGCGTTATGCGTTATGCGTTATGCGTTATGCGTTATGCGTTGTTCGTTATGCGTTATGCGTTATGCGTTATGCGTTATGCGTTATGCGTGACGCGTTATGCTTTTTGCGTTATGCGTTATGAGTTATACGTTATGCGTTAAGCGTTATGCGTTATGCGTTATGCGTTATGCGTTATGCGTTATACGTTATGCGTTATGCGTTATGTGTTATGTTTTATGCGTTTTGCGTTATGCGTTATGCGTCATGCGTTATGCGTTATGTTATATGCGTTATGCGTTATGCGTTATGCGTTATGCGTTATGCGTTATGCGTTATGCGTTATGTGTTATGCGTTATGCGTTGTGCGTTATACGTTTGCGTTATGCGTTATGCGTTATCCGATATGCGTTATGCGCCATGCGTTATGCGTTATGCGTTATGCGTTTTGCGTTATGCCTTATGCGTTATGCGTTATGCGTTATGCGTTATGGGTTATGTTTTATGCGTTATGCGTTATGCGTTATGCGTTATGCGTTATGCGTTATGCGTTATGCGTTATGCGTTATGCGTTATGCGTTATGCGTTATGCGTTATGCGTTATGCGTTATGCGTTATGCGTTATGCGTTATGCGTTATGCGTTGTTCGTTATGCGTTATGCGTTATGCGTTATGCGTTATGCGTTATGCGTGACGCGTTATGCTTTTTGCGTTATGAGTTATACGTTATGCGTTAAGCGTTATGCGTTATGCGTTATGCGTTATACGTTATGCGTTATGCGTTATGTGTTATGTTTTATGCGTTTTGCGTTATGCGTTATGCGTTATGCGTTATGCGTTATGCGTTATGCGTTATGCGTTATGCGTTATGCGTTATGTGTTATGCGTTATGCGTTGTGCGTTATACGTTTGCGTTATGCGTTATGCGTTATCCGTTATGCGTTATGCGCCATGCGTTATGCGTTATGAGTTATGCGTTATGCGTTATGCGTTATGCGTTATACGGTTTGAGTTATGCTTTATGCGTTATGCGTTATGCCTTTTGCGTTATGCGTTATGCGTTATGCTTTATGCGTTATGCGTTATGCATTTTGCGTTATGCGCCATGCGTTATGCGTTATGAGTTATGCGTTATGCGATATGCGTTATGCGTTATGCGTTATACGGTTTGAGTTATGCGTTATGCGTTATATGTTATGCATTTTGCGTTAGGCGTTATGCGTTATGCGTTATGCATTATGCGTTATGCGTTATGCGCCATGCGTTATGCGTTATGAGTTATGCGTTATGCGTTATGCGTTATGCGTTATACGGTTTGAGTTATGCTTTATGCGTTATGCGTTATGCCTTTTGCGTTATGCGTTATGCGTTATGCTTTATGCGTTATGCGTTATGCATTTTGCGTTATGCGCCATGCGTTATGCGTTATGAGTTATGCGTTATGCGTTATGCGTTATGCGTTATGCGTTATGCGTTATGCGTTATGCGTTATGCGTTATGCGTTATGCGTTATGCATTTTGCGTTATGCGATATGCGTTATGCGTTATGCGTTATGCGTTAACGTTACGCGTTTTGCGTTATGCGTTATGCGTTATGCGTTATGGGTTATGTTTTATGCGTTATTCGTTATGCGTTATGCGTTATGCGTTATGCGTTATGCGTTGTTCGTTATGCGTTATGCGTTGAGCGTTATACGTTTGCGTTATGCGTTATGCGTTATGCGTTATGCGTTATGCGTTATGCGTTATGTGTTATGTTTTATGCGTTTTGCGTTATGCGTTATGCGTTATGCGTTATGGGTTATGTTTTATGCGTTATGCGTTATGCGTTATGCGTTATGCGTTATGCGTAATGCGTTATGCGTTATGCGTTATGCGTTATGCGTTATGCGTTATGCGTTGTTCGTTATGCCTTATGCGTTGGGCGTTATACGTTTGCGTTATGCGTTATGCGTTATGCGTTATGCTTTATGCGTTATGCGTTATGCGTTATGCATTTTGCGTTATGCGCCATGCGTTATGCGTTATGAGTTATGCGTTATGCGTTATGCATTTTGCGTTATGCGCCATGCGTTATGCGTTATGAGTTATGCGTTATGCGATATGCGTTATGCGTTATGCGTTATGCGTTAACGTTATGCGTTATGCCTTTTGCGTTGTGCGTTATGCGTTTTGCGTTATACGTTATGCGATATGCGTTATGCGTTATGCGTTATGGCTTATGTTTTATGCGTTATGCCTTATGCGTTATGGGTTATGTTTTATGCGTTATGCGTTATGCATTATGCGTTTTGCGTTATGCGTTATGCGTTATGCGTTATGGGTTATGTTTTATGCGTTATTCGTTATGCGTTATGCGTTATGCGTTATGCGCCATGCGTTATGCGTTATGAGTTATGCGTTATGCGTTATGCGTTATGCGTTATGCGTAATGCGTTATGCGTTATGCGTTATGCGTTATGCGTTATGCGTTATGCGTTATGCGTTATGCGTTATGCGTTATGCGTTATGCGTTATGCGTTATGCGTTATGCGTTATGCGTTATGCGTTATGCGTTATGCGTTATGCGTTATGCGTTATGCGTTATGCGTTATGCGTTATGCGTTATGCGTTATGCGTTATGCGTTATGCGTTATGCGTTATGCGTTATGAGTTATACGTTATGCGTTAAGCGTTATGCTTTATGCGTTATGCGTTATGCGTTATGCGTTATGCGTTAAGCGTTATGCGTTATGCGTTATGCGTTATGCGTTATGCGTTATGCGTTATGCGTTATGCGTTATGCGTTATGCATTTTGCGTTATGCGATATGCGTTATGCGTTATGCGTTATGCGTTAACGTTACGCGTTTTGCGTTATGCGTTATGCGTTATGCGTTATGGGTTATGTTTTATGCGTTATTCGTTATGCGTTATGCGTTATGCGTTATGCGTTATGCGTTGTTCGTTATGCGTTATGCGTTGAGCGTTATACGTTTGCGTTATGCGTTATGCGTTATGCGTTATGCGTTATGCGTTATGCGTTATGTGTTATGTTTTATGCGTTTTGCGTTATGCGTTATGCGTTATGGGTTATGTTTTATGCGTTATGCGTTATGCGTTATGCGTTATGCGTTATGCGTAATGCGTTATGCGTTATGCGTTATGCGTTATGCGTTATGCGTTGTTCGTTATGCCTTATGCGTTGGGCGTTATACGTTTGCGTTATGCGTTATGCGTTATGCGTTATGCTTTATGCGTTATGCGTTATGCGTTATGCATTTTGCGTTATGCGCCATGCGTTATGCGTTATGAGTTATGCGTTATGCGTTATGCGTTATGCATTTTGCGTTATGCGCCATGCGTTATGCGTTATGAGTTATGCGTTATGCGTTATGCGTTATGCGTTATGCGTAATGCGTTATGCGTTATGCGTTATGCGTTATGCGTTATGCGTTATGCGTTATGCGTTATGCGTTATGCGTTATGCGTTATGCGTTATGCGTTATGCGTTATGCGTTATGCGTTATGCGTTATGCGTTATGCGTTATGCGTTATGCGTTATGCGTTAACGTTATGCGTTATGCCTTTTGCGTTGTGCGTTATGCGTTTTGCGTTATACGTTATGCGATATGCGTTATGCGTTATGCGTTATGGCTTATGTTTTATGCGTTATGCGTTATGCGTTATACGGTTTGAGTTATGCGTTATGCGTTATATGTTATGCATTTTGCGTTAGGCGTTATGCGTTATGCGTTATGCATTATGCGTTATGCGTTATGCGCCATGCGTTATGCGTTATGAGTTATGCATTATGCGTTATGCGTTATGCGTTATGCGTTATGCGTTATGCGTTATGCGATATGCGTTATGCGTTATGCGTTATGCGTTATGCGTTATGCATTTTGCGTTATGCGTTATGCGTTTTGCGTTAAATGTAATGCGGTATTCCTTATGCGTTGTGCATTATACGTTATGCGTTATGCGTTATGGGTTATGGTTTATGCGTTATGCGATATGCGTTATGCGTTATGCGTTATGCGTTAACGTTATGCGTTATGCCTTTTGCGTTGTGCGTTATGCGTTTTGCGTTATACGTTATGCGATATGCGTTATGCGTTATGCGTTATGGCTTATGTTTTATGCGTTATGCGTTATGCGTTATGGGTTATGTTTTATGCGTTATGCGTTATGCGTTATGCGTTTTGCGTTATGCGTTATGCGTTATGCGTTATGGGTTATGTTTTATGCGTTATTCGTTATGCGTTATGCGTTATGCGTTATGCGCCATGCGTTATGCGTTATGAGTTATGCGTTATGCGTTATGCGTTATGCGTTATGCGTTATGCGTAATGCGTTATGCGTTATGCGTTATGCGTTATGCGTTATGCGTTATGCGTTATGCGTTATGCGTTATGCGTTATGCGTTATGCGTTATGCGTTATGCGTTATGCGTTATGCGTTATGCGTTATGCGTTATGCGTTATGCGTTATGCGTTATGCGTTATGCGTTATGCGTTATGAGTTATACGTTATGCGTTAAGCGTTATGCGGTATGCTTTATGCGTTATGCGTTATGCGTTATGCGTTATGCGTTAAGCGTTATGCGTTATGCGTTATGCGTTATGCGTTATGCGTTATGCGTTATGCGTTATGCGTTATGCATTTTGCGTTATGCGATATGCGTTATGCGTTATGCGTTATGCGTTAACGTTACGCGTTTTGCGTTATGCGTTATGCGTTATGGGTTATGTTTTATGCGTTATTCGTTATGCGTTATGCGTTATGCGTTATGCGTTATGCGTTGTTCGTTATGCGTTATGCGTTGAGCGTTATACGTTTGCGTTATGCGTTATGCGTTATGCGTTATGCTTTATGCGTTATGCGTTATGCGTTATGCATTTTGCGTTATGCGCCATGCGTTATGCGTTATGCGTTATGCGTTATGCGTTATGCGTTATGTGTTATGTTTTATGCGTTTTGCGTTATGCGTTATGCGTTATGCGTTATGGGTTATGTTTTATGCGTTATGCGTTATGCGTTATGCGTTATGCATTATGCGTAATGCGTTATGCGTTATGCGTTATGCGTTATGCGTTATGCGTTGTTCGTTATGCCTTATGCGTTGGGCGTTATACGTTTGCGTTATGCGTTATGCGTTATGCGTTATGCTTTATGCGTTATGCGTTATGCGTTATGCGTTATGCGTTATGCTTTATGCGTTATGCGTTATGCGTTATGCATTTTGCGTTATGCGCCATGCGTTATGCGTTATGAGTTATGCGTTATGCGTTATGCGTTATGCGTTATACGGTTTGAGTTATGCGTTATGCGTTTTGCGTTATGCGTTATGCGTTATGCGTTATGCGTTATGCGTTTTGCGTTATGCGTTATGCGTTATGCGTTATGCGTTATGCGTTATGGGTTATGTTTTATGCGTTATGCGTTATGCGTTATGCGTTATGCGTTATGCGTTATGCGTTATGCGTTATGCGTTATGCGTTATGCGTTATGCGTTATGCGTTATGCGTTATGCGTTATGCGTTATGCGTTGTTCGTTATGCGTTATGCGTTGGGCGTTATACGTTTGCGTTATGCGTTATGCGTTTTGCGTTATGCTTTATGCGTTATGCGTTATGCGTTATGAGTTATGCGTTATGCGTTATGCGTTATGCGTTATGCGTTATACGGTTTGAGTTATGCGTTATGCGTTATGCGTTATGCGTTTTGCGTTATGCGTTATGCGTTATGCGTTATGCGTTATGCGTTATGCGTTATGCGTTATGCGTTATGCGTTGTGCGTTATACGTTTGCGTTATGCGTTATGCGTTATCCGTTATGCGTTATGCGCCATGCGTTATGCGTTATGAGTTATGCGTTATGCGTTATGCGTTATGCGTTATACGGTTTGAGTTATGCTTTATGCGTTATGCGTTATGCCTTTTGCGTTATGCGTTATGCGTTATGCTTTATGCGTTATGCGTTATGCATTTTGCGTTATGCGCCATGCGTTATGCGTTATGAGTTATGCGTTATGCGTTATGCGTTATGCGTTATGCGTTATGCGTTATACGGTTTGAGTTATGCGTTATGCGTTATATGTTATGCGTTTTGCGTTATGCGTTATGCGTTATGCGTTATGCGTTATGCGTTATGCGCCATGCGTTATGCGTTATGCGTTATGCGTTATGCGTTATGCGTTATGCGTTATGCGTTATGCATTTTGCGTTATGCGTTATGCGTTTTGCGTTAAATGTAATGCGGTATTCCTTATGCGTTGTGCATTATACGTTATGCGTTATGCGTTATGGGTTATGGTTTATGCGTTATGCGATATGCGTTATGCGTTATGCGTTATGCGTTAACGTTATGCGTTATGCCTTTTGCGTTATGCGTTATGCGTTTTGCGTTATACGTTATGCGATATGCGTTATGCGTTATGCGTTATGCGTTATGGGTTATGTTTTATGCGTTATGCGTTATGCGTTATGCGTTTTGCGTTATGCGTTATGCGTTATGCGTTATGGGTTATATTTTATGCGTTATGCGTTATGCGTTATGCGTTGTTCGTTATGCGTTATGCGTTGGGCGTTATACGTTTCCGTTATGCGTTATGCGTTATGCGTTATGCTTTATGCGTTATGCGTTATGCGTTATGCGTTATGCATTTTGCGTTATGCGCCATGCGTTATGCGTTATGAGTTATGCGTTATGCGTTATGCGTTATGCGTTATGCGTTATGCGTTATGCGTTATGGGTTATGTTTTATGCGTTTTGCGTTATGCGTTATGCGTTATGCGTTATGGGTTATGTTTTATGCGTTATGCGTTATGCGTTATGCGTTATGCGTTATGCGTTATGCGTTATGCGTTATGCGTTGTTCGTTATGCGTTATGCGTTATGCGTTATACGGTTTGAGTTATGCGTTATGCGTTATATGTTATGCGTTTTGCGTTATGCGTTATGCGTTATGCGTTATGCGTTATGCGTTATGCGCCATGCGTTATGCGTTATGAGTTATGCATTATGCGTTATGCGTTATGCGTTATGCGTTATGCGTTATGCGTTATGCGTTATGCGTTATGCGTTATGCGTTATGCGTTATGCGTTATGCGTTATGCGTTATGCGTTATGCGTTATGCGTTATGCGTGACGCGTTATGCTTTTTGCGTTATGCGTTATGAGTTATACGTTATGCGTTAAGCGTTATGCGTTATGCGTTATGCGTTATGCGTTATGCGTTATGCGTTACGCGTTACGCGTTACGCGTTACGCGTTACGCGTTACGCGTTAGGCGTTATGCGTTATGCGTTATGCGTTATGCGTTATGCGTTATGCGTTATGCGTTATGCGTTATGCGTTATGCGTTATGCGTTATGCGTTATGCGTTATGCGTTATGCATTTTGTGTTATGCGCCATGCGTTATGCGTTATGCGTTATGCGTTATGCGTTATGCGTTATGCGTGATGCGTTATGCTTTTTGCGTTATGGGTTATGAGTTATACGTTATGCGTTAAGCGTTATGCGTTATGCTTTATGCGTTATGCGTGATCCGTTTTGCGTTATGCGTTATGCGTTATGCGTTATGCGTTATGCGTTATGCGTTATGCGTTATGCGTTATACGGTTTGAGTTATGCGTTATGCGTTATATGTTATGCATTTTGCGTTAGGCGTTATGCGTTATGCGTTATGCATTATGCGTTATGCGTCATGCGCCATGCGTTATGTGTTATGTTTTATGCGTTTTGCGTTATGCGTTATGCGTCATGCGTTATGCGTTATGCGTTATGCGTTATGCGTAATGCGTTATGCGTTATGCGTTATGCGTTATGCGTTATGCGTTATGCGTTATGCGTTATGCGTTATGCGTTATGCGTTATGCGTTATGCGTTATGAGTTATACGTTATGCGTTAAGCGTTATGCTTTATGCGTTATGCGTTATGCGTTATGCGTTATGCGTTATGCGTTATGCGTAAGGCGTTATGCGTTATGCGTTATGCGTTATGCGTTATGCGTTATGCGTTATGCGTTATGCGTTATGCGTTATGCGTTATGCGTTATGCGTTATGCGTTATGCGTTATGCGTTATGCGTTATGCGTTATGCGTTATGCGTTATGCGTTATGAGTTATACGTTATGCGTTAAGCGTTATGCTTTATGCGTTATGCGTTATGCGTTATGCGTTATGCGTTAAGCGTTATGCGTTATGCGTTATGCGTTATGCGTTATGCGTTATGCGTTATGCGTTATGCGTTATGCGTTATGCATTTTGCGTTATGCGATATGCGTTATGCGTTATGCGTTATGCGTTAACGTTACGCGTTTTGCGTTATGCGTTATGCGTTATGCGTTATGGGTTATGTTTTATGCGTTATTCGTTATGCGTTATGCGTTATGCGTTATGCGTTATGCGTTGTTCGTTATGCGTTATGCGTTGAGCGTTATACGTTTGCGTTATGCGTTATGCGTTATGCGTTATGCGTTATGCGTTATGCGTTATGTGTTATGTTTTATGCGTTTTGCGTTATGCGTTATGCGTTATGCGTTATGGGTTATGTTTTATGCGTTATGCGTTATGCGTTATGCGTTATGCGTTATGCGTAATGCGTTATGCGTTATGCGTTATGCGTTTTGCGTTAAATGTAATGCGGTATTCCTTATGCGTTGTGCATTATACGTTATGCGTTATGCGTTATGGGTTATGCTTTATGCGTTATGCGTTATGCGTTATGAGTTATGCGTTATGCGTTATGCGTTATACGTTATTGGTTTATGCGTTATGCGTTATGCGTTATGCGTTATGCGTTATGCCTTATGCGTTAACGTTATGTGTTATGCCTTTTGCGTTATGCGTTATGCATTATGCGTTATGCGTTGCTCGTTATGCGTTATGCGTTGGGCGTAATACGTTTGCGTTATGCGTTATACGTTATGCGTTACGCGTTATGCGTTTTGCGTTATACGTTATGCGGTATTCGTTATGCGTTGCGCATTATGCGTTATGCGTTATGCGTTGTGCGTTATACGTTTGCGTTATGCGTTATGCGTTATACGGTATGAGTTATGCGTTATTCGTTATGCGTTATGCGTTATGCGTTCTGCGTTATGCGTTATGCGTTATGCGTTATGCGTTATGCATATGCGTCATGCGTTATGCGTTATGCGTTATGCGTAATGCGTTATGCGTTATGCGTTATGCGTTATGCGTTATGCGTTATGCGTTATGCTTTATGCGTTATGCATTTTGCGTTATGCGTTATGCGTTACGCTTTATGCGTTATGAGTTATGCTTTATATGTTATGCGTTATGCGTTATGCGTTATGCGTTATGCGTTGTTCGTTATGCGTTATGCGTTGAGCGTTATACGTTTACGTTATGCGTTATGCGTTATGCGTTATGCATTTTGCGTTATGCGTTATGCGTTATGAGTTATAAGTTATGCGTTATGCGTTATGCGTTATGCGTTATGCGTTATGCGTTATGCGTTATGCGTTATGCGTTATGCGTTATGCGTTTTGCGTTATGCGTTATGCGTTATGTGTTATGTGTTATACGTTTGCGTTATGCGTTAGGCGTTATGCGTTATGCTTTATGCGTTATGCGTTATGCGTTATGCGTTATGCGTTATGCCTTTTCGTTATGCGTTATGCGTTATACGGTATGAGTTATGCGTTATGCGTTATGCGTTATGCGTTATGCGTTATGCGTTATGCGTTATGCGTTATGCGTTATGCGTTATGCGTTATGCGTTATGCGTTATGCGTTATGCTTTATGCGTTATGCATTTTGCGTTATGCGTTATGCGTTACGCTTTATGCGTTATGCGTTATGCGTTATGTGTTATGTGTTATACGTTTGCGTTATGCGTTAGGCGTTATGCGTTATGCGTTATGCGTTATGCGTTATGCGTTATGCGTTATGCGTTATGCGTTATGCGTTATGCGTTATGCGTTATGCGTTATGCGTTATGCGTTATGCTTTATGCGTTATGCATTTTGCGTTATGCGTTATGCGTTATGCGTTATGCTTTATGCGTTATGCATTTTGCGTTATGCGTTATGCGTTACGCTTTATGCGTTATGCGTTATGCGTTATGCGTTATGCGTTATGCGTTATGCGTTATGCGTTATGCGTTATGCGTTATGCGTTATGCGTTATGCTTTATGCGTTATGCATTTTGCGTTATGCGTTATGCGTTACGCTTTATGCGTTATGAGTTATGCTTTATGCGTTATGCGTTATGCGTTATGCGTTATGCGTTATGCGTTATGCGTTATGCGTTATGCGTTATGCGTTATGCGTTATGCGTTATGCGTTATGAGTTATGCGTTATGTGTTATGTGTTATACGTTTGCGTTATGCGTTAGGCGTTATGCGTTATGCTTTATGCGTTATGCGTTAGACGTTATGCGTTATGCGTTATGCATTTTACGTTATGCGCCATGCGTTATGCGTTATGAGTTATGCGTTATGCGTTATGCGTTATGCGTTATACGTTTTGCGTTATGCGTTATGCGTTATGCGTTATGCGTTATGCGTTATGCGTTACGCGTTACGCGTTATGCGTTATGCGTTATGCGTTATGCGTTATGCGTTATCCGTTATGCTTTATGCGTTATGCGTTATGCGTTATACGGTATGAGTTATGCGTTATGCGTTATGCGTTATGCGTTATGCGTTATGCGTTCTGTGTTGTGCGTTGTGCGTTGTGCGTTATGCGTTATGCGTTATGGGCTATGGGTTATGCGTTATGCGTTATGCGTTATGCATTTTGCGTTATGCGTTATGCGTTATGCGTTATATGGTTTGAGTTATGCGTTATGCGTTATACGGTTTGAGTTATGCGTTATGCGTTATACGTTATTGGTTTATGCGTTATGCGTTATGCGTTATACGTTATGCGTTACGCGTTATGCGTTTTGCGTTATACGTTATGCGGTATTCGTTATGCGTTGCGCATTATGCGTTATGCGTTATGCGTTGTGCGTTATACGTTTGCGTTATGCGTTATACGTTATACGGTATGAGTTATGCGTTATTCGTTATGCGTTATGCGTTATGCGTTCTGCGTTATGCGTTATGCGTTATGCGTTATGCATATGCGTCATGCGTTATGCGTTATGCGTTATGCGTAATGCGTTATGCGTTATGCGTTATGCGTTATGCGTTATGCGTTATGCGTTATGCGTTATGCGTTATGCTTTATGCGTTATGCATTTTGCGTTATGCGTTATGCGTTACGCTTTATGCGTTATGAGTTATGCTTTATGCGTTATGCGTTATGCGTTATGCGTTATGCGTTATGCGTTATGCGTTGTTCGTTATGCGTTATGCGTTGAGCGTTATACATTTACGTTATGCGTTATGCGTTATGCGTTATGCATTTTGCGTTATGCGTTATGCGTTATGAGTTATAAGTTATGCGTTATGCGTTATGCGTTATGCGTTATGCGTTATGCGTTATGCGTT
Organism: Lasioglossum morio; assembly: GCA_916610235.2. Lineage (NCBI taxonomy): Eukaryota > Metazoa > Arthropoda > Insecta > Hymenoptera > Halictidae > Lasioglossum > Lasioglossum morio. Next base: position 2,104,050 of record CAKAJA020000513.1, on the reverse strand, counting down.
ATGCGTTATGCGTTATGCGTTATGCGTTTTGCGTTATGCGTTATGCGTTATGTGTTATGTGTTATACGTTTGCGTTATGCGTTAGGCGTTATGCGTTATGCTTTATGCGTTATGCGTTATGCGTTATGCGTTATGCGTTATGCCTTTTCGTTATGCGTTATGCGTTATACGGTATGAGTTATGCGTTATGCGTTATGCGTTATGCGTTATGCGTTATGCGTTATGCGTTATGCGTTATGCGTTATGCGTTATGCGTTATGCGTTATGCGTTATGCGTTATGCTTTATGCGTTATGCATTTTGCGTTATGCGTTATGCGTTACGCTTTATGCGTTATGCGTTATGCGTTATGTGTTATGTGTTATACGTTTGCGTTATGCGTTAGGCGTTATGCGTTATGCTTTATGCGTTATGCGTTATGCGTTATGAGTTATGCGTTATGCGTTATGCGTTATACGTTATTGGTTTATGCGTTATGCGTTATGCGTTATGCGTTATGCGTTATGCCTTATGCGTTAACGTTATGTGTTATGCCTTTTGCGTTATGCGTTATGCATTATGCGTTATGCGTTGCTCGTTATGCGTTATGCGTTGGGCGTAATACGTTTGCGTTATGCGTTATACGTTATGCGTTACGCGTTATGCGTTTTGCGTTATACGTTATGCGGTATTCGTTATGCGTTGCGCATTATGCGTTATGCGTTATGCGTTGTGCGTTATACGTTTGCGTTATGCGTTATGCGTTATACGGTATGAGTTATGCGTTATTCGTTATGCGTTATGCGTTATGCGTTCTGCGTTATGCGTTATGCGTTATGCGTTATGCGTTATGCATATGCGTCATGCGTTATGCGTTATGCGTTATGCGTAATGCGTTATGCGTTATGCGTTATGCGTTATGCGTTATGCGTTATGCGTTATGCTTTATGCGTTATGCATTTTGCGTTATGCGTTATGCGTTACGCTTTATGCGTTATGAGTTATGCTTTATATGTTATGCGTTATGCGTTATGCGTTATGCGTTATGCGTTGTTCGTTATGCGTTATGCGTTGAGCGTTATACGTTTACGTTATGCGTTATGCGTTATGCGTTATGCATTTTGCGTTATGCGTTATGCGTTATGAGTTATAAGTTATGCGTTATGCGTTATGCGTTATGCGTTATGCGTTATGCGTTATGCGTTATGCGTTATGCGTTATGCGTTATGCGTTTTGCGTTATGCGTTATGCGTTATGTGTTATGTGTTATACGTTTGCGTTATGCGTTAGGCGTTATGCGTTATGCTTTATGCGTTATGCGTTATGCGTTATGCGTTATGCGTTATGCCTTTTCGTTATGCGTTATGCGTTATACGGTATGAGTTATGCGTTATGCGTTATGCGTTATGCGTTATGCATTATGCGTTATGCGTTATGCGTTATGCGTTATGCGTTATGCGTTATGCGTTATGCGTTATGCTTTATGCGTTATGCATTTTGCGTTATGCGTTATGCGTTACGCTTTATGCGTTATGCGTTATGCGTTATGTGTTATGTGTTATACGTTTGCGTTATGCGTTAGGCGTTATGCGTTATGCTTTATGCGTTATGCGTTATGCGTTATGAGTTATGCGTTATGCGTTATGCGTTATACGTTATTGGTTTATGCGTTATGCGTTATGCGTTATGCGTTATGCGTTATGCGTTATGCGTTATGCGTTATGCGTTTTGCGTTATGCGTTATGCGTTATGCGTTATGGGTTATGTTTTATGCGCTATGCGTTATGCGTTATGCGTTATGCGTTATGCGTTATGCGTTATGCGTTATGCGTTATGCGTTGTTCGTTATGCGTTATGCTTTATGCGTTATGCATGATGCGTTGTGCGATAGGCGTTATACGTTTGCGTTATGCGTTATGCGTTATGCGTTATGCTTTATGCGTTATGCGTTATGCTTTATGCGTTATGCATGATCCCTTATGCGTTAGGCGTTATGCGTTATGCGTGATCCGTTATGCGTTAGGCGTTATGCGTTATGCGTTATGCATTTTGCGTTATGCGCCATGCGTTATGCGTTATGAGTTATGCGTTATGCGTTATGCGTTATGCGTTATACGTTTTGCGTTATGCGTTATGCGTTATGCGTTATGCGTTATGCGTTACGCGTTACGCGTTATGCGTTATGCGTTATGCGTTATGCGTTATGCGTTATCCGTTATGCTTTATGCGTTATGCGTTATGCGTTATACGGTATGAGTTATGCGTTATGCGTTATGCGTTATGCGTTATGCGTTATGCGTTCTGTGTTGTGCGTTGTGCGTTGTGCGTTATGCGTTATGCGTTATGGGCTATGGGTTATGCGTTATGCGTTATGCGTTATGCATTTTGCGTTATGCGTTATGCGTTATGCGTTATATGGTTTGAGTTATGCGTTATGCGTTATACGGTTTGAGTTATGCGTTATGCGTTATACGTTATTGGTTTATGCGTTATGCGTTATGCGTTGTGCGTTATGCGTTATGCGTTATGCGTTATGCGTTATGCGTTATGCGTTATGCGTTATGCGTTATGCGTTATGCGTTATGCGTTATGCGTTATGCGTTATGCGTTTTGCGTTATGCGTTATGCGTTATGCGTTATGCGTTATGCGTTATGCGTTATGCGTTATGCGTTATGCGATATGCGTTATGCGTTATCCGTTAACGTTATGCGTTATGCCTTTTGCGTTATGCGTTATGCGTTATGCGTTATGCATTATGCGTTATGCGTTATGCGTTGTGCGTTATACGTTTCCGTTATGCGTTATGCGTTATACGGTATGAGTTATGCGTTATTCGTTATGCGTTATGCGTTATGCGTTCTGCGTTATGCGTTATGCGTTATGCGTTATGCATATGCGTCATGCGTTATGCGTTATGCGATATGCGTAATGCGTTATGCGTTATGCGTTATGCGTTATGCGTTATGCGTTATGCGTTATGCGTTATGCGTTATGCGTTATGCGTTATGCGTTATGATTTATGCGTTATGCGTTATGCGTTATGCGTTATGCGTTATGCGTTATGCGTTATGCGTTATGCGTTATGCTTTATGCGTTATGCATTTTGCGTTATGCGTTATGCGTTACGCTTTATGCGTTATGCGTTATGCGTTATGCGTTATGCGTTATGCGTTATGCGTTATGCGTTATGCGTTATGCGTTATGCGTTATGCGTTATGCTTTATGCGTTATGCATTTTGCGTTATGCGTTATGCGTTACGCTTTATGCGTTATGAGTTATGCTTTATGCGTTATGCGTTATGCGTTATGCGTTATGCGTTATGCGTTATGCGTTATGCGTTATGCGTTATGCGTTATGCGTTATGCGTTATGAGTTATGCGTTATGTGTTATGTGTTATACGTTTGCGTTATGCGTTAGGCGTTATGCGTTATGCTTTATGCGTTATGCGTTAGACGTTATGCGTTATGCGTTATGCATTTTACGTTATGCGCCATGCGTTATGCGTTATGAGTTATGCGTTATGCGTTATGCGTTATGCGTTATACGTTTTGCGTTATGCGTTATGCGTTATGCGTTATGCGTTATGCGTTATGCGTTACGCGTTACGCGTTATGCGTTATGCGTTATGCGTTATGCGTTATGCGTTATCCGTTATGCTTTATGCGTTATGCGTTATGCGTTATACGGTATGAGTTATGCGTTATGCGTTATGCGTTATGCGTTATGCGTTATGCGTTCTGTGTTGTGCGTTGTGCGTTGTGCGTTATGCGTTATGCGTTATGGGCTATGGGTTATGCGTTATGCGTTATGCGTTATGCATTTTGCGTTATGCGTTATGCGTTATGCGTTATATGGTTTGAGTTATGCGTTATGCGTTATACGGTTTGAGTTATGCGTTATGCGTTATACGTTATTGGTTTATGCGTTATGCGTTATGCGTTATACGTTATGCGTTACGCGTTATGCGTTTTGCGTTATACGTTATGCGGTATTCGTTATGCGTTGCGCATTATGCGTTATGCGTTATGCGTTGTGCGTTATACGTTTGCGTTATGCGTTATACGTTATACGGTATGAGTTATGCGTTATTCGTTATGCGTTATGCGTTATGCATTCTGCGTTATGCGTTATGCGTTATGCGTTATGCGTTATGCATATGCGTCATGCGTTATGCGTTATGCGTTATGCGTAATGCGTTATGCGTTATGCGTTATGCGTTATGCGTTATGCGTTATGCGTTATGCGTTATGCGTTATGCTTTATGCGTTATGCATTTTGCGTTATGCGTTATGCGTTACGCTTTATGCGTTATGAGTTATGCTTTATGCGTTATGCGTTATGCGTTATGCGTTATGCGTTATGCGTTATGCGTTGTTCGTTATGCGTTATGCGTTGAGCGTTATACATTTACGTTATGCGTTATGCGTTATGCGTTATGCATTTTGCGTTATGCGTTATGCGTTATGAGTTATAAGTTATGCGTTATGCGTTATGCGTTATGCGTTATGCGTTATGCGTTATGCGTTATGCGTTATGCGTTATGCGTTTTGCGTTATGCGTTATGCGTTATGTGTTATGTGTTATACGTTTGCGTTATGCGTTAGGCGTTATGCGTTATGCTTTATGCGTTATGCGTTATGCGTTATGCGTTATGCGTTATGCCTTTTCGTTATGCGTTATGCGTTATACGGTATGAGTTATGCGTTATGCGTTATGCGTTATGCGTTATGCGTTATGCGTTATGCGTTATGCGTTATGCGTTATGCGTTATGCGTTATGCGTTATGCGTTATGCGTTATGCGTTATGCTTTATGCGTTATGCATTTTGCGTTATGCGTTATGCGTTACGCTTTATGCGTTATGCGTTATGCGTTATGTGTTATGTGTTATACGTTTGCGTTATGCGTTAGGCGTTATGCGTTATGCTTTATGCGTTATGCGTTATGCGTTATGAGTTATGCGTTATGCGTTATGCGTTATACGTTATTGGTTTATGCGTTATGCGTTATGCGTTATGCGTTATGCGTTATGCCTTATGCGTTAACGTTATGCGTTATGCGTTATGCGTTACGCGTTACGCGTTATGCGTTATGCGTTATGCGTTATGCGTTATCCGTTATGCTTTATGCGTTATGCGTTATGCGTTATACGGTATGAGTTATGCGTTATGCGTTATGCGTTATGCGTTATGCGTTATGCGTTCTGTGTTGTGCGTTGTGCGTTGTGCGTTATGCGTTATGCGTTATGGGCTATGGGTTATGCGTTATGCGTTATGCGTTATGCATTTTGCGTTATGCGTTATGCGTTATGCGTTATATGCTTTGAGTTATGCGTTATGCGTTATACGGTTTGAGTTATGCGTTATGCGTTATACGTTATTGGTTTATGCGTTATGCGTTATGCGTTGTGCGTTATGCGTTATGCGTTATGCGTTGTGCGTTATGCGTTATGCGTTATGCGTTATGCGTTATGCGTTATGCGTTATGCGTTTTGCGTTATGCGTTATGCGTTATGCGTTATGCGTTATGCGTTATGCGTTATGCGTTATGCGTTATGCATTATGCGTTATGCGTTATGCGTTGTGCGTTATGCGTTTGCGTTATGCGTTAGGCGTTATGCGTTATGCTTTATGCGTTATGCGTTATGAGTTATACGGTATGAGTTATGCGTTATGCGTTATGCGTTATGCGTTATGCGTTATGCGTTATGCGTTATGCGTTATGCGTTATGCGTTATGGGTTCTGTGTTGTGCGTTGTGCGTTGTGCGTTATGCGTTATGCCTTATGCGTTAACGTTACGTGTTATGCCTTTTGCGTTATGCGTTATGCATTATGCGTTATGCGTTGCTCGTTATGCGTTATGCGTTGGGCGTAATACGTTTGCGTTATGCGTTATACGTTATGCGTTACGCGTTATGTGTTTTGCGTTATACGTTATGCGGTATTCGTTATGCGTTGTGCATTATGCGTTATGCGTTATGCGTTGTGCGTTATACGTTTGCGTTATGCGTTATGCGTTATACGGTATGAGTTATGCGTTATTCGTTATGCGTTATGCGTTATGCGTTCTGCGTTATGCGTTATGCGTTATGCGTTATGCGTTATGCATATGCGTCATGCGTTATGCGTTATGCGTTATGCGTAATGCGTTATGCGTTATGCGTTATGCGTTATGCGTTATGCGTTATGCGTTATGCGTTATGCGTTATGCGTTATGCGTTATGCGTTATGCGTTATGCGTTATGCGTTATGCGTTATGCTTTATGCGTTATGCATTTTGCGTTATGCGTTATGCGTTACGCTTTATGCGTTATGAGTTATGCTTTATGCGTTATGCGTTATGCGTTATGCGTTATGCGTTATGCGTTGTTCGTTATGCGTTATGCCTTGAGCGTTATACGTTTACGTTATGCGTTATGCGTTATGCATTTTGCGTTATGCGTTATGCGTTATGAGTTATAAGTTATGCGTTATGCGTTATGCGTTATGCGTTATGCGTTATGCGTTATGCGTTATGCGTTATGCGTTATGCGTTATGCGTTATGCGTTTTGCGTTATGCGTTATGCGTTATGTGTTATGTGTTATACGTTTGCGTTATGCGTTAGGCGTTATGCGTTATGCTTTATGCGTTATGCGTTATGCGTTATGCGTTATGCGTTATGCGTTATGCCTTTTCGTTATGCGTTATGCGTTATACGGTATGAGTTATGCGTTATGCGTTATGCGTTATGCGTTATGCGTTATGCGTTATGCGTTATGCGTTATGCGTTATGCGTTATGCGTTATGCGTTATGCGTTATGCGTTATGCGTTATGCGTTATGCGTTATGCTTTATGCGTTATGCATTTTGCGTTATGCGTTATGCGTTACGCTTTATGCGTTATGAGTTATGCTTTATGCGTTATGCGTTATGCGTTATGCGTTATGCGTTATGCGTTATGCGTTATGCGTTGTTCGTTATGCGTTATGCGTTGAGCGTTATACGTTTACGTTATGCGTTATGCGTTATGCGTTATGCATTTTGCGTTATGCGTTATGCGTTATGCGTTATGCGTTATATGGTTTGAGTTATGCGTTATGCGTTATACGGTTTGAGTTATGCGTTATACGTTATTGGTTTATGCGTTATGCGTTATGCGTTGTGCGTTATGCGTTATGCGTTATGCGTTATGCGTTATGCGTTATGCGTTATGCGTTATGCGTTATGCGTTATGCGTTTTGCGTTATGCGTTATGCGTTATGCGTTATGCGTTATGCGTTATGCGTTATGCGTTATGCGTTATGCGTTATGCATTATGCGTTATGCGTTATGCGTTGTGCGTTATGCGTTTGCGTTATGCGTTAGGCGTTATGCGTTATGCTTTATGCGTTATGCGTTATGAGTTATACGGTATGAGTTATGCGTTATGCGTTATGCGTTATGCGTTATGCGTTATGCGTTATGCGTTATGCGTTATGCGTTATGCGTTATGGGTTCTGTGTTGTGCGTTGTGCGTTGTGCGTTATGCGTTATGCCTTATGCGTTAACGTTACGTGTTATGCCTTTTGCGTTATGCGTTATGCATTATGCGTTATGCGTTGCTCGTTATGCGTTATGCGTTGGGCGTAATACGTTTGCGTTATGCGTTATACGTTATGCGTTACGCGTTATGTGTTTTGCGTTATACGTTATGCGGTATTCGTTATGCGTTGTGCATTATGCGTTATGCGTTATGCGTTGTGCGTTATACGTTTGCGTTATGCGTTATGCGTTATACGGTATGAGTTATGCGTTATTCGTTATGCGTTATGCGTTATGCGTTCTGCGTTATGCGTTATGCGTTATGCGTTATGCATATGCGTCATGCGTTATGCGTTATGCGTTATGCGTAATGCGTTATGCGTTATGCGTTATGCGTTATGCGTTATGCGTTATACGTTATGCGTTATGCGTTATGCGTTATGCGTTATGCGTTATGCGTTATGCGTTATGCATTATGCGTTATGCGTTATGCGTTATGCGTTATGCTTTATGCGTTATGCATTTGCGTTACGCGTTATGCGTTACGCTTTATGCGTTATGAGTTATGCTTTATGCGTTATGCGTTATGCGTTATGCGTTATGCGTTGTTCGTTATGCGTTATGCCTTGAGCGTTATACGTTTACGTTATGCGTTATGCGTTATGCGTTATGCATTTTGCGTTATGCGTTATGCGTTATGAGTTATAAGTTATGCGTTATGCGTTATGCGTTATGCGTTATGCGTTATGTGTTATACGTTTGCGTTATGCGTTAGGCGTTATGCGTTATGCTTTATGCGTTATGCGTTATGCGTTATGCGTTATGCGTTATGCGTTATGCCTTTTCGTTATGCGTTATGCGTTATACGGTATGAGTTATGCGTTATGCGTTATGCGTTATGCGTTATGCGTTATGCGTTATGCGTTATGCGTTATGCGTTATGCGTTATGCGTTATGCGTTATGCGTTATGCGTTATGCGTTATGCTTTATGCGTTATGCATTTTGCGTTATGCGTTATGCGTTACGCTTTATGCGTTATGAGTTATGCTTTATGCGTTATGCGTTATGCGTTATGCGTTATGCGTTATGCGTTATGCGTTATGCGTTATGCGTTGTTCGTTATGCGTTATGCGTTGAGCGTTATACGTTTACGTTATGCGTTATGCGTTATGCGTTATGCATTTTGCGTTATGCGTTATGCGTTATGAGTTATAAGTTATGCGTTATGCGTTAAGCGTTATGCGTTATGCGTTATGCGTTATGCGTTATGCGTTATGCGTTATGCGTTATGCGTTATGCGTTATGCGTTATGCGTTATGCGTTTTGCGTTATGCGTTATGCGTTATGTGTTATGTGTTATACGTTTGCGTTATGCGTTAGGCGTTATGCGTTATGCTTTATGCGTTATGCGTTATGCGTTATGCGTTATGCGTTATGCCTTTTGCGTTATCCGTTATGCGTTATACGGTATGAGTTATGCGTTATGCGTTATGCGTTATGCGTTATGCGTTATGCGTTATGCGTTGTTCGTTATGCGTTATGCGTTGGGCGTAATACGTTTGCGTTATGCGTTATGCATTATGCGTTATGCGTTATGCGTTATGTGTTATGCGTTATGCTTTAACGTTATGTGTTATGCGTTATGCGTTATGCGTTATGCGTTATGCGTTATGCGTTGGGCGTAATACGTTTGCGTTATGCGTTATGCCTTATGCGTTATACGGTATGAGTTATGCGTTATGCGTTATGCGTTATGCGTTATGTGTTATGCGTTATGCGTTATGCGTTATGCGTTATGCGTTATGCGTTGGGCGTAATACGTTTGCGTTATGCGTTATGCGTTATGCGTTATGCGTTATGCTTTATGCGTTATGCGTTATGCGTTATACGGTATGAGTTATGCGTTATGCGTTATGCGTTATGCGTTATGCGTTGTGCGTTATGCGTTATGCGTTATGCGTTATGCGTTATGCTTTATGCGTTATGCATTTTGCGTTATGCGTTATGCGTTATGAGTTATAATTTATGCGTTATGCGTTATGCGTTATGCGTTATGAGTTATGCGTTATGCGTTATGCATTTTGCGTTATGCGCCATGCGTTATGCGTTATGAGTTATAAGTTATGCGTTATGCGTTATGCGTTATGCGTTATGCGTTATGCGTTATACGGTATGAGTTATGCGTTATGCGTTATGCGTTATGCGTTATGCGATATGCGTTATGCGTTATGCGTTATGCGTTATGCGTTATGCGTTATGCGTTATGCGTTATGCGTTATGCGTTATGCGTTATGCGTTATGCGTTATGCGTTATGCGTTATGCTTTATGCGTTATGCATTTTGCGTTATGCGTTATGCGTTACGCTTTATGCGTTATGAGTTATGCTTTATGCGTTATGCGTTATGCGTTATGGGTTATGCGTTATGCGTTATGCGTTGTTCGTTATGCGTTATGCGTAGAGCGTTATACGTTTACGTTATGCGTTATGCGTTATGCGTTATGCATTTTGCGTTATGCGTTATGCGTTATGAGTTATAAGTTATGCGTTATGCGTTAAGCGTTATGCGTTATGCGTTATGCGTTGTGCGTTATGCGTTATGCGTTATGCGTTATGCGTTATGCGTTATGCGTTATGCGTTATGCGTTATGCGTTTTGCGTTATGCGTTATACGTTATGTGTTATGTGTTATACGTTTGCGTTATGCGTTAGGCGTTATGCGTTATGCTTTATGCGTTATGCGTTATGCGTTATGCGTTATGCGTTATGCGTTATGCCTTTTGCGTTATCCGTTATGCGTTATACGGTATGAGTTATGCGTTATGCGTTATGCGTTATGCGTTATGCGTTATGCGTTGTTCGTTATGCGTTATGCGTTGGGCGTAATACGTTTCCGTTATGCGTTATGCATTATGCGTTATGCGTTATGCGTTATGCGTTATGCTTTAACGTTATGCGTTATGCCTTTTGCGTTATGCGTTATGCGTTATGCGTTTTGCGTTATGCGTTATGCGTTATGCGATATGCGTTATGCGTTATGTGTTATGCGTTATGCGTTATGCGTTATGCGTTCTGTGTTGTGCGTTGTGCGTTGTGCGTTATGCTTTATGCGTTATGCGTTATGCGTTATACGGTATGAGTTATGCGTTATGCGTTATGCGTTATGCGTTATGCGTTATGCGTTATGCGTTCTCCGTTGTGCGTTGTGCGTTGTGCGTTATGCGTTATGCGTTATGCGTTATGCGTTATGCGTTATGCGTTATGCGTTATGCGTTATGCGTTATGCGTTATGCGTTATGCGTTATGCGTTATGCGTTATGTTTTATGCGTTATGCATTTTGCGTTATGCGTTATGCGTTACGCTTTATGCGTTATGAGTTATGCTTTATGCGTTATGCGTTATGCGTTATGCGTTATGCGTTATGTGTTGTTCGTTATGCGTTATGCGTTGAGCGTTATACGTTTACGTTATGCGTTATGCGTTATGCGTTATGCATTTTGCGTTATGCGTTATGCGTTATGAGTTATAAGTTATGCGTTATGCGTTAAGCGTTATGCGTTATGCGTTATGCGTTATGCGTTATGCGTTATGCGTTATGCGTTATGCGTTATGCGTTATGCGTTATGCGTTATGCGTTATGCGTTTTGCGTTATGCGTTATGCGTTATGTGTTATGTGTTATACGTTTGCGTTATGCGTTATGCGTTATGCGTTATGCGTTATGCGTTATGCGTTATGCGTTATGCGTTATGCGTTATGCGTTCTCTGTTGTGCGTTGTGCGTTGTGCGTTATGCGTTATGCGTTATGCGTTATGCGTTATGCGTTATGCGTTATGCGTTATGCGTTATGCGTTATGCGTTATGCGTTATGCGTTATGCGTTATGCTTTATGCGTTATGCATTTTGCGTTATGCGTTATGCGTTACGCTTTATGCGTTATGAGTTATGCTTTATGCGTTATGCGTTATGCGTTATGCGTTATGCGTTATGCGTTATGCGTTGTTCGTTATGCGTTATGCGTTGAGCGTTATACGTTTACGTTATGCGTTATGCGTTATGCGTTATGCATTTGGCGTTATGCGTTATGCGTTATGAGTTATAAGTTATACGTTATGCGTTTTGCGTTATGCGTTATGCGTTATGTGTTATGTGTTATACGTTTGCGTTATGCGTTAGGCGTTATGCGTTATGCTTTATGCGTTATGCGTTATGCGTTATGCGTTATGCGGTATACCTTTTGCGTTATCCGTTATGCGTTATACGGTATGAGTTATGCGTTATGCGTTATGCGTTATGCGTTATGCGTTGTTCGTTATGCGTTATGCGTTGGGCGTAATACGTTTGCGTTATGCGTTATGCTTTATGCGTTATGCGTTATGCGTTATGCGTTATGCTTTAACGTTATGCGTTATGCCTTTTGCGTTATGCGTTATGCGTTATGCGTTTTGCGTTATGCGTTATGCGTTATGCGATATGCGTTATGCGTTATGTGTTATGCGTTATGCGTTATGCGTTATGCGTTCTGTGTTGTGCGTTGTGCGTTGTGCGTTATGCTTTATGCGTTATGCGTTATGCGTTATACGGTATGAGTTATGCGTTATGCGTTATGCGTTATGCGTTATGCGTTATGCGTTATGCGTTATGCCTTTTGCGTTATGCGTTATCCGTTATGCGTTATACGGTATGAGTTATGCGTTATGCGTTATGCGTTATGCGTTATGCGTTGTTCGTTATGCGTTATGCGTTGGGCGTAATACGTTTGCGTTATGCGTTATGCATTATGCGTTATGCGTTATGCGTTATGCGTTATGTGTTATGCGTTATGCGTTATGCGTTATGCGTTCTGTGTTGTGCGTTGTGCGTTGTGCGTTATGCTTTATGCGTTATGCGTTATGCGTTATACAGTATGAGTTATGCGTTATGCGTTATGCGTTATGCGTTATGCGTTATGCGTTATGCGTTATGCGTTATGCGTTCTGTGTTGTGCGTTGTGCGTTGTGCGTTATGCGTTATGCGTTATGCGTTATGCGTTATGCGTTATGCGTTATGCGTTATGCGTTATGCGTTATGCGTTATGCGTTCTGTGTTGTGCGTTGTGCGTTGTGCGTTATGCCTTATGCGTTATGCGTTATGCGTTATGCGTTATGCGTTTTGCGTTATACGTTATGCGATATGCGTTATGCGTTATGCGTTATGCGTTATGCTTTATGCGCTATGCATTTTGCGTTATGCGTTATGCTTTATGCGCTATGCATTTTGCGTTATGCGTTATGCGTTATGAGTTATGCTTTATGCGTTATGTGTTATGTGTTATGCCGTATGCGTTATGCGTTATGCGTTATGCGGTATGCGTTATGCGTTATGCGTTATGCGTTATGCGTTATGCGTTATGCTTTATGCGCTATGCATTTTGCGTTATGCGTTATGCGTTATGAGTTATGCTTTATGCGTTATGTGTTATGTGTTATACGTTTGCGTTTTGCGTTAGGCGTTATGCGATATGCGTTATGCGTTATGCGTTATGCGTTATGCGTTATGCGTTATGCGTTATGCGTTATGCGTTATGCGTTATGCTTTATGCGTTATGCGTGATTCGTTATGCGTTTGGCGTTATGCGTTATGCGTTAACGTTATGCGTTATGCATTTTGCGTTATTGCTTATGCGATATGCATTTTGCGTTATACGTTATGCGATATACTTTATGCGTTATGCGTTATGCGTTATGCGTTATACGTTATGCGTTATGCGTTATGCGTTAACGTTATGCGTTATGCATTTTGCGTTATTGCTTATGCGATATGCATTTTGCGTTATACGTTATGCGATATACTTTATGCGTTATGCGTTATGCGTTATGCGTTATACGTTATGCGTTATGCGTTATGCGTTATGCGTTGTGCGTTATACGTTATACGTTATGCGTTATGCGTTATGCGTTATGCGTTATGCGTTATGCGTTCTGTGTTGTGCGTTGTGCGTTGTGCGTTATGCGTTATGCGTTATGCGTTATGCGTTATGCGTTATGCGTTATGCGTTATGCGTTATGCGTTATGCGTTATGCGTTATGCGTTATGCGTTATGCGTTATGCGTTATGCGTTCTGTGTTGTGCGTTGTGCGTTGTGCGTTATGCCTTATGCGTTATGCGTTATGGGTTATGCGTTATGCGTTTTGCGTTATACGTTATGCGATATGCGTTATGCGTTATGCGTTATGCGTTGTGGGTTATACGTTTGTGTTATGTGTTAGGCGTTATGCTTTATGGGTTATGCATTATGCGTTATGCGTTATGCGTTATGCGTTATGCTTTAACGTTATGCGTTATGCGTTATGCGTTATGTGTTATGTGTTATACGTTTGCGTTATGTGTTAGGCGTTATGCGTTATGCTTTATGCGTTATGCGTTATGCGTTATGCGTTATGCGTTATGCCTTTTGCGTTATCCGTTATGCGTTATACGGTATGAGTTATGCGTTATGCGTTATGCGTTATGCGTTATGCGTTGTTCGTTATGCGTTATGCGTTGGGCGTAATACGTTTGCGTTATGCGTTATGCTTTATGCGTTATGCGTTATGCGTTATGCGTTATGCTTTAACGTTATGCGTTATGCCTTTTGCGTTATGCGTTATGCGTTATGCGTTTTGCGTTATGCGTTATGCGTTATGCGATATGCGTTATGCGTTATGTGTTATGCGTTATGCGTTATGCGTTATGCGTTCTGTGTTGTGCGTTGTGCGTTGTGCGTTATGCTTTATGCGTTATGCGTTATGCGTTATACGGTATGAGTTATGCGTTATGCGTTATGCGTTATGCGTTATGCGTTATGCGTTGTGCGTTATGCGTTCTGTGTTGTGCGTTGTGCGTTGTGCGTTATGCGTTATGCGTTATGCGTTATGCGTTGTTCGTTATGCGTTATGCGTTGAGCGTTATACGTTTACGTTATGCGTTATGCGTTATGCATTTTGCGTTATGCGTTATGCGTTATGAGTTATAAGTTATGCGTTATGCGTTAAGCGTTATGCGTTATGCGTTATGCGTTATGCGTTATGCGTTATGCGTTATGCGTTATGCGTTATGCGTTATGCGTTATGCGTTATGCGTTATGCGTTATGCGTTTTGCGTTATGCGTTATGCGTTATGTGTTATGTGTTATACGTTTGCGTTATGCGTTAGGCGTTATGCGTTATGCTTTATGCGTTATGCGTTATGCGTTATGCGTTATGCGTTATGCCTTTTGCGTTATCCGTTATGCGTTATACGGTATGAGTTATGCGTTATGCGTTATGCGTTATGCGTTATGCGTTGTTCGTTATGCGTTATGCGTTGGGCGTAATACGTTTGCGTTATGCGTTATGCATTATGCGTTATGCGTTATGCGTTATGCGTTATGTGTTATGCGTTATGCGTTATGCGTTATGCGTTCTGTGTTGTGCGTTGTGCGTTGTGCGTTATGCTTTATGCGTTATGCGTTATGCGTTATACAGTATGAGTTATGCGTTATGCGTTATGCGTTATGCGTTATGCGTTATGCGTTATGCGTTATGCGTTATGCGTTATGCGTTATGCGTTATGCGTTATGCGTTCTGTGTTGTGCGTTGTGCGTTGTGCGTTATGCGTTATGCGTTATGCGTTATGCGTTATGCGTTATGCGTTATGCGTTATGCGTTATGCGTTATGCGTTATGCGTTATGCGTTATGCGTTATGCGTTCTGTGTTGTGCATTGTGCGTTGTGCGTTATGCCTTATGCGTTATGCGTTATGCGTTATGCGTTTTGCGTTATACGTTATGCGATATGCGTTAGGCGTTATGCGATATGCGTTATGCTTTATGCGCTATGCATTTTGCGTTATGCGTTATGCGTTATGAGTTATGCTTTATGCGTTATGTGTTATGTGTTATGCCGTATGCGTTATGCGTTATGCGTTATGCGGTATGCGTTATGCGTTATGCGTTATGCGTTATGCGTTATGCTTTATGCGCTATGCATTTTGCGTTATGCGTTATGCGTTATGTTTTATGCGTTATGCGTTATGCTTTAACGTTATGCGTTATGCCTTTTGCGTTATGCGTTATGCGTTATGCGTTATGCGTTTTGCGTTATGCGTTATGCGTTATGCGATATGCGTTATGCGTTATGCGTTATGCGTTATGCGTTATACGTTATGCGTTATGCGTTATGCGTTCTGCGTTGTGCGTTATACGTTATACGTTATGCGTTATGCGTTATGTTTTATGCGTTATGCGTTATGCTTTAACGTTATGCGTTATGCCTTTTGCGTTATGCGTTATGCGTTATGCGTTATGCGTTTTGCGTTATGCGTTATGCGTTATGCGATATGCGTTATGCGTTATGTGTTATGCGTTATGCGTTATGCGTTATGCGTTCTGTGTTGTGCGTTGTGCGTTGTGCGTTATGCTTTATGCGTTATGCGTTATGCGTTATACGGTATGAGTTATGCGTTATGCGTTATGCGTTATGCGTTATGCGTTATGCGTTATGCGTTATGCGTTATGCGTTATGCGTTCTGTGTTGTGCGTTGTGCGTTGTGCGTTATGCGTTATGCGTTATGCGTTATGCGTTATGCGTTCTGTGTTGTGCGTTGTGCGTTGTGCGTTATGCCTTATGCGTTATGCGTTATGCGTTATACGTTATGCGTTATGCGTTATGCGTTATGCGTTGTGCGTTATACGTTATACGTTATGCGTTATGCGTTATGTTTTATGCGTTATGCGTTATGCTTTAACGTTATGCGTTATGCTTTATGCGTTATGCGTTATGCGTTATGCGTTATGCCTTTTGCGTTATCCGTTATGCGTTATACGGTATGAGTTATGCGTTATGCGTTATGCGTTATGCGTTATGCGTTGTTCGTTATGCGTTATGCGTTGGGCGTAATACGTTTGCGTTATGCGTTATGCATTATGCGTTATGCGTTATGCGTTATGCGTTATGTGTTATGCGTTATGCGTTATGCGTTATGCGTTCTGTGTTGTGCGTTGTGCGTTGTGCGTTATGCTTTATGCGTTATGCGTTATGCGTTATACAGTATGAGTTATGCGTTATGCGTTATGCGTTATGCGTTATGCGTTATGCGTTATGCGTTATGCGTTATGCGTTATGCGTTATGCGTTCTGTGTTGTGCGTTGTGCGTTGTGCGTTATGCGTTATGCGTTATGCGTTATGCGTTATGCGTTATGCGTTATGCGTTATGCGTTATGCGTTATGCGTTATGCGTTCTGTGTTGTGCGTTGTGCGTTGTGCGTTATGCCTTATGCGTTATGCGTTATGCGTTATGCGTTTTGCGTTATACGTTATGCGATATGCGTTAGGCGTTATGCGATATGCGTTATGCTTTATGCGCTATGCATTTTGCGTTATGCGTTATGCGTTATGAGTTATGCTTTATGCGTTATGTGTTATGTGTTATGCCGTATGCGTTATGCGTTATGCGTTATGCGGTATGCGTTATGCGTTATGCGTTATGCGTTATGCTTTATGCGCTATGCATTTTGCGTTATGCTTTATGCGTTATGTTTTATGCGTTATGCGTTATGCTTTAACGTTATGCGTTATGCCTTTTGCGTTATGCGTTATGCGTTATGCGTTATGCGTTATGCGTTTTGCGTTATGCGTTATGCGTTATGCGATATGCGTTATGCGTTATGCGTTATGCGTTATGCGTTATACGTTATGCGTTATGCGTTATGCGTTATGCGTTGTGCGTTATACGTTATACGTTATGCGTTATGCGTTATGTTTTATGCGTTATGCGTTATGCTTTAACGTTATGCGTTATGCCTTTTGCGTTATGCATTATGCGTTATGCGTTATGCGTTTTGCGTTATGCGTTATGCGTTATGCGATATGCGTTATGCGTTATGTGTTATGCGTTATGCGTTATGCGTTATGCGTTCTGTGTTGTGCGTTGTGCGTTGTGCGTTATGCTTTATGCGTTATGCGTTATGCGTTATACGGTATGAGTTATGCGTTATGCGTTATGCGTTATGCGTTATGCGTTATGCGTTATGCGTTATGCGTTATGCGTTCTGTGTTGTGCGTTGTGCGTTGTGCGTTATGCGTTATGCGTTATGCGTTATGCGTTATGCGTTATGCGTTATGCGTTATGCGTTATGCGTTATGCGTTATGCGTTCTGTGTTGTGCGTTGTGCGTTGTGCGTTATGCCTTATGCGTTATGCGTTATGCGTTATGCGTTATGCGTTTTGCGTTATACGTTATGCGATATGCGTTATGCGTTATGCGTTATGCGTTGTGGGTTATACGTTTGTGTTATGCGTTAGGCGTTATGCTTTATGGGTTATGCATTATGCGTTATGCGTTATGCCGTATGCGTTATGCGTTATGCGTTATGCGTTATGCGTTATGCGTTATGCGTTATGCGTTATGCGTTATGCGTTATGCGTTATGCGTTATGCTTTATGCGCTATGCATTTTGCGTTATGCGTTATGCGTTATGAGTTATGCTTTATGCGTTATGTGTTATGTGTTATACGTTTGCGTTTTGCGTTAGGCGTTATGCGTTATGCGTTATGCGTTATGCGTTTTGCGTTATACGTTATGCGGTATTCGTTATGCGTTGTGCATTATGCGTTATGCGTTATGCGTTATGGATTATGGTTTATGCGTTATGCGCTATGCGTTATGCGTTATGGGTTATGGTTTATGCGTTATGCGGTATGCGTTATGCGGTATTCGTTATGCGTTGTGCATTATGCGTTATGCGTTATGCGTTATGTGTTATGGTTTATGCGTTATGCGATATGCGTTATGCGTTATGCGTTATGCGTTATGCGTTATGCGTTATGCGTTATGCGTTATGCTTTATGCGTTATGCGTGATTCGTTATGCGTTAGGCGTTATGTGTTATGTGTTATACGTTTGCGTTATGCGTTAGGCGTTATGCGTTATGCTTTATGCGTTATGCGTTATGCGTTATGCGTTATGCGTTATGCCTTTTGCGTTATCCGTTATGCGTTATACGGTATGAGTTATGCGTTATGCGTTATGCGTTATGCGTTATGCGTTGTTCGTTATGCGTTATGCGTTGGGCGTAATACGTTTGCGTTATGCGTTATGCATTATGCGTTATGCGTTATGCGTTATGCTTTAACGTTATGCGTTATGCCTTTTGCGTTATGCGTTATGCGTTATGCGTTATGCGTTTTGCGTTATGCGTTATGCGTTATGCGATATGCGTTATGCGTTACGTGTTATGCGTTATGCGTTATACGTTCTGTGTTGTGCGTTGTGCGTTGTGCGTTATGCTTTATGCGTTATGCGTTATGCGTTATACGGTATGAGTTATGTGTTATGCTTTATGCGTTATGCGTTATGCTTTATGCGTTATGCGTTATGCGTTATGCGTTATGCGTTATGAGTTATAAGTTATGCGTTATGCGTGTCCGTTATGCGTTAGGCGTTATGCGTTATGCGTTATGAGTTATGAGTTATAAGTTATGCGTAATGCGTTATGCGTTATGCGTTATGCGTTATCCGTTATGCGTTATGCTTTATGCGTTATACGTTATGCGTTATGCGTTATGCATTATGCCTTATGCGTTATGCGTTATGCGTTATACGTTATGCGTTATGCGTTATGCGTTATGCGTTATGCGTTATGCGTTATGCGTTATGCGTTATGCCTTATGCGTTGTTCGTTATGCGTTGTGCCATGGGCGTTATACGTTTGCGTTATGCGTTATGCGTTATGCGTTATGAGTTATGAGTTATAAGTTATGCGTAATGCGTTATGCGTTATGCGTTATGCGTTATACGTTATACGTTATACGTTATGCGTTAAGCGTTATGCGTTATGCGTTATGCGTTATGCGTTGTGCATTATGCGTTATGCGTTATGCGTTATGCGTTATGCGTTATGCGTTATGCGTTATGCGTTTTGCGTTATGCGTTATGCGTTATGCGTTATGGGTTATGTATTATGCGTTATGCGTTATGCGTTGTGCGTTATGCGTTGTTCGTTATGCGTTATGCGTTGGGCGTTATACGTTTGCGTTATGCGTTATGCGTTATGCGTTATGCGTTATGCTTTATGCGTTATGCGTTATGCGTTATGCGTTATGCATTTTGCGTTATGCGCCATGCGTTATGCGTTATGCGTTATGCGTTATGCGTTATGCGTTATGCGTTATGCGTTATGCGTTATGCGTTATGCGTTATGCGTTATGCGTTCGGCGTAATACGTTTGCGTTATGCGTTATGCGTTATGCGTTATGCGTTATGCATTTTGCGTTATGCGCCATGCGTTATGCGTTATGAGTTATGCGTTATGCGTTATGCGTTATGCGTTATGCGTTATGCGTTATATGGTTTGAGTTATGCGTTATGCGTTATACGGTTTGAGTTATGCGTTATGCGTTATACGTTATTGGTTTATGCGTTATGCGTTATGCGTTATGCGTTATGCGTTATGCGTTATGCGTTATGCGTTGTGCGTTATGCGTTATGCGTTATGCGTTATGCGTTATGCGTTATGCGTTATGCGTTATGCGTTATGCGTTATGCGTTATGCGTTATGGGTTATGTTTTATGCGTTATGCATTATGCGTTATGCATTTTGCGTTATGCGCCATGCGTTATGCGTTATGAGTTATGCGTTATGCGTTATGCGTTATGCGTTATGCGTTATGCGTTGTGGGTTTTGCGTTGTTCGTTATGCGTTATGCGTTGGGCGTTATACGTTTGCGTTATGCGTTATGCGTTATGCGTTATGCTTTATGCGTTATGCGTTATGCGTTATGCGTTATGCGTTATGCGTTATGCATTTTGCGTTATGCGCCATGCGTTATGCGTTATGAGTTATGCGTTATGCGTTATGCGTTATGCGTTATGCGTTATACGGTTTGAGTTATGCGTTATGCGTTATGCGTTATGCGTTATGGGTTATGCGTTATGCGTTATGCGTTATGCGTTTTGCGTTATGCGTTATGCGTTATGCGTTATGGGTTATGTATTATGCGTTATGCGTTATGCGTTGTGCGTTATGCGTTGTTCGTTATGCGTTATGCGTTGGGCGTTATACGTTTGCGTTATGCGTTATGCGTTATGCGTTATGCTTTATGCTTTATGCGTTATGCGTTATGCGTTATGCATTTTGCGTTATGCGCCATGCGTTATGCGTTATGAGTTATGCGTTATGCGTTATGCGTTATGCGTTATGCGTTATGCGTTATGCGTTATACGGTTTGAGTTATGCGTTATGCGTTATGCGTTATGCGTTATGCGTTATGCGTTATGCGTTATGCGTTATGCGTTATGCGTTATGCGTTATGCGTTATGCGTTATGCGTTATGCGTTATGCGTTATGCGTTATGCGTTATGCGTTATGCGTTATGCGTTATGCGTTATGCGTTATGCCGTATGCGTTATGCGTTATGCGTTATGCGTTATGCGTTATGCGTTATGCGTTATGCGTTATGCGTTATGCGTTATGCGTTATGCGTTATGCGTTATGCTTTATGCGCTATGCATTTTGCGTTATGCGTTATGCGTTATGAGTTATGCTTTATGCGTTATGTGTTATGTGTTATACGTTTGCGTTTTGCGTTAGGCGTTATGCGTTATGCGTTATGCGTTATGCGTTTTGCGTTATACGTTATGCGGTATTCGTTATGCGTTGTGCATTATGCGTTATGCGTTATGCGTTATGGATTATGGTTTATGCGTTATGCGCTATGCGTTATGCGTTATGGGTTATGGTTTATGCGTTATGCGGTATGCGTTATGCGGTATTCGTGATGCGTTGTGCATTATGTGTTATGCGTTATGCGTTATGTGTTATGGTTTATGCGTTATGCGATATGCGTTATGCGTTATGCGTTATGCGTTATGCGTTATGCGTTATGCGTTATGCGTTATGCGTTATGCGTTATGCTTTATGCGTTATGCGTGATTCGTTATGCGTTAGGCGTTATGTGTTATGTGTTATACGTTTGCGTTATGCGTTAGGCGTTATGCGTTATGCTTTATGCGTTATGCGTTATGCGTTATGCGTTATGCGTTATGCCTTTTGCGTTATCCGTTATGCGTTATACGGTATGAGTTATGCGTTATGCGTTATGCGTTATGCGTTATGCGTTGTTCGTTATGCGTTATGCGTTGGGCGTAATACGTTTGCGTTATGCGTTATGCATTATGCGTTATGCGTTATGCGTTATGCTTTAACGTTATGCGTTATGCCTTTTGCGTTATGCGTTATGCGTTATGCGTTATGCGTTTTGCGTTATGCGTTATGCGTTATGCGATATGCGTTATGCGTTAAGTGTTATGCGTTATGCGTTATGCGTTATGCGTTCTGTGTTGTGCGTTGTGCGTTGTGCGTTATGCTTTATGCGTTATGCGTTATGCGTTATACGGTATGAGTTATGTGTTATGCTTTATGCGTTATGCGTTATGCGTTATGAGTTATAAGTTATGCGTTATGCGTGTCCGTTATGCGTTAGGCGTTATGCGTTATGCGTTATGAGTTATGAGTTATAAGTTATGCGTAATGCGTTATGCGTTATGCGTTATGCGTTATCCGTTATGCGTTATGCTTTATGCGTTATACGTTATGCGTTATGCGTTATGCATTATGCCTTATGCGTTATGCGTTATGCGTTGTGCATTATGCGTTATGCGTTATGCGTTATGCGTTATGCGTTATGCGTTATGCGTTATGCGTTTTGCGTTATGCGTTATGCGTTATGCGTTATGGGTTATGTATTATGCGTTATGCGTTATGCGTTGTGCGTTATGCGTTGTTCGTTATGCGTTATGCGTTGGGCGTTATACGTTTGCGTTATGCGTTATGCGTTATGCGTTATGCGTTATGCTTTATGCGTTATGCGTTATGCGTTATGCGTTATGCATTATGCGTTATGCGTTATGCGTTATGCTTTAACGTTATGCGTTATGCCTTTTGCGTTATGCGTTATGCGTTATGCGTTATGCGTTTTGCGTTATGCGTTATGCGTTATGCGATATGCGTTATGCGTTACGTGTTATGCGTTATGCGTTATGCGTTCTGTGTTGTGCGTTGTGCGTTGTGCGTTATGCTTTATGCGTTATGCGTTATGCGTTATACGGTATGAGTTATGTGTTATGCTTTATGCGTTATGCGTTATGCTTTATGCGTTATGCGTTATGCGTTATGCGTTATGCGTTATGAGTTATAAGTTATGCGTTATGCGTGTCCGTTATGCGTTAGGCGTTATGCGTTATGCGTTATGAGTTATGAGTTATAAGTTATGCGTAATGCGTTATGCGTTATGCGTTATGCGTTATCCGTTATGCGTTATGCTTTATGCGTTATACGTTATGCGTTATGCGTTATGCATTATGCCTTATGCGTTATGCGTTATGCGTTATACGTTATGCGTTATGCGTTATGCGTTATGCGTTATGCGTTATGCGTTATGCGTTATGCCTTATGCGTTGTTCGTTATGCGTTGTGCCATGGGCGTTATACGTTTGCGTTATGCGTTATGCGTTATGCGTTATGAGTTATGAGTTATAAGTTATGCGTAATGCGTTATGCGTTATGCGTTATGCGTTATGCGTTATGCGATATGCGTTATGCCTTTTGCGTTATTCGTTATGCGTTATGCGTTTTGCGTTATGGGTTATGCGTTATGCGTTATGCGATATGCGTTATGCGTTAAGCGTTATGCGTTATGCTTTACGCGTTATGCGTTATGCGTTATGCGTTATGCGTTATGCGTTATGGGTTATGCGTTATGCGTTATGCGTTATGTGTTATACGTTTGCGCTTTGCGTTAGGCGTTATGCGTTATGCGTTATGCGTTTTGCGTTATACGTTATGCGGTATTCGTTATGCGTTGTGCATTATGCGTTATGCGTTATGCGTTATGGATTATGGTTTATGCGTTATGCGCTATGCGTTATGGGTTATGGGTTATGGTTTATGCGTTATGCGATATGCGTTATGCGGTATTAGTTATGCGTTGTGCATTATGCGTTATGCGTTATGCGTTATGTGTTATGGTTTATGCGTTATGCGATATGGGTTATGCGTTATGCGTTATGCGTTATGCGTTATGCGTTATGCGTTATGCGTTGTGCATTATGCGTTATGCGTTATGCGTTATGGCTTATGCTTTATGCGTTATGCGTGATTCGTTATGCGTTTGGCGTTATGCGTTATGCGTTAACGTTATGCGTTATGCCTTTTGCATTATTGCTTATGCGATATGCATTTTGCGTTATGCGTTATGCGTTATGGCTTATGCTTTATGCGTTATGCGTGATTCGTTATGCGTTTGGCGTTATGCGTTATGCGTTAACGTTATACGTTATGCGTTATGCGTTATGCGTTATACGTTATGCGTTATGTGTTATGCGTTGTGCGTTATACGTTATACGTTATGCGTTATGCGTTATGTTTTATGCGATATACGTTATGCGTTATGCGTTATGCGTGATGTGTTATGCTTTATGCGTTATGCGTTATGCTTTATGCGTTATGCGTTATGCGTTATGCGTTATGCGTTATGAGTTATAAGTTATGCGTAATGCGTTATGCGTTATGCGTTATGCGTTATCCGTTATGCGTTATGCTTTATGCGTTATACGTTATGCGTTATGCGTTATGCGTTATGCGTTATGCGTTATGCGTTATGCGATATGCGTTATGCGTTATGCGTTATGCGTTATGCGTTATGCGTTATGCGTTATGCGTTATGCGTTATGCGTTATGCGTTATGCGTTATGCGTTATGCGTTATGCGTTATGCGTTCGGCGTAATACGTTTGCGTTATGCGTTATGCGTTATGCGTTATGCGTTATGCATTTTGCGTTATGCGCCATGCGTTATGCGTTATGAGTTATGCGTTATGCGTTATGCGTTATGCGTTATGCGTTATGCGTTATATGGTTTGAGTTATGCGTTATGCGTTATACGGTTTGAGTTATGCGTTATGCGTTATACGTTATTGGTTTATGCGTTATGCGTTATGCGTTATGCGTTATGCGTTATGCGTTATGCGTTATGCGTTGTGCGTTATGCGTTATGCGTTATGCGTTATGCGTTATGCGTTATGCGTTATGCGTTATGCGTTATGCGTTATGCGTTATGCGTTATGGGTTATGTTTTATGCGTTATGCATTATGCGTTATGCATTTTGCGTTATGCGCCATGCGTTATGCGTTATGAGTTATGCGTTATGCGTTATGCGTTATGCGTTATGCGTTATGCGTTGTGGGTTTTGCGTTGTTCGTTATGCGTTATGCGTTGGGCGTTATACGTTTGCGTTATGCGTTATGCGTTATGCGTTATGCTTTATGCGTTATGCGTTATGCGTTATGCGTTATGCGTTATGCGTTATGCATTTTGCGTTATGCGCCATGCGTTATGCGTTATGAGTTATGCGTTATGCGTTATGCGTTATGCGTTATGCGTTATACGGTTTGAGTTATGCGTTATGCGTTATGCGTTATGCGTTATGGGTTATGCGTTATGCGTTATGCGTTATGCGTTTTGCGTTATGCGTTATGCGTTATGCGTTATGGGTTATGTATTATGCGTTATGCGTTATGCGTTGTGCGTTATGCGTTGTTCGTTATGCGTTATGCGTTGGGCGTTATACGTTTGCGTTATGCGTTATGCGTTATGCGTTATGCTTTATGCTTTATGCGTTATGCGTTATGCGTTATGCATTTTGCGTTATGCGCCATGCGTTATGCGTTATGAGTTATGCGTTATGCGTTATGCGTTATGCGTTATGCGTTATGCGTTATGCGTTATACGGTTTGAGTTATGCGTTATGCGTTATGCGTTATGCGTTATGCGTTATGCGTTATGCGTTATGCGTTATGCGTTATGCGTTATGCGTTATGCGTTATGCGTTATGCGTTATGCGTTATGCGTTATGCGTTATGCGTTATGCGTTATGCGTTATGCGTTATGCCGTATGCGTTATGCGTTATGCGTTATGCGTTATGCGTTATGCGTTATGCGTTATGCGTTATGCGTTATGCGTTATGCGTTATGCTTTATGCGCTATGCATTTTGCGTTATGCGTTATGCGTTATGAGTTATGCTTTATGCGTTATGTGTTATGTGTTATACGTTTGCGTTTTGCGTTAGGCGTTATGCGTTATGCGTTATGCGTTATGCGTTTTGCGTTATACGTTATGCGGTATTCGTTATGCGTTGTGCATTATGCGTTATGCGTTATGCGTTATGGATTATGGTTTATGCGTTATGCGCTATGCGTTATGCGTTATGGGTTATGGTTTATGCGTTATGCGGTATGCGTTATGCGGTATTCGTGATGCGTTGTGCATTATGTGTTATGCGTTATGCGTTATGTGTTATGGTTTATGCGTTATGCGATATGCGTTATGCGTTATGCGTTATGCGTTATGCGTTATGCGTTATGCGTTATGCGTTATGCGTTATGCTTTATGCGTTATGCGTGATTCGTTATGCGTTAGGCGTTATGTGTTATGTGTTATACGTTTGCGTTATGCGTTAGGCGTTATGCGTTATGCTTTATGCGTTATGCGTTATGCGTTATGCGTTATGCGTTATGCCTTTTGCGTTATCCGTTATGCGTTATACGGTATGAGTTATGCGTTATGCGTTATGCGTTATGCGTTATGCGTTGTTCGTTATGCGTTATGCGTTGGGCGTAATACGTTTGCGTTATGCGTTATGCATTATGCGTTATGCGTTATGCGTTATGCTTTAACGTTATGCGTTATGCCTTTTGCGTTATGCGTTATGCGTTATGCGTTATGCGTTTTGCGTTATGCGTTATGCGTTATGCGATATGCGTTATGCGTTAAATGTTATGCGTTATGCGTTATGCGTTATGCGTTCTGTGTTGTGCGTTGTGCGTTGTGCGTTATGCTTTATGCGTTATGCGTTATGCGTTATACGGTATGAGTTATGTGTTATGCTTTATGCGTTATGCGTTATGCGTTATGAGTTATAAGTTATGCGTTATGCGTGTCCGTTATACGTTAGGCGTTATGCGTTATGCGTTATGAGTTATGAGTTATAAGTTATGCGTAATGCGTTATGCGTTATGCGTTATGCGTTATCCGTTATGCGTTATGCTTTATGCGTTATACGTTATGCGTTATGCGTTATGCATTATGCCTTATGCGTTATGCGTTATGCGTTATACGTTATGCGTTATGCGTTATGCGTTATGCGTTATGCGTTATGCGTTATGCGTTATGCGTTATGCCTTATGCGTTATGGGTTATGCGTTATGCGTTATGCGTTATGTGTTATACGTTTGCGTTTTGCGTTGGGCGTTATGCGTTATGCGTTATGCGTTTTGCGTTATACGTTATGCGGTATTCGTTATGCGTTGTGCATTATGCGTTATGCGTTATGCGTTATGGATTATGGTTTATGCGTTATGCGCTATGCGTTATGGGTTATGGGTTATGGTTTATGCGTTATGCGATATGCGTTATGCGGTATTCGTTATGCGTTGTGCATTATGCGTTATGCGTTATGCGTTATGTGTTATGGTTTATGCGTTATGCGATATGGGTTATGCGTTATGCGTTATGCGTTATGCGTTATGCGTTATGCGTTATGCGTTGTGCATTATGCGTTATGCGTTGTGCATTATGCGTTATGCGTTATGCGTTATGCGTTATGGCTTATGCTTTATGCGTTATGCGTGATTCGTTATGCGTTTGGCGTTATGCGTTATGCGTTAACGTTATGCGTTATGCCTTTTGCGTTATTGCTTATGCGATATGCATTTTGCGTTATGCGTTATGCGTTATGGCTTATGCTTTATGCGTTATGCGTGATTCGTTATGCGTTTGGCGTTATGCGTTATGCGTTAACGTTATACGTTATGCGTTATGCGTTATGCGTTATACGTTATGCGTTATGCGTTATGCGTTGTGCGTTATACGTTATACGTTATGCGTTATGCGTTATGTTTTATGCGATATACGTTATGCGTTATGCGTTATGCGTGATGTGTTATGCTTTATGCGTTATGCGTTATGCTTTATGCGTTATGCGTTATGCGTTATGCGTTATGCGTTATGAGTTATAAGTTATGCGTAATGCGTTATGCGTTATGCGTTATGCGTTATCCGTTATGCGTTATGCTTTATGCGTTATACGTTATGCGTTATGCGTTATGCGTTATGCGTTATGCGTTATGCGTTATGCGTTATGCGATATGCGTTATGCGTTATGCGTTATGCGTTATGCGTTATGCGTTATGCGTTATGCGTTATGCGTTATGCGTTATGCGTTATGCGTTATGCGTTATGCGATATGCGTTATACGTTATACGTAATGCGTTAAGCGTTATGCGTTATGCGTTATGCGTTATGCGTTATGCGTTATGCGTTATGCGATATGCGTTATGCGTTATGCGTTGTGCATTATGCGTTATTAGTTGTGCGTTATGCGTTATGGGTTATCCGTTATGAGTTATGAGTTATAAGTTATGCGTAATGCGTTATGCCTTATGCGTTATGCGTTATGCGTTATGCGCTGTGCAATATGCGTTATGCGTTGTGCGTTATGCGTTATGCGTTATGAGTTATGCGTTATGCGTTATGCGTTATGTTTTACGCGATATGCGTTATGCGTTATGCGTTATGCGATATACGTTATACGTTATGCGTTAAGCGTTATGCGTTATGCGTTATGCGTTGTGCATTATGCGTTATGCGTTGTGCGTTATGCGTTATGCGTTTTGCGTTATACGTTATGCGATATGCGTTATGCGTTATGCGTTATGCGTTATGCGTTATGCGTTATGCGTTATGCGATATGCGTTATGCGTAATGCGTTATGCCTTATGCGTTATGCGTTATGCGTTATGCGCTGTGCAATATGCGTTATGCGTTGTGCATTATGCGTTATGAGTTATGCGTTATGCGTTATGCGTTATCTTTTACGCGATATGCGTTATGCGTTATGCGTTATGCGTTATACGTTATACGTTATACGTTATGCGTTAAGCGTTATGCGTTATGCGTTATGCGTTATGCGTTGTGCATTATGCGTTATGCGTTATGCGTTATGCGTTATGCGTTATGCGTTATGCGTTTTGCGTTATGCGTTATGCGTTATGCGTTATGGGTTATGTATTATGCGTTATGCGTTATGCGTTATGCGTTGTGCGTTATGCGTTGTTCGTTATGCCTTATGCTTTGGGCGTTATACGTTTGCGTTATGCGTTATGCGTTATGCGTTATGCGTTATGCTTTATGCGTTATGCGTTATGCGTTATGCGTTATGCATTTTGCGTTATGCGCCATGCGTTATGCGTTATGCGTTATGCGTTATGCGTTATGCGTTATGCGTTATGCGTTATGCGTTATGCGTTATGCGTTATGCGTTATGCGTTATGCGTTATGCGTTATGCGTTATGCGTTATGCGTTATGCGTTATGCGTTATGCGTTATGCGTTCGGCGTAATACGTTTGCGTTATGCGTTATGCGTTATGCGTTATGCGTTATGCATTTTGCGTTATGCGCCATGCGTTATGCGTTATGAGTTATGCGTTATGCGTTATGCGTTATGCGTTATGCGTTATATGGTTTGAGTTATGCGTTATGCGTTATACGGTTTGAGTTATGCGTTATGCGTTATACGTTATTGGTTTATGCGTTATGCGTTATGCGTTATGCGTTATGCGTTATGCGTTATGCGTTATGCGTTGTGCGTTATGCGTTATGCGTTATGCGTTATGCGTTATGCGTTATGCGTTATGCGTTATGCGTTATGCGTTATGCGTTATGCGTTATGGGTTATGTTTTATGCGTTATGCGTTATGCGTTATGCGTTATGCGTTATGCGTTATGCGTTATGCGTTATGCGTTATGCGTTATGCGTTATGCGTTATGCTTTATGCGTTATGCATTATGCGTTATGCATTTTGCGTTATGCGCCATGCGTTATGCGTTCTGAGTTATGCGTTATGCGTTATGCGTTATGCGTTATGCGTTGTGCGTTTTGCGTTGTTCGTTATGCGTTATGCGTTGGGCGTTATACGTTTGCGTTATGCGTTATGCGTTATGCGTTATGCTTTATGCGTTATGCGTTATGCGTTATGCGTTATGCGTTATGCGTTATGCGTTATGCATTTTGCGTTATGCGCCATGCGTTATGCGTTATGAGTTATGCGTTATGCGTTATGCGTTATGCGTTATGCGTTATACGGTTTGAGTTATGCGTTATGCGTTATGCGTTATGCGTTATGGGTTATGCGTTATGCGTTATGCGTTTTGCGTTATGCGTTATGCGTTATGCGTTATGGGTAATGTATTATGCGTTATGCGTTATGCGTTGTGCGTTATGCGTTGTTCGTTATGCGTTATGCGTTGGGCGTTATACGTTTGCGTTATGCGTTATGCGTTATGCGTTATGCTTTATGCGTTATGCGTTATGCGTTATGCGTTATGCATTTTGCGTTATGCGCCATGCGTTATGCGTTATGAGTTATGCGTTATGCGTTATGCGTTATGCGTTATGCGTTATGCGTTATGCGTTATGCGTTATACGGTTTGAGTTATGCGTTATGAGTTATGCGTTATGCGTTATGCGTTATGCGTTATGCGTTATGCGTTATGCGTTATGCGTTATGCGTTATGCGTTATGCGTTATGCGTTATGCGTTATGCGTTATGCGTTATGCGTTATGCGTTATGCGTTATGCGTTATGCGTTATGCGTTATGCGTTATGCGTTATGCGTTATGCGATATGCGTTATACGTTATACGTTATGCGTTAAGCGTTATGCGTTATGCGTTATGCGTTATGCGTTATGCGTTATGCGTTATGCGTTATGCGATATGCGTTATGCGTTATGCGTTGTGCATTATGCGTTATTAGTTGTGCGTTATGCGTTATGGGTTATCCGTTATGAGTTATGAGTTATAAGTTATGCGTAATGCGTTATGCCTTATGCGTTATGCGTTATGCGTTATGCGCTGTGCAATATGCGTTATGCGTTGTGCGTTATGCGTTATGCGTTATGAGTTATGCGTTATGCGTTATGCGTTATGTTTTACGCGATATGCGTTATGCGTTATGCGTTATGCGATATACGTTATACGTTATGCGTTAAGCGTTATGCGTTATGCGTTATGCGTTATGCGTTGTGCATTATGCGTTATGCGTTGTGCGTTATGCGTTATGCGTTATGCGTTATGCGTTATGCGATATGCGTTATGCGTTATGCGTTATGCGTTATGCGTTATGCGTTATGCGTTATGCGTTATGCGTTATGCGTTATGCGTTATGCGATATGCGTTATACGTTATACGTAATGCGTTAAGCGTTATGCGTTATGCGTTATGCGTTATGCGTTATGCGTTATGCGTTATGCGATATGCGTTATGCGTTATGCGTTGTGCATTATGCGTTATTAGTTGTGCGTTATGCGTTATGGGTTTTCCGTTATGAGTTATGAGTTATAAGTTATGCGTAATGCGTTATGCCTTATGCGTTATGCGTTATGCGTTATGCGCTGTGCAATATGCGTTATGCGTTGTGCGTTATGCGTTATGCGTTATGAGTTATGCGTTATGCGTTATGCGTTATGTTTTACGCGATATGCGTTATGCGTTATGCGTTATGCGATATACGTTATACGTTATGCGTTAAGCGTTATGCGTTATGCGTTATGCGTTGTGCATTATGCGTTATGCGTTGTGCGTTATGCGTTATGCGTTTTGCGTTATACGTTATGCGATATGCGTTATGCGTTATGCGTTATGCGTTATGCGTTATGCGTTATGCGTTATGCGATATGCGTTATGCGTAATGCGTTATGCCTTATGCGTTATGCGTTATGCGTTATGCGCTGTGCAATATGCGTTATGCGTTGTGCATTATGCGTTATGCGTTATGAGTTATGCGTTATGCGTTATGCGTTATCTTTTACGCGATATGCGTTATGCGTTATGCGTTATGCGTTATACGTTATACGTTATACGTTATGCGTTAAGCGTTATGCGTTATGCGTTATGCGTTATGCGTTGTGCATTATGCGTTATGCGTTATGCGTTATGCGTTATGCGTTATGCGTTATGCGTTATGCGTTTTGCGTTATGCGTTATGCGTTATGCGTTATGGGTTATGTATTATGCGTTATGCGTTATGCGTTATGCGTTGTGCGTTATGCGTTGTTCGTTATGCGTTATGCGTTGGGCGTTATACGTTTGCGTTATGCGTTATGCGTTATGCGTTATGCGTTATGCTTTATGCGTTATGCGTTATGCGTTATGCGTTATGCATTTTGCGTTATGCGCCATGCGTTATGCGTTATGCGTTATGCGTTATGCGTTATGCGTTATGCGTTATGCGTTATGCGTTATGCGTTATGCGTTATGCGTTATGCGTTATGCGTTATGCGTTATGCGTTATGCGTTATGCGTTATGCGTTATGCGTTATGCGTTCAGCGTAATACGTTTGCGTTATGC
The DNA here is from genome assembly GCA_916610235.2 of Lasioglossum morio. Lineage (NCBI taxonomy): Eukaryota > Metazoa > Arthropoda > Insecta > Hymenoptera > Halictidae > Lasioglossum > Lasioglossum morio. The sequence continues at coordinate 2,072,105 of CAKAJA020000513.1, read as the reverse complement.
GTTATGCGTTATGCGTTATGCGTTATGCGTTATGCGTTATGCATTTTGCGTTATGCGCCATGCGTTATGCGTTATGAGTTATGCGTTATGCGTTATGCGTTATGCGTTATGCGTTATATGGTTTGAGTTATGCGTTATGCGTTATACGTTTTGAGTTATGCGTTATGCGTTATACGTTATTGGTTTATGCGTTATGCGTTATGCGTTATGCGTTATGCGTTATGCGTTATGCGTTATGCGTTGTGCGTTATGCGTTATGCGTTATGCGTTATGCGTTATGCGTTATGCGTTATGCGTTATGCGTTATGCGTTATGCGTTATGCGTTATGGGTTATGTTTTATGCGTTATGCGTTATGCGTTATGCGTTATGCGTTATGCGTTATGCGTTATGCGTTATGCGTTATGCGTTATGCGTTATGCTTTATGCGTTATGCATTATGCGTTATGCATTTTGCGTTATGCGCCATGCGTTATGCGTTATGAGTTATGCGTTATGCGTTATGCGTTATGCGTTATGCGTTATGCGTTATGCGTTATGCGTTGTGAGTTTTGCGTTGTTCGTTATGCGTTATGCGTTGGGCGTTATACGTTTGCGTTATGCGTTATGCGTTATGCGTTATGCTTTATGCGTTATGCGTTATGCGTTATGCGTTATGCGTTATGCGTTATGCATTTTGCGTTATGCGCCATGCGTTATGCGTTATGAGTTATGCGTTATGCGTTATGCGTTATGCGTTATGCGTTATACGGTTTGAGTTATGCGTTATGCGTTATGCGTTATGCGTTATGGGTTATGCGTTATGCGTTATGCGTTATGCGTTTTGCGTTATGCGTTATGCGTTATGCGTTATGGGTTATGTATTATGCGTTATGCGTTATGCGTTGTGCGTTATGCGTTGTTCGTTATGCGTTATGCGTTGGGCGTTATACGTTTGCGTTATGTGTTATGCGTTATGCGTTATGCTTTATGCGTTATGCGTTATGCGTTATGCGTCATGCATTTTGCGTTATGCGCCATGCGTTATGCGTTATGAGTTATGCGTTATGCGTTATGCGTTATGCGTTATGCGTTATGCGTTATGCGTTATACGGTTTGAGTTATGCGTTATGCGTTATGCGTTATGCGTTATGCGTTATGCGTTATGCGCTATGCGTTATGCGTTATGCGTTATGCGTTATGCGTTATGCGTTATGCGTTATGCGTTATGCGTTATGCGTTATGCGTTATGCGTTATGCGTTATGCGTTATGCGATATGCGTTATACGTTATACGTTATGCGTTAAGCGTTATGCGTTATGCGTTATGCGTTATGCGTTATGCGTTATGCGTTATGCGATATGCGGTATGCGTTATGCGTTGTGCATTATGCGTTATTAGTTGTGCGTTATGCGTTATGGGTTATCCGTTATGAGTTATGAGTTATAAGTTATGCGTAATGCGTTATGCCTTATGCGTTATGCGTTATGCGTTATGCGCTGTGCAATATGCGTTATGCGTTGTGCGTTATGCGTTATGCGTTATGCGTTATGCGTTATGCGTTATGCGTTATGCGTTATGCGTTATGCGTTATGCGTTATGCGTTATGCGTTATGCGTTATGCGTTATGCGTTATGCGTTATGCGTTATGCGTTATGCGTTATGCGTTATGCGTTATGCGTTATGCGTTATGCGTTATGCGTTATGCGTTATGCGTTTTGCGTTATGCGTTATGCGTTATGCGTTATGCGTTAAGCGTTATGCGTTATGCTTTATGCGTTATGCGTGATCCGTTATGCGTTACGCGTTATGCGTTATGCGTTATGCATTTTGCGTTATGCGCCATGCGTTATGCGTTATGAGTTATGCGTTATGCGTTATGCGTTATGCGTTATACGTTATGCGTTATGCGTTATGCGTTATGCGTTATGCGTTATGCGTTACGCGTTATGCGTTACGCGTTACGCGTTACGCGTTAAGCGTTACGCGTTACGCGTTATGCGTTATGCGTTATGCGTTATGCGTTATGCGTTATGCGTTATGCGTTATGCGTTATGCGTTATGCGTTATGCGTTATGCGTTATGCGTTATGCGTTATGCGTTATGCGTTATGCGTTATGCGTTATGCGTTATGCGTTATGCGTTATGCGTTATGCGTTATGCGTTATGCGTTATGAGTTATGCGTTATGCGTTGTGCGTTATGCGTTATGCGTTATGCGTTATGAGTTATGCGTTATGCGTTATGCGTTATTGCGTTATGCGTTATACGTTATGCGTTATGCGTTATGCGTTATGCGTTATGCGTTATGCGTTATGCGTTATGCGTTATGCGTTTTGCGTTATGCGTTATGCGTTATGCGTTATGCGTTAAGCGTTATGCGTTATGCTTTATGCGTTATGCGTGATCCGTTATGCGTTACGCGTTATGCGTTATGCGTTATGCATTTTGCGTTATGCGCCATGCGTTATGCGTTATGAGTTATGCGTTATGCGTTATGCGTTATGCGTTATACGTTATGCGTTATGCGTTATGCGTTATGCGTTATGCGTTATGCGTTACGCGTTATGCGTTACGCGTTACGCGTTACGCGTTACGCGTTACGCGTTACGCGTTATGCGTTATGCGTTATGCGTTATGCGTTATGCGTTATGCGTTATGCGTTATGCGTTATGCGTTATGCGTTATGCGTTATGCGTTATGCGTTATGCGTTATGCGTTATGCGTTATGCGTTATGCGTTATGCGTTATGCGTTATGCGTTATGCGTTATGCGTTATGCGTTATGCGTTATGCGTTATGCGTTATGCGTTATGCGTTATGCGTTATGCGTTATGCGTTATGCGTTATGCGTTATGCGTTATGCGTTATGCGTTATGCGTTATGCGTTATGCGTTTTGCGTTATGCGTTATGCGTTATGCGTTATGCGTTATGCGTTAAGCGTTATGCGTTATGCTTTATGCGTTATGCGTGATCCGTTATGCGTTACGCGTTATGCGTTATGCGTTATGCATTTTGCGTTATGCGCCATGCGTTATGCGTTATGAGTTATGCGTTATGCGTTATGCGTTATGCGTTATATGTTATGCGTTATGCGTTATGCGTTATGCGTTATGCGTTATGCGTTACGCGTTATGCGTTACGCGTTACGCGTTACGCGTTACGCGTTACGCGTTACGCGTTATGCGTTATGCGTTATGCGTTATGCGTTATGCGTTATGCGTTATGCGTTATGCGTTATGCGTTATGCGTTATGCGTTATGCGTTATGCGTTATGCGTTATGCGTTATGCGTTATGCGTTATGCGTTATGCGTTATGCGTTATGCGTTATGCGTTATGCGTTATGCGTTATGCGTTATGCGTTATGCGTTATGCGTTATGCGTTATGAGTTATGCGTTATGCGTTGTGCGTTATGCGCTATGCGTTATGCGTTATGAGTTATGCGTTATGCGTTATGCGTTATTGCGTTATGCGTTATACGTTATGCGTTATGCGTTATGCGTTATGCGTTATGCGTTATGCGTTATGCGTTATGCGTTATGCGTTATGCGTTTTGCGTTATGCGTTATGCGTTATGCGTTATGCGTTAAGCGTTATGCGTTATGCTTTATGCGTTATGCGTGATCCGTTATGCGTTACGCGTTATGCGTTATGCGTTATGCATTTTGCGTTATGCGCCATGCGTTATGCGTTATGAGTTATGCGTTATGCGTTATGCGTTATGCGTTATACGTTATGCGTTATGCGTTATGCGTTATGCGTTATGCGTTATGCGTTACGCGTTATGCGTTACGCGTTACGCGTTACGCGTTACGCGTTACGCGTTACGCGTTATGCGTTATGCGTTATGCGTTATGCGTTATGCGTTATGCGTTATGCGTTATGCGTTATGCGTTATGCCTTATGCGTTATGCGTTATGCGTTATGCGTTATGCGTTATGCGTTATGCGTTATGCGTTATGCGTTATGCGTTATGCGTTATGCGTTATGCGTTATGCGTTATGCGTTATGCGTTATGCGTTATGCGTTATGCGTTATGCGTTATGCGTGATGCGTTATGCTTTTTGCGTTATGCGTTATGAGTTATACGTTATGCGTTAAGCGTTATGCGTTATACGTTATGCGTTATGCGTTATGCGTTATGCGTTATGCGTTATGCGTTATGGGTTATGCGTTATGCGTTATGCGTTATGCGTTATGCGTTATGCGTTATGCGTTAAGCGTTATGCGTTATGCGTTATGAGTTATGCGTGACCGTTATGCGTTACGCGTTATGCGTTACGCGTTATGCGTTATGCGTTATGCATTTTGCGTTATGCGCCATGCGTTATGCGTTATGAGTTATGCGTGATCCGTTATGCGTTACGCGTTATGCGTTATGCGTTATGCATTTTGCGTTATGCGCCATGCGTTATGCGTTATGAGTTATGCGTTATGCGTTATGCGTTATGCGTTATGCGTTATGCGTTATGCGTTATGCGTTATGCGTTATGCGTTATGCGTTATGCGTTATGCGTTATGCGTTATGCGTTATGCGTTATACGTTATGCGTTATGCGTTATGCGTTATGCGTTATGCGTTATGCGTTACGCGTTATGCGTTACGCGTTACGCGTTACGCGTTACGCGTTACGCGTTACGCGTTATGCGTTATGCGTTATGCGTTATGCGTTATGCGTTATGCGTTATGCGTTATGCGTTATGCGTTATGCGTTATGCGTTATGCGTTATGCGTTATGCGTTATGCGTTATGCGTTATGCGTTATGCGTTATGCGTTATGCGTTATGCGTTATGCGTTATGCGTTATGCGTTATGCGTTATGCGTTATGCGTTATGCGTTATGCGTTATGCGTTATGCGTGATGCGTTATGCTTTTTGCGTTATGCGTTATGAGTTATACGTTATGCGTTAAGCGTTATGCGTTATACGTTATGCGTTATGCGTTATGCGTTATGCGTTATGCGTTATGCGTTATGCGTTATGCGTTATGGGTTATGCGTTATGCGTTATGCGTTATGCGTTATGCGTTATGCGTTATGCGTTAAGCGTTATGCGTTATGCGTTATGAGTTATGCGTGACCGTTATGCGTTACGCGTTATGCGTTATGCGTTATGCATTTTGCGTTATGCGCCATGCGTTATGCGTTATGAGTTATGCGTGATCCGTTATGCGTTACGCGTTATGCGTTATGCGTTATGCATTTTGCGTTATGCGCCATGCGTTATGCGTTATGAGTTATGCGTTATGCGTTATGCGTTATGCGTTATGCGTTATGCGTTATGCGTTATGCGTTATGCGTTATGCGTTATGCGTTATGCGTTATGCGTTATGCGTTATGCGTTATGCGTTATGCGTTATGCGTTATGCGTTATGCGTTATGCGTTATGCGTTATGCGTTATGCGTTATGCGTTATGCGTTATGCGTTATGCGTTATGCGTTATGCGTTATGCGTTATGCGTTATGCGTTATGCGTTATGCGTTATGCGTTATGCGTTATGCGTTATGCGTTATGCGTTATGCGTTATGCGTGATGCGTTATGCTTTATGTGTTATGCGTTTTGAGTTATACGTTATGCGTTATGCGTTATGCGTTATGCGTTATGCGTAATGCGTTATGTGTTATGCGTTATGCGTTATGCGCCATGCGTTATGCGTTATGAGTTATGCGTTATGCGTTATGCGTTATGCGTTATGCGTTATACGTTATGCGTTATGCGTTATGCGTTATGCGTTATGCGTTATGCGTTATGCGTTATGCGTTATGCCGTATGCGTGATGCGTTATGCTTTTTGCGTTATGCGTTATGAGTTATACGTTATGCGTTAAGCGTTATGCGTTATGCTTTATACGTTATGCGTAATCCATTATGCGTTATGCGTTATGCGTTATGCGTTATGCATTTTGCGTTATGCGCCATGCGTTATGCGTTATGAGTTATGCGTTATGCGTTATGCGTTATGCGTTATGCGTTATGCGTTGTGCGTTATACGTTTGCGTTAGGCGTTATGCTTTATGGGTTATGCGTTATGCATTATGCGTTATGCGTTATGCGTTATGCATATGCGTTATGCGTTATGCGTTAATCGTTATGCGTTATGCGTTATGCGTTATGCGTTATGCGTTATGCGTTATGCGTTATGCGTTATGCGTTATGCGTTATGCGTTATGCGTTATGCGTTATGCGTTATGCGTTATGCGTTATGCGTGATGTGTTATGCTTTTTGCGTTATGTGTTATGAGTTATACGTTATGCGTTAAGCGTTATGCGTTATGCTTTATGCGTTATGCGTTATCCGTTATGCGTTATGCGTTATGCGTTATGCGTTATGCATTTTGCGTTATGCGCCAAGCGTTATGCGTTATGCGTTATGCGTTATGCGTTATGCGATATGCTATATGCGTTATGCGTTATGCGTTATGCGTTATGCGTTATGCGTTATGCGTTGTGGGTTATACGTTTGCGTTATGCGTTATGCGTTATGCTTTATGCGTTATGCGTTATGCGTTATGCGTTATGCGTTATGCGTTATGCGTTATGCGTTATGCGTTATGCATTTTGCGTTATGCGTTATGCGTTATGCGTTATGCGTAATACGTTTGCGTTATGCGTTATGCGTTATGCGTTATGCGTTATGCTTTATGAGTTATGCGTTATGCGTTATGCGTTATACGTTATGCGTTATGCGTTATGCGTTATGCGTTATGCGGTATGCGTTATGCGTTATGCGTTATGCGTTATGCGTTATGCGTTATGCGTTATGCGTTATGCGTTATGCGTTATGCGTTATGCGTTATGCGTTATGCGTTATGCGTTATGAGTTATACGTTATGCATTAAGCGTTATGCGTTATGCTTTATGCGTTATGCGTTATACGTTATGCGTTATGCGTTATGCGTTATGCGTTATGCGTTATGCGTTATGCGTTATGCGTTATGCGTTATGCGTTATGCGTTATGCGTTATGCGTGATGCGTTATGCTTTATGTGTTATGCGTTTTGAGTTATACGTTATGCGTTATGCGTTATGCGTTGTGCGTTATGCTTTATGCGTTATGCGATATGCGTTATGCGTTATGCGTTATGCGTTATGCGTTATGCGTTATGCGTTATGCGTTATGCGTTATGCGTTATGCGTTTTGCGTTATGCGTGATGCGTTATGCTTTTTGCGTTATGCGTTATGAGTTATACGTTATGCGTTAAGCGTTATGCGTTATGCCTTATACGTTATGCGTGATCCATTATGCGTTATGCGTTATGCGTTATGCGTTATGCGTTCTGTGTTGTGCGTTATGCGTTATGCGTTATGCGTTATGCATTTTGCGTTATGCGCCAAGCGTTATGCGTTATGCGTTATGCGTTATGCGTTATGCGATATGCTATATGCGTTATGCGTTATGCGTTATGCGTTATGCGTTATGCGTTATGCGTTGTAGGTTATACGTTTGCGTTATGCGTTATGCGTTATGCTTTATGCGTTATGCGTTATGCGTTATGCGTTATGCGTTATGCGTTATGCGTTATGCGTTATGCGTTATGCATTTTGCGTTATGCGTTATGCGTTATGCGTTATGCGTAATACGTTTGCGTTATGCGTTATGCGTTATGCGTTATGCGTTATGCTTTATGAGTTATGCGTTATGCGTTATGCGTTATACGTTTGCGTTATGCGTTATGCGTTATGCGTTGTGCGTTATACGTTTGCGTTATGCGTTATGCGTTATGCGTTGTTCGTTATGCGTTATGCGTTAGGCGTAATACGTTTGCGTTATGCGTTATGCGTTATGCTTTATGCGTTATGCGTTATGCGTTATACGGTATGAGTTATGCGTTATTCGTTATGTGTTATGCGTTATGCGTTATGCGTTATGCGTTATGCGTTATGCGTTATGCGTTAGGCGTTATGCGTTATGCTTTATGCGTTATGAGTTATGAGTTATACGGTATGAGTTATGCGTTATGCGTTATGCGTTATGCGTTATGCGTTATGCGTTATGCGTTATGCGTTATGCGTTATGCGTTATCCGTTATGCGTTATGCGTTATGCGTTATGCGTTATGCGTTATGCATTATGCGTTATGCGTTATGCGTTATGCATTTTGCGTTATGCGCCATGCGTTATGCGTTATGAGTTATGCGTTATGCGTTATGCGTTATGCGTTATGCGTTATGCGTTATACGTTATGCGTTATGCGTTATGCGTTATGCGTTATGCGTTATGCGTTATGCGTTATGCTTTATGCGTTATGCGTTATGCGTTATGCGTTATGCGTTATGCGTTATGCGTTATGCGTTATGCGTTATGCGTTATGCGTTATGCGTTATGCGTTATGCATTTTGCGTTATGCGTTATGCGTTATGCGTTATGCGTTATACGTTTGCGTTATGCGTTATGCGTTGTGCGTTATACGTTTGCGTTATGCGTTATGCGTTATGCGTTATGCGTTATGCGTTATGCGTGATGCGTTATGCTTTTTGCGTTATGCATTATGAGTTATACGTTATGCGTTAAGCGTTATGCGTTATGCTTTATACGTTATGCGTGATCCATTATGCGTTATGCGTTATGCGTTATGCGTTATGCATTTTGCGTTATGCGCCATGCGTTATGCGTTATGAGTTATGCGTTATGCGTTATGCGTTATGCGTTATGCGTTATACGTTATGCGTTATGCGTTATGCGTTATGCGTTATGCGTTATGCGTTATGCGTTATGCGTTATGCATTTTGCGTTATGCGCCAAGCGTTATGCGTTATGCGTTATGCGTTATGCGTTATGCGTTATGCGATATGCTATATGCGTTATGCGTTATGCGTTATGCGTTATGCGTTGTGGGTTATACGTTTGCGTTATGCGTTATGCGTTATCCGTTATGCGTTATGCTTTATGCGTTATGCGTTATGCGATATGCGTTATGCGTTATGCGTTATGCGTTATGCGTTATGCGTTATGCGTTATGCGTTATGCGTTATGCATTTTGCGTTATGCGTTATGCGTTATGCGTTATGCGTAATACGTTTGCGTTATGCGTTATGCGTTATGCGTTATGCGTTATGCGTTATGCGTTATGCGTTATGCGTTATGCGTTATGCGTTATGCGTTATGCGTTATGCGTTATGCGTTATGCGTTAACGTTATGCGTTATGCCTTTTGCGTTATGCGTTATGCGTTTTGCGTAATACGTTATGCTTTATGCGTTATGCGTTATGAGTTATACGTTATGCGTTATGCGTTATGCGTTATGCGTTATGCGTTATGCGTTATATGTTATGCGTTATGCGTTATGCGTTATGCGTTATGCGTTATGCGTTATGCGTTATGCGTTATGCGTTATGCGTAATGCGTTATGCGTTATGCGTTATGCGTTATGCGTTATGCGTTGTTCGTTATGCGTTATGCGTTGGGCGTAATACGTTTGCGTTATGCGTTATGCGTTATGCGTTATGCGTTATGCGTTATGCGTTATGCGTTATGCGTTATGCGTTATGCGTTATGCGTTATGCGTTATGCGTTATGCGTTATGCGTTTTGCGTAATGCGTTATGCGTTATGAGTTATGCGTTATGCGTTATGCGTTGTTCGTTATGCGTTATGCGTTGGGCGTAATACGTTTGCGTTATGCGTTAGGCGTTATGCGTTATGCTTTATGCGTTATGAGTTATGAGTTATACGGTATGAGTTATGCGTTATGCGTTATGCGTTATGCGTTATGCGTTATGCGTTATGCGTTATGCGTTATGCGTTATGCGTTATGCGTTATGCGTTATGCGTTATGCGTTATGCGTTATGCGTTATGCGTTATGCGTTATGCGTTATGCGTTATGCGTTATGCGTTATGCGTTATGCGTTATGCGTTATGCGTTATGCGTTATGCGTTAACGTTATGCGTTATGCCTTTTGCGTTATGCGTTATGCGTTTTGCGTAATACGTTATGCTTTATGCGTTATGCGTTATGAGTTATACGTTATGCGTTATGCGTTATGCGTTATGCGTTATATGTTATGCGTTATGCGTTATGCGTTATGCGTGATGCGTTATGCTTTTTGCGTTATGCGTTATGAGTTATACGTTATGCGTTAAGCGTTATGCGTTATGCTTTATACGTTATGCGTGATCCATTATGCGTTATGCGTTATGCGTTATGCATTTTGCGTTATGCGTTATGCGTTATGCGTTATGCGTAATACGTTTGCGTTATGCGTTATGCGTTATGCGTTATGCTTTATGCGTTATGCGTTATGCGTTATGCGTTATGCGTTATACGTTTGCGTTATGCGTTATGCGTTGTGCGTTATACGTTTGCGTTATGCGTTATGCGTTATGCGTTATGCGTTATGCGTTATGCGTGATGCGTTATGCTTTTTGCGTTATGCGTTATGAGTTATACGTTATGCGTTAAGCGTTATGCGTTATGCTTTATACGTTATGCGTGATCCATTATGCGTTATGCGTTATGCGTTATGCGTTATGCATTTTGCGTTATGCGCCATGCGTTATGCGTTATGAGTTATGCGTTATGCGTTATGCGTTATGCGTTATGCGTTATACGTTATGCGTTATGCGTTATGCGTTATGCGTTATGCTTTATGCGTTATGCGTTATGCGTTATGCGTTATGCGTTATGCGTTATGCGTTATGCGTTATGCGTTATGCGTTATGCGTTATGCGTTATGCGTTATGCGTTATGCGTTATGTGTTATGCGTTATGCGTTATGCGTTATGCGTTATGCGTTATGCGTTATGCGTTATGCGTTCTGTGTTGTGCGTTGTGCGTTGTGCGATATGCGTTATGCGTTATGGGTTATGGGTTATGCGTTATGCTATATGCGTTATGCGTTATGCTATATGCGTTATGCATTTTGCGTTATGCGTTATGCGTTATGCGTTATGCGTTATGCGTTATGCATTATGCGTTATACGTTATGCGTTGTGCGTTTGCGTTATGCGTTAGGCGTTATGCGTTATGCTTTATGCGTTATGAGTTATGAGTTATACGGTATGAGTTATGCGTTATGCGTTATGCGTTATGCGTTATGCGTTATGCGTTATGCGTTATGCGTTATGCGTTATGCGTTATGCGTTATGCGTTATGCGTTATGCGTTATGCGTTATGCGTTATGCGTTATGCGTTATGCGTTATGCGTTATGCGTTATGCGTTATGCGTTATGCGTTATGCGTTATGCGTTATGCGTTATGCGTTATGCGTTATGCGTTATGCGTTATGCGTTATGCGTTATGCGTTATGCGTTGTGGGTTATACGTTTGCGTTATGCGTTATGCGTTATCCGTTATTCGTTATGCTTTATGCGTTATGCGTTATGCGATATGCGTTATGCGTTATGCGTTATGCGTTATGCGTTATGCGTTATGCGTTATGCGTTATGCGTTATGCATTTTGCGTTATGCGTTATGCGTTATGCGTTATGCGTAATACGTTTGCGTTATGCGTTATGCGTTATGCGTTATGCGTTATGCTTTATGCGTTATGCGTTATGCGTTATGCGTTATACGTTTGCGTTATGCGTTATGCGTTGTGCGTTATACGTTTGCGTTATGCGTTATGCGTTATGCGTTGTTCGTTATGCGTTATGCGTTGGGCGTAATACGTTTGCGTTATGCGTTATGCGTTATGCTTTATGCGTTATGCGTTATGCGTTATACGGTATGAGTTATGCGTTATTCGTTATGTGTTATGCGTTATGCGTTATGCGTTATGCGTTATGCGTTATGCGTTATGCGTTATGCGTTATGCGTTATGCGTTAACGTTATGCGTTATGCCTTTTGCGTTATGCGTTATGCGTTTTGCGTTATACGTTATGCTTTATGCGTTATGCGTTATGAGTTATACGTTATGCGTTATGCGTTATGCGTTATGCGTTATGCGTTATATGTTATGCGTTATGCGTTATGCGTTATGCGTTATGCGTTATGCGTTATGCGTTATGCGTTATGCGTAATGCGTTATGCGTTATGCGTTATGCGTTATGCGTTATGCGTTGTTCGTTATGCGTTATGCGTTGGGCGTAATACGTTTGCGTTATGCGTTATGCGTTATGCGTTATGCGTTATGCGTTATGCGTTATGCGTTATGCGTTATGCGTTATGCGTTATGCGTTCTGTGTTGTGCGTTGTGCGTTGTGCGATATGCGTTATGCGTTATGGGTTATGGTTTATGCGTTATGCTATATGCGTTATGCATTTTGCGTTATGCGTTATGCGTTATGCGTTATGCGTTATGCGTTATGCGTTATGCGTTATGCATTATGCGTTATGCGTTATGCGTTGTGCGTTTGCGTTATGCGTTAGGCGTTATGCGTTATGCTTTATGCGTTATGAGTTATGAGTTATACGGTATGAGTTATGCGTTATGAGTTATGCGTTATGCGTTATGCGTTATGCGTTATGCGTTATGCGTTATGCGTTATGCGTTATGCGTTATGCGTTATGCGTTATGCCTTATGCGTTATGCGTTATGCGTTATGCGTTATGCGTTATGCGTTATGCGTTATGCGTTATGCGTTATGCGTTATGCGTTATGCGTTATGCGTTATGCGTTATGCGTTATGCGTTATGCGTTATGCGTTATGCGTTATGCGTTATGCGTTATGCGTTATGCGTTCTGTGTTGTGCGTTGTGCGTTGTGCGATATGCGTTATGCGTTATGGGTTATGGGTTATGCGTTATGCTATATGCGTTATGCATTTTGCGTTATGCGTTATGCGTTATGCGTTATGCGTTATGCGTTATGCATTATGCGTTATGCGTTATGCGTTATGCGTTTGCGTTATGCGTTAGGCGTTATGCGTTATGCTTTATGCGTTATGAGTTATGAGTTATACGGTATGAGTTATGCGTTATGAGTTATGCGTTATGCGTTATGCGTTATGCGTTATGCGTTATGCGTTATGCGTTATGCGTTATGCGTTATGCGTTATGCGTTATGCGTTATGCGTTATGCGTTATGCGTTGTTCGTTATGCGTTATGCGTTGGGCGTAATACGTTTGCGTTATGCGTTATGCGTTATGCTTTATGCGTTATGCGTTATGCGTTATACGGTATGAGTTATGCGTTATTCGTTATGTGTTATGCGTTATGCGTTATGCGTTATGCGTTATGAATTATGCGTTATGCGTTATGCGTTATGCGTTATGCGTTAACGTTATGCGTTATGCCTTTTGCGTTATGCGTTATGCGTTTTGCGTTATACGTTATGCTTTATGCGTTATGCGTTATGAGTTATACGTTATGCGTTATGCGTTATGCGTTATGCGTTGTTCGTTATGCGTTATGCGTTGGGCGTAATACGTTTGCGTTATGCGTTATGCGTTATGCGTTATGCGTTATGCGTTATGCGTTATGCGTTATGCGTTATGCGTTATGCGTTATGCGTTATGCGTTATGCGTTCTGTGTTGTGCGTTGTGCGTTGTGCGATATGCGTTATGCGTTATGGGTTATGGGTTATGCGTTATGCTATATGCGTTATGCATTTTGCGTTATGCGTTATGCGTTATGCGTTATGCGTTATGCGTTATGCGTTATGCATTATGCGTTATGCGTTATGCGTTGTGCGTTTGCGTTATGCGTTAGGCGTTATGCGTTATGCTTTATGCGTTATGAGTTATGAGTTATACGGTATGAGTTATGCGTTATGAGTTATGCGTTATGCGTTATGCGTTATGCGTTATGCGTTATGCGTTATGCGTTATGCGTTATGCGTTATGCGTTATGCGTTATGCGTTATGCGTTATGCGTTATGCGTTATGCCTTATGCGTTATGCGTTATGCGTTATGCGTTATGCGTTATGCGTTATGCGTTATGCGTTATGCGTTATGCGTTATGCGTTCTGCGTTGTGCGTTATGCGTTATGCGTTATGCGTTATGCGTTATGCGTTATGGGTTATGCGTTATGCGTTATGCGTTATGCGTTATGCGTTATGCGTTATGCGTTATGCGTTATGCGTTATGCGTTATGCGTTATGCGTTATGCGTTATGCGTTATGCGTTATGCGTTATATGTTATGCGTTATGCGTTATGCGTTATGCGTGATGCGTTATGCTTTTTGCGTTATGCGTTATGAGTTATACGTTATGCGTTAAGCGTTATGCGTTATGCTTTATACGTTATGCGTGATCCATTATGCGTTATGCGTTATGCGTTATGCATTTTGCGTTATGCGTTATGCGTTATGCGTTATGCGTAATACGTTTGCGTTATGCGTTATGCGTTATGCGTTATGCTTTATGCGTTATGCGTTATGCGTTATGCGTTATGCGTTATACGTTTGCGTTATGCGTTATGCGTTGTGCGTTATACGTTTGCGTTATGCGTTATGCGTTATGCGTTATGCGTTATGCGTGATGCGTTATGCTTTTTGCGTTATGCGTTATGAGTTATACGTTATGCGTTAAGCGTTATGCGTTATGCTTTATACGTTATGCGTGATCCATTATGCGTTATGCGTTATGCGTTATGCGTTATGCATTTTGCGTTATGCGCCATGCGTTATGCGTTATGAGTTATGCGTTATGCGTTATGCGTTATGCGTTATGCGTTATGCGTTATGCGTTATGCGTTATGCGTTATGCGTTATGCGTTATGCTTTATGCGTTATGCGTTATGCTTTATGCGTTATGCGTTATGCGTTATGCGTTATGCGTTATGCGTTATGCGTTATGCGTTATGCGTTATGCGTTATGCGTTATGCGTTATGCATTTTGCGTTATGCGTTATGCGTTATGCGTAATGCGTTATGCGTTATGCGTTATGCGTTATGCGTTATGCGTTGTTCGTTATGCGTTATGCGTTGGGCGTAATACGTTTGCGTTATGCGTTATGCGTTATGCGTTATGCGTTATGCGTTATGCGTTATGCGTTATGTGTTATGCGTTATGCGTTATGCGTTATGCGTTATGCGTTATGCGTTATGCGTTCTGTGTTGTGCGTTGTGCGTTGTGCGATATGCGTTATGCGTTATGGGTTATGGGTTATGCGTTATGCTATATGCGTTATGCATTTTGCGTTATGCGTTATGCGTTATGCGTTATGCGTTATGCGTTATGCGTTATGCGTTATGCATTATGCGTTATACGTTATGCGTTGTGCGTTTGCGTTATGCGTTAGGCGTTATGCGTTATGCTTTATGCGTTATGAGTTATGAGTTATACGGTATGAGTTATGCGTTATGCGTTATGCGTTATGCGTTATGCGTTATGCGTTATGCGTTATGCGTTATGCGTTATGCGTTATGCGTTATGCGTTATGCGTTATGCGTTATGCGTTATGCGTTATGCGTTATGCGTTATGCGTTATGCGTTATGCGTTATGCGTTATGCGTTATGCGTTATGCGTTATGCGTTATGCGTTATGCGTTATGCGTTATGCGTTATGCGTTATGCGTTATGCGTTGTGGGTTATACGTTTGCGTTATGCGTTATGCGTTATCCGTTATTCGTTATGCTTTATGCGTTATGCGTTATGCGATATGCGTTATGCGTTATGCGTTATGCGTTATGCGTTATGCGTTATGCGTTATGCGTTATGCGTTATGCATTTTGCGTTATGCGTTATGCGTTATGCGTAATACGTTTGCGTTATGCGTTATGCGTTATGCGTTATGCGTTATGCTTTATGCGTTATGCGTTATGCGTTATGCGTTATACGTTTGCGTTATGCGTTATGCGTTGTGCGTTATACGTTTGCGTTATGCGTTATGCGTTATGCGTTGTTCGTTATGCGTTATGCATTGGGCGTAATACGTTTGCGTTATGCGTTATGCGTTATGCTTTATGCGTTATGCGTTATGCGTTATACGGTATGAGTTATGCGTTATTCGTTATGTGTTATGCGTTATGCGTTATGCGTTATGCGTTATGCGTTATGCGTTATGCGTTATGCGTTATGCGTTATGCGTTAACGTTATGCGTTATGCCTTTTGCGTTATGCGTTATGCGTTTTGCGTTATACGTTATGCTTTATGCGTTATGCGTTATGAGTTATACGTTATGCGTTATGCGTTATGCGTTATGCGTTATGCGTTATGCGTTATATGTTATGCGTTATGCGTTATGCGTTATGCGTTATGCGTTATGCGTTATGCGTTATGCGTTATGCGTTATGCGTTATGCGTTATGCGTTATGCGTTGTTCGTTATGCGTTATGCGTTGGGCGTAATACGTTTGCGTTATGCGTTATGCGTTATGCGTTATGCGTTGTTCGTTATGCGTTATGCGTTGGGCGTAATACGTTTGCGTTATGCGTTATGCGTTATGCGTTATGCGTTATGCGTTATGCGTTATGCGTTATGCGTTATGCGTTATGCGTTATGCGTTATGCTTTATGCGTTATGAGTTATGAGTTATACGGTATGAGTTATGCGATATGAGTTATGCGTTATGCGTTATGCGTTATGCGTTATGCGTTATATGTTATGCGTTATGCGTTATGCGTTATGCGTTATGCGTTATGCGTTATGCGTTATGCGTTATGCGTTATGCTTTATGCGTTATGAGTTATGAGTTATACGGTATGAGTTATGCGATATGAGTTATGCGTTATGCGTTATGCGTTATGCGTTATGCGTTATGCGTTATGCGTTATGCGTTATGCGTTATGCGTTATGCGTTATGCGTTATGCGTTGTTCGTTATGCGTTATGCGTTGGGCGTAATACGTTTGCGTTATGCGTTATGCGTTATGCTTTATGCGTTATGCGTTATGCGTTATACGGTATGAGTTATGCGTTATTCGTTATGTGTTATGCGTTATGCGTTATGCGTTATGCGTTATGAATTATGCGTTATGCGTTATGCGTTATGCGTTATGCGTTAACGTTATGCGTTATGCCTTTTGCGTTATGCGTTATGCGTTTTGCGTTATACGTTATGCTTTATGCGTTATGCGTTATGAGTTATACGTTATGCGTTATGCGTTATGCGTTATGCGTTGTTCGTTATGCGTTATGCGTTGGGCGTAATACGTTTGCGTTATGCGTTATGCGTTATGCGTTATGCGTTATGCGTTATGCGTTATGCGTTATGCGTTATGCGTTATGCGTTATGCGTTCTGTGTTGTGCGTTGTGCGTTGTGCGATATGCGTTATGCGTTATGGGTTATGGGTTATGCGTTATGCTATATGCGTTATGCATTTTGCGTTATGCGTTATGCGTTATGCGTTATGCGTTATGCGTTATGCGTTATGCATTATGCGTTATGCGTTATGCGTTGTGCGTTTGCGTTATGCGTTAGGCGTTATGCGTTATGCTTTATGCGTTATGAGTTATGAGTTATACGGTATGAGTTATGCGTTATGAGTTATGCGTTATGCGTTATGCGTTATGCGTTATGCGTTATGCGTTATGCGTTATGCGTTATGCGTTATGCGTTATGCGTTATGCGTTATGCGTTATGCGTTATGCCTTATGCGTTATGCGTTATGCGTTATGCGTTATGCGTTATGCGTTATGCGTTATGCGTTATGCGTTATGCGTTATGCGTTATGCGTTATGCGTTATGCGTTATGCGTTATGCGTTATGCGTTATGCGTTATGCGTTATGCGTTATGCGTTATGCGTTATGCGTTATGCGTTATGCGTTATGCGTTATGCGTTATGCGTTATGCGTTATGCGTTATGCGTTATGCGTTATGCGTTATGCGTTATGCGTTCTGCGTTGTGCGTTCTGCGTTATGCGTTATGCGTTATGCGTTATGGGTTATGCGTTATGCGTTATGCGTTATGCGTTATGCGTTATGCGTTATGCGTTCTGCGTTGTGCGTTATGCGTTATGCGTTATGCGTTATGCGTTATGCGTTATGCGTTATGCGTTATGCGTTATGCGTTATGCGTTATGCGTTATGCGTTATGCGTTATGCGTTATGCGTTATGCGTTATGCGTTATGCGTTATGCGTTATGCGTTATGCGTTATGCGTTATGCGTTATGCGTTATGCGTTATGCGTTATGCGTTATGCGTTATGCGTTATGCGTTATGCGTTATGCGTTATGCGTTATGCGTTATGCGTTATGCGTTATGCGTTATGCGTTATGCGTTATGCGTTATGCGTTATGCGTTATGCGTTATGCGTTATGCGTTATGCGTTATGCGTTATGCGTTATGCGTTATGCGTTATGCGTTATGGGTTATGGGTTATGGGTTATGCGTTATGCGTTATGCGTTATGCGTTATGCGTTATGCGTTATGCGTTATGCGTTATGCGTTATGCGTTATGCGTTATGCGTTATGCGTTATGCGTTATGCGTTATGCGTTATGCGTTATGCGTTATGCGTTATGCGTTATGCGTAATACGTTTGCGTTATGCGTTATGCGTTATGCGTTATGCGTTATGCTTTATGCGTTATGCGTTATGCGTTATGCGTTATACGTTTGCGTTATGCGTTATGCGTTGTGCGTTATACGTTTGCGTTATGCGTTATGCGTTATGCGTTGTTCGTTATGCGTTATGCGTTATACGGTATGAGTTATGCGTTATTCGTTATGTGTTATGCGTTATGCGTTATGCGTTATGCGTTATGCGTTATGCGTTATGCGTTATGCGTTAACGTTATGCGTTATGCCTTTTGCGTTATGCGTTATGCGTTTTGCGTTATACGTTATGCTTTATGCGTTATGCGTTATGAGTTATACGTTATGCGTTATGCGTTATGCGTTATGCGTTATGCGTTATATGTTATGCGTTATGCGTTATGCGTTATGCGTTATGCGTTATGCGTTATGCGTTATGCGTTATGCGTTATGCGTTATGCGTTATGCGTTATGCGTTATGCGTTATGCGTTGTTCGTTATGCGTTATGCGTTGGGCGTAATACGTTTGCGTTATGCGCTATGCGTTATGCGTTATGCGTTATGCGTTATGCGTTATGCGTTATGCGTTATGCGTTATGCGTTCTGTGTTGTGCGTTGTGCGTTGTGCGATATGCGTTATGCGTTATGGGTTATGGGTTATGCGTTATGCTATATGCGTTATGCATTTTGCGTTATGCGTTATGCGTTATGCGTTATGCGTTATGCGTTATGCGTTATGCATTATGCGTTATGCGTTATGCGTTGTGCGTTTGCGTTATGCGTTAGGCGTTATGCGTTATGCTTTATGCGTTATGAGTTATGAGTTATACGGTATGAGTTATGCGTTATGAGTTATGCGTTATGCGTTATGCGTTATGCCTTATGCGTTATGCGTTATGCGTTATGCGTTATGCGTTATGCGTTATGCGTTATGCGTTATGCGTTATGCGTTATGCGTTATGCGTTATGCGTTATGCGTTATGCGTTATGCGTTATGCGTTATGCGTTATGCGTTATGCGTTATGCGTTATGCGTTATGCGTTATGCGTTATGCGTTATGCGTTATGCGTTATGCGTTATGCGTTCTGCGTTGTGCGTTCTGCGTTATGCGTTATGCGTTTGCGTTATGGGTTATGCGTTATGGGTTATGGGTTATGCGTTATGCGTTATGCGTTATGCGTTCTGCGTTGTGCGTTATGCGTTATGCGTTATGCGTTATGCGTTATGCGTTATGGGTTATGGGTTATGCGTTATGCGTTATGCGTTATGCGTTATGCGTTATGCGTTATGCGTTATGCGTTATGCGTTATGCGTTATGCGTTATGCGTTATGCGTTATGCGTTATGCGTTATGCGTTATGCGTTATGCGTTATGCGTTATGCGTTATGCGTTATGCGTTATGCGTTATGCGTTATGCGTTATGCGTTATGCGTTATGCGTTATGCGTTATGCGTTATGCGTTATGCGTTATGCGTTATGCGTTATGCGTTATGCGTTATGCGTTATGGGTTATGGGTTATGCTTTATGCGTTATGCGTTATGCGTTATGCGTTATGCGTTATGCGTTATGCGTTATGCGTTATGCGTTATGCGTTATGCGTTATGCGTTATGCGTTATGCGTTATGCGTTATGCGTTATGCGTTATGCGTTATGCGTTATGCGTTATGCGTTATGCGTTATGCGTTATGCGTTATGCGTTATGCGTTATGCGTTATGCGATATGCTATATGCGTTATGCGTTATGCGTTATGCGTTATGCGTTGTGGGTTATACGTTTGCGTTATGCGTTATGCGTTATCCGTTATTCGTTATGCTTTATGCGTTATGCGTTATGCGATATGCGTTATGCGTTATGCGTTATGCGTTATGCGTTATGCGTTATGCGTTATGCATTTTGCGTTATGCGTTATGCGTTATGCGTTATGCGTAATACGTTTGCGTTATGCGTTATGCGTTATGCGTTATGCGTTATGCTTTATGCGTTATGCGTTATGCGTTATGCGTTATACGTTTGCGTTATGCGTTATGCGTTGTGCGTTATACGTTTGCGTTATGCGTTATGCGTTATGCGTTGTTCGTTATGCGTTATGCGTTGGGCGTAATACGTTTGCGTTATGCGTTATGCGTTATGCTTTATGCGTTATGCGTTATGCGTTATACGGTATGAGTTATGCGTTATTCGTTATGTGTTATGCGTTATGCGTTATGCGTTATGCGTTATGCGTTATGCGTTATGCGTTATGCGTTATGCGTTAACGTTATGCGTTATGCCTTTTGCGTTATGCGTTATGCGTTTTGCGTTATACGTTATGCTTTATGCGTTATGCGTTATGAGTTATACGTTATGCGTTATGCGTTATGCGTTATGCGTTATGCGTTATATGTTATGCGTTATGCGTTATGCGTTATGCGTTATGCGTTATGCGTTATGCGTTATGCGTTATGCGTTATGAGTTATGCGTTATGCGTTATGCGTTATGCGTTATGCGTTGTTCGTTATGCGTTATGCGTTGGGCGTAATACGTTTGCGTTATGCGCTATGCGTTATGCGTTATGCGTTATGCGTTATGCGTTATGCGTTATGCGTTATGCGTTATGCGTTATGCGTTATGCGTTATGCGTTCTGTGTTGTGCGTTGTGCGTTGTGCGATATGCGTTATGCGTTATGGGTTATGGGTTATGCGTTATGCTATATGCGTTATGCATTTTGCGTTATGCGTTATGCGTTATGCGTTATGCGTTATGCGTTATGCATTATGCGTTATGCGTTATGCGTTGTGCGTTTGCGTTATGCGTTAGACGTTATGCGTTATGCTTTATGCGTTATGAGTTATGAGTTATACGGTATGAGTTATGCGTTATGAGTTATGCGTTATGCGTTATGCGTTATGCGTTATGCGTTATGCGTTATGCGTTATGCGTTATGCGTTATGCGTTATGCCTTATGCGTTATGCGTTATGCGTTATGCGTTATGCGTTATGCGTTATGCGTTATGCGTTATGCGTTATGCGTTATGCGTTATGCGTTATGCGTTATGCGTTATGCGTTATGCGTTATGCGTTATGCGTTATGCGTTATGCGTTATGCGTTATGCGTTATGCGTTATGCGTTATGCGTTCTGTGTTGTGCGTTGTGCGTTGTGCGATATGCGTTATGCGTTATGGGTTATGGGTTATGCGTTATGCTATATGCGTTATGCATTTTGCGTTATGCGTTATGCGTTATGCGTTATGCGTTATGCGTTATGCATTATGCGTTATGCGTTATGCGTTGTGCGTTTGCGTTATGCGTTAGGCGTTATGCGTTATGCTTTATGCGTTATGAGTTATGAGTTATACGGTATGAGTTATGCGTTATGAGTTATGCGTTATGCGTTATGCGTTATGCGTTATGCGTTATGCGTTATGCGTTATGCGTTATGCGTTGTTCGTTATGCGTTATGCGTTGGGCGTAATACGTTTGCGTTATGCGTTATGCGTTATGCTTTATGCGTTATGCGTTATGCGTTATACGGTATGAGTTATGCGTTATTCGTTATGTGTTATGCGTTATGCGTTATGCGTTATGAATTATGCGTTGTTCGTTATGCGTTATGCGTTGGGCGTAATACGTTTGCGTTATGCGTTATGCGTTATGCGTTATGCGTTATGCGTTATGCGTTATGCGTTATGCGTTATGCGTTATGCGTTATGCGTTATGCGTTATGCGTTATGCGTTATGCGTTCTGTGTTGTGCGTTGTGCGTTGTGCGATATGCGTTATGCGTTATGGGTTATGGGTTATGCGTCATGCTATATGCGTTATGCATTTTGCGTTATGCGTTATGCGTTATGCGTTATGCGTTATGCGTTATGCGTTATGCATTATGCGTTATGCGTTATGCGTTGTGTGTTTGCGTTATGCGTTAGGCGTTATGCGTTATGCTTTATGCGTTATGAGTTATGAGTTATACGGTATGAGTTATGCGTTATGAGTTATGCGTTATGCGTTATGCGTTATGCGTTATGCGTTATGCGTTATGCGTTATGCGTTATGCGTTATGCGTTATGCGTTATGCGTTATGCGTTATGCGTTATGCGTTATGCGTTATGCGTTATGCGTTATGCGTTATGCGTTATGCGTTATGCGTTATGCGTTATGCGTTATGCGTTATGCGTTATGCGTTATGCGTTATGCGTTATGCGTTATGCGTTATGCGTTATGCGTTATGCGTTATGCGTTATGCGTTATGCGTTATGCGTTCTGCGTTGTGCGTTCTGCGTTATGCGTTATGCGTTATGCGTTATGGGTTATGCGTTATGGGTTATGGGTTATGCGTTATGCGTTATGCGTTATGCGTTCTGCGTTGTGCGTTATGCGTTATGCGTTATGCGTTATGCGTTATGCGTTATGGGTTATGGGTTATGCGTTATGCGTTATGCGTTATGCGTTATGCGTTATGCGTTATGCGTTATGCGTTATGCGTTATGCGTTTTGCGTTATGCGTTATGCGTTATGCGTTATACGTTTGCGTTATGCGTTATGCGTTGTGCGTTATACGTTTGCGTTATGCGTTATGCGTTGTTCGTTATGCGTTATGCGTTGGGCGTAATACGTTTGCGTTATGCGTTATGCGTTATGCTTTATGCGTTATGCGTTATGCGTTATACGGTATGAGTTATGCGTTATTCGATATGTGTTATGCGTTATGCGTTATGCGTTATGCGTTATGCGTTATGCGTTATGCGTTATGCGTTATGCGTTAACGTTATGCGTTATGCCTTTTGCGTTATGCGTTATGCGTTTTGCGTTATACGTTATGCTTTATGCGTTATGCGTTATGAGTTATACGTTATGCGTTATGCGTTATGCGTTATGCGTTATATGTTATGCGTTATGCGTTATGCGTTATGCGTTATGCGTTATGCGTTATGCGTTATGCGTAATGCGTTATGCGTTATGCGTTATGCGTTATGCGTTATGCGTTATGCGTTATGCGTTATGCGTTGTTCGTTATGCGTTATGCGTTATGCTTTATGCGTTATGAGTTATGAGTTATACGGTATGAGTTATGCGTTATGAGTTATGCGTTATGCGTTATGCGTTATGCGTTATGCGTTATGCGTTATGCGTTATGCGTTATGCGTTATGCGTTATGCGTTATGCGTTATGCCTTATGCGTTATGCGTTATGCGTTATGCGTTATGCGTTATGCGTTATGCGTTATGCGTTATGCGTTATGCGTTATGCGTTTTGCGTTATGCGTTATGCGTTATGCGTTATGCGTTATGCGTTATGCGTTATGCGTTATGCGTTATGCGTTATGCGTTATGCGTTATGCGTTATGCGTTATGCGTTATGCGTTATGCGTTATGCGTTATGCGTTATGCGTTATGCGTTATGCGTTATGCGTTATGCGTTATGCGTTATGCGTTCTGCGTTGTGCGTTCTGCGTTATGCGTTATGCGTTATGGGTTATGGGTTATGGGTTATGCGTTATGGGTTATGGGTTATGCGTTATGCGTTATGCGTTATGCGTTCTGCGTTGTGCGTTATGCGTTATGCGTTATGCGTTATGCGTTATGCGTTATGGGTTATGGGTTATGCGTTATGCGTTATGCGTTATGCGTTATGCGTTATGCGTTATGCGTTATGCGTCATGCGTTATGCGTTATGCGTTATGCGTTATGCGTTATACGTTTGCGTTATGCGTTATGCGTTGTGCGTTATACGTTTGCGTTATGCGTTATGCGTTGTTCGTTATGCGTTATGCGTTGGGCGTAATACGTTTGCGTTATGCGTTATGCGTTATGCTTTATGCGTTATGCGTTATGCGTTATACGGTATGAGTTATGCGTTATTCGATATGTGTTATGCGTTATGCGTTATGCGTTATGCGTTATGCGTTATGCGTTATGCGTTAACGCTATGCGTTATGCCTTTTGCGTTATGCGTTATGCGTTTTGCGTTATACGTTATGCTTTATGCGTTATGCGTTATGAGTTATACGTTATGCGTTATGCGTTATGCGTTATGCGTTATATGTTATGCGTTATGCGTTATGCGTTATGCGTTATGCGTTATGCGTTATGCGTTATGCGTTATGCGTTATGCGTAATGCGTTATGCGTTATGCGTTATGCGTTATGCGTTATGCGTTATGCGTTGTTCGTTATGCGTTATGCGTTGGGCGTAATACGTTTGCGTTATGCGTTATGCGTTATGCGTTATGCGTTATGCGTTATGCGTTATGCGTTATGCGTTATGCGTTATGCGTTATGCGTTATGCGTTATGCGTTATGCGTTATGCGTTATGCGTTATGCGTTATGCGTTCTGTGTTGTGCGTTGTGCGTTGTGCGATATGCGTTATGCGTTATGGGTTATGGGTTATGCGTTATGCTATATGCGTTATGCATTTTGCGTTATGCGTTATGCGTTATGCGTTATGCGTTATGCGTTATGCGTTATGCATTATGCGTTATGCGTTATGCGTTGTGCGTTTGCGTTATGCGTTAGGCGTTATGCGTTATGCTTTATGCGTTATGAGTTATGAGTTATACGGTATGAGTTATGCGTTATTAGTTATGCGTTATGCGTTATGCGTTATGCGTTATGCGTTATGCGTTATGCGTTATGCGTTATGCGTTATGCGTTATGCGTTATGCCTTATGCGTTATGCGTTATGCGTTATGCGTTATGCGTTATGCGTTATGCGTTATGCGTTATGCGTTATGCGTTATGCGTTATGCGTTATGCGTTATGCGTTATGCGTTATGCGTTATGCGTTATGCGTTATGCGTTATGCGTTATGCGTTATGCGTTATGCGTTATGCGTTATGCGTTATGCGTTATGCGTTATGCGTTATGCGTTCTGCGTTGTGCGTTCTGCGTTATGCGTTATGCGTTATGCGTTATGGGTTATGCGTTATGGGTTATGGGTTATGCGTTATGCGTTATGCGTTATGCGTTCTGCGTTGTGCGTTATGCGTTATGCGTTATGCGTTATGCGTTATGCGTTATGGGTTATGGGTTATGCGTTATGCGTTATGCGTTATGCGTTATGCGTTATGCGTTATGCATTATGCGTTATGCGTTATGCGTTATGCGTTATGCGTTATGCGTTATGCGTTATACGTTTGCGTTATGCGTTATGCGTTGTGCGTTATACGTTTGCGTTATGCGTTATGCGTTGTTCGTTATGCGTTATGCGTTGGGCGTAATACGTTTGCGTTATGCGTTATGCGTTATGCTTTATGCGTTATGCGTTATGCGTTATACGGTATGAGTTATGCGTTATTCGATATGTGTTATGCGTTATGCGTTATGCGTTATGCGTTATGCGTTATGCGTTATGCGTTATGCGTTATGCGTTAACGTTATGCGTTATGCCTTTTGCGTTATGCGTTATGCGTTTTGCGTTATACGTTATGCTTTATGCGTTATGCGTTATGAGTTATACGTTATGCGTTATGCGTTATGCGTTATGCGTTATATGTTATGCGTTATGCGTTATGCGTTATGCGTTATGCGTTATGCGTAATGCGTTATGCGTTATGCGTTATGCGTTATGCGTTATGCGTTGTTCGTTATGCGTTATGCGTTGGGCGTAATACGTTTGCGTTATGCGTTATGCGTTATGCGTTATGCGTTATGCGTTATGCGTTATGCGTTATGCGTTATGCGTTCTGTGTTGTGCGTTGTGCGTTGTGCGATATGCGTTATGCGTTATGGGTTATGGGTTATGCGTTATGCTATATGCGTTATGCATTTTGCGTTATGCGTTATGCGTTATGCGTTATGCGTTATGCGTTATGCGTTATGCGTTTGCGTTATGCGTTATGCGTTATGCGTTATGCGTTATGCGTTATGCGTTATGCGTTATGCGTTATGCGTTATGCGTTATGCGTTATGCGTTATGCGTTATGCGTTATGAGTTATACGGTATGAGTTATGCGTTATGCGTTATGCGTTATGCGTTATGCGTTATGCGTTATGCGTTATGCGTTATGCGTTATGCGTTATGCGTTATGCGTTATGCGTTATGCGTTATGCGTTATGCGTTATGCGTTATGCGTTATGCGTTATGCGTTATGCGTTATGCGTTATGCGTTATGCGTTATGCGTTATGCGTTATGCGTTATGCGTTATGCGTTATGCTTTATGCGTTATGCGTTATGCGTTATGCGTTATGCGTTATGCGTTCTGTGTTGTGCGTTGTGCGTTGTGCGATATGCGTTATGCGTTATGGGTTATGGGTTATGCGTTATGCTATATGCGTTATGCATTTTGCGTTATGCGTTATGCGTTATGCGTTATGCGTTATGCGTTATGCGTTATGCATTATGCGTTATGCGTTATGCGTTGTGCGTTTGCGTTATGCGTTAGGCGTTAGGCGTTAGGCGTTATGCGTTATGCTTTATGCTTTATGCGTTATGAGTTATGAGTTATACGGTATGAGTTATGCGTTATGCGTTATGCGTTATGCGTTATGCGTTATGCGTTATGCGTTATGCGTTATGCGTTATGCGTTATGCGTTATGCGTTATGCGTTATGCGTTATGCGTTATGCGTTATGCGTTATGCGTTATGCGTTATGCGTTATGCGTTATGCGTTATGCGTTATGCGTTATGCGTTATGCGTTATGCGTTATGCGTTCTGCGTTGTGCG
This sequence comes from Lasioglossum morio, assembly GCA_916610235.2. Taxonomy (NCBI): domain Eukaryota; kingdom Metazoa; phylum Arthropoda; class Insecta; order Hymenoptera; family Halictidae; genus Lasioglossum; species Lasioglossum morio. The sequence goes on along the minus strand of CAKAJA020000513.1, from coordinate 2,045,172 downwards.
TTATGCGTTATGCGTTATGCGTTATGCGTTATGGGTTATGGGTTATGCGTTATGCGTTATGCGTTATGCGTTATGCGTTCTGCGTTGTGCGTTATGCGTTATGCGTTATGCGTTATGCGTTATGCGTTATGGGTTATGGGTTATGCGTTATGCGTTATGCGTTATGCGTTATGCGTTATGCTTTATGCGTTATGCGTTATGCGTTATGCGTTATGCGTTATGCGTTATGCATTTTGCGTTATGCGTTATGCGTAATACGTTTGCGTTATGCGTTATGCGTTATGCGTTATGCTTTATGCGTTATGCGTTATGCGTTATGCGTTATACGTTTGCGTTATGCGTTATGCGTTATGCGTTATGCGTTATGCGTTATGCTTTATGCGTTATGCGTTATGCGTTATGCGTTATACGTTTGCGTTATGCGTTATGCGTTGGGCGTAATACGATTGCGTTATGCGTTATGCGTTATGCGTTATGCGTTATGCGTTATGCGTTATGCGTTATGCGTTATGCGTTATGCGTTATGCGTTGGGCGTAATACGTTTGCGTTATGCGTTATGCGTTATGCTTTATGCGTTATGCGTTATGCGTTATACGGTATGAGTTATGCGTTATTCGTTATGCGTTATGCGTTATGCGTTATGCGTTATGCGTTATGCGTTATGCGTTATGCGTTATGCGTTAACGTTATGCGTTATGCCTTTTGCGTTATGCGTTATGCGTTTTGCGTTATACGTTATGCTTTATGCGTTATGCGTTATGAGTTATATGTTATGCGTTATGCGTTATGCGTTATGCGTTATGCGTTATGCGCTATGCGTTATGCGTTATGCGTTATGCGTTAACGTTATGCGTTATGCCTTTTGCGTTATGCGTTATGCGTTTTGCGTTATACGTTATGCTTTATGCGTTATGCGTTATGAGTTATACGTTATGCGTTATGCGTTATGCGTTATGCGTTATGCGTTATATGTTATGCGTTATGCGTTATGCGTTATGCGTTGTGCGTTTGCGTTATGCGTTAGGCGTTAGGCGTTATGCGTTATGCTTTATGCTTTATGCGTTATGAGTTATGAGTTATACGGTATGAGTTATGCGTTATGCGTTATGCGTTATGCGTTATGCGTTATGCGTTATGCGTTATGCGTTATGCGTTATGCGTTATGCGTTATGCGTTATGCGTTATGCGTTGTGCGTTATGCGTTATGCGTTATGCGTTATGCGTTATGCGTTGGGCGTAATACGTTTGCGTTATGCGTTATGCGTTATGCTTTATGCGTTATGCGTTATGCGTTATACGGTATGAGTTATGCGTTATTCGTTATGCGTTATGCGTTATGCGTTATGCGTTATGCGTTATGCGTTATGCGTTATGCGTTATGCGTTATGCGTTATGCGTTAACGTTATGCGTTATGCCTTTTGCGTTATGCGTTATGCGTTTTGCGTTATACGTTATGCTTTATGCGTTATGCGTTATGAGTTATACGTTATGCGTTATGCGTTATGCGTTATGCGTTATGCGTTATATGTTATGCGTTATGCGTTATGCGTTATGCGTTATGCGTTATGCATTATGCGTTATGCGTTATGCGTTATGCGTTATGCGTTATGCATAATGCGTTATGCGTTATGCGTTATGCGTTATGCGTTATGCGTTATGCGTTGTTCGTTATGCGTTATGCGTTATGCGTTATGCGTTATGCGTTATGCGTTATGCGTTATGTGTTATGCGTTATGCGTTATGCGTTCTGTGTTGTGCGTTGTGCGTTGTGCGGTATGCGTTATGCGTTATGGGTTATGGGTTGTGCGTTATGCTATATGCGTTATGCATTTTGCGTTATGCGTTATGCGTTATGCGTTATATGTTATGCGTTATGCGTTATGCGTTATGCGTTATGCGTTATGCATTTTGCGTTATGCGTTATGCGTAATACGTTTGCGTTATGCGTTATGCGTTATGCGTTATGCTTTATGCGTTATGCGTTATGCGTTATGCGTTATACGTTTGCGTTATGCGTTATGCGTTATGCGTTATGCGTTATGCGTTATGCGTTATGCTTTATGCGTTATGCGTTATGCGTTATGCGTTATACGTTTGCGTTATGCGTTATGCGTTGGGCGTAATACGATTGCGTTATGCGTTATGCGTTATGCGTTATGCGTTATGCGTTATGCGTTATGCGTTATGCGTTATGCGTTATGCGTTATGCGTTGGGCGTAATACGTTTGCGTTATGCGTTATGCGTTATGCTTTATGCGTTATGCGTTATGCGTTATACGGTATGAGTTATGCGTTATTCGTTATGCGTTATGCGTTATGCGTTATGCGTTATGCGTTATATGTTATGCGTTATGCGTTATGCGTTATGCGTTATGCGTTATGCATTTTGCGTTATGCGTTATGCGTAATACGTTTGCGTTATGCGTTATGCGTTATGCGTTATGCTTTATGCGTTATGCGTTATGCGTTATGCGTTATGCGTTATACGTTTGCGTTATGCGTTATGCGTTATGCGTTATGCGTTATGCGTTATGCTTTATGCGTTATGCGTTATGCGTTATGCGTTATACGTTTGCGTTATGCGTTATGCGTTGGGCGTAATACGATTGCGTTGTGCGTTATGCGTTATGCGTTATGCGTTATGCGTTATGCGTTATGCGTTATGCGTTATGCGTTATGCGTTATGCGTTGGGCGTAATACGTTTGCGTTATGCGTTATGCGTTATGCTTTATGCGTTATGCGTTATGCGTTATACGGTATGAGTTATGCGTTATTCGTTATGCGTTATGCGTTATGCGTTATGCGTTATGCGTTATGCGTTATGCGTTATGCGTTATGCGTTAACGTTATGCGTTATGCCTTTTGCGTTATGCGTTATGCGTTTTGCGTTATACGTTATGCTTTATGCGTTATGCGTTATGAGTTATATGTTATGCGTTATGCGTTATGCGTTATGCGTTATGCGTTATGCGTTATGCGTTATGCGTTATGCGTTATGCGTTAACGTTATGCGTTATGCCTTTTGCGTTATGCGTTATGCGTTTTGCGTTATACGTTATGCTTTATGCGTTATGCGTTATGAGTTATACGTTATGCGTTATGCGTTATGCGTTATGCGTTATGCGTTATGCGTTATATGTTATGCGTTATGCGTTATGCGTTATGCGTTGTGCGTTTGCGTTATGCGTTAGGCGTTAGGCGTTATGCGTTATGCTTTATGCTTTATGCGTTATGAGTTATGAGTTATACGGTATGAGTTATGCGTTATGCGTTATGCGTTATGCGTTATGCGTTATGCGTTATGCGTTATGCGTTATGCGTTATGCGTTATGCGTTATGCGTTATGCGTTATGCGTTATGCGTTATGCGTTATGCGATATGCGTTATGCGTTATGCGTTATGCGTTATGCGTTATGCGTTATGCGTTATGCTTTATGCGTTATGCGTTATGCGTTATGCGTTCTGCGTTGTGCGTTATGCGTTATGCGTTATGCGTTATGCGTTATGGGTTATGGGTTATGCGTTATGCGTTATGCGTTATGCGTTATGCGTTATGCGTTGTGCGTTATGCGTTATGCGTTATGCGTTATGCGTTATGCGTTATGGGTTATGGGTTATGCGTTATGCGTTATGCGTTATGCGTTATGCGTTATGCTTTATGCGTTATGCGTTATGCGTTATGCGTTATGCGTTATGCGTTATGCGTTGTGCATTTTGCGTTATGCGTTATGCGTAATACGTTTGCGTTATGCGTTATGCGTTATGCGTTATGCTTTATGTGTTATGCGTTATGCGTTATGCGTTATACGTTTGCGTTATGCGTTATGCGTTATGCGTTATGCGTTATGCTTTATGCGTTATGCGTTATGCGTTATGCGTTATACGTTTGCGTTATGCGTTATGCGTTGGGCGTAATACGTTTGCGTTATGCGTTATGCGTTATGCGTTATGCATTATGCGTTGTGCGTTATGCGTTATGCGTTATGCGTTATGCGTTGGGCGTAATACGTTTGCGTTATGCGTTATGCGTTATGCTTTATGCGTTATGCGTTATGCGTTATACGGTATGAGTTATGCGTTATTCGTTATGCGTTATGCGTTATGCGTTATGCGTTATGCGTTATGCGTTATGCGTTATGCGTTATGCGTTATGCGTTAACGTTATGCGTTATGCCTTTTGCGTTATGCGTTATGCGTTTTGCGTTATACGTTATGCTTTATGCGTTATGCGTTATGAGTTATACGTTATGCGTTATGCGTTATGCGTTATGCGTTATGCGTTATGCGTTATATGTTATGCGTTATGCGTTATGCGTTATGCGTTATGCGTTATGCATTATGCGTTATGCGTTATGCGTTATGCGTTATGCGTTATGCGTTATGCGTTATGCGTTATGCGTTATGCGTTATGCGTTATGCGTTATGCGTTGTTCGTTATGCGTTATGCGTTATGCGTTATGCGTTATGCGTTATGCGTTATGCGTTATGTGTTATGCGTTATGCGTTATGCGTTCTGTGTTGTGCGTTGTGCGTTGTGCGATATGCGTTATGCGTTATGGGTTATGGGTTGTGCGTTATGCTATATGCGTTATGCATTTTGCGTTATGCGTTATGCGTTATGCGTTATGCGTTATGTATTATGCGTTATGCGTTATGCGTTGTGCGTTTGCGTTATGCGTTAGGCGTTATGCGTTATGCTTTATGCGTTATGCGTTATGCTTTATGCGTTATGCGTTATGCGTTATACGGTATAAATTATGCGTTATTCGTTATGCGTTATGCGTTATGCGTTATGCGTTATGCGTTATGCGTGATGCGTTATGCTTTTTGCGTTGTGCGTTATGAGTTATACGTTATGCGTTAAGCGTTATGCGTTATGCTTTATGCGTTACGCGTGATCCATTATGCGTTATGCGTTATGCTTTATGCGTTATGCCTTATGCATTTTGCGTTATGCGCCATGCGTTATGCGTTATGAGTTATGCGTTATGCGTTATGCGTTATGCGTTATGCGTTATGCGTTATACGTTATGCGTTATGCGTTATACGTTATGCGTTATGCGTTATGCGTTATGCGTTATGCGTTATGCGTTATGCGTTATGCGTTATGCGTTATGCGTTATGCGTTATGCGTTATGCGTTATGCGTTATGCGTTATACGTTATGCGTTATGCGTTATGCGTTATGCGTTATGCGTTATGCGTGATGCGTTATGCGTTATGCGTTATGCGTTATGCGTTATGCGTTATGCGTTATGCGTAATACGTTATGCGTTATGCGTTATGCGTTATGCGTTATGCGTTGTTCGTTATGCGTTATGCGTTGGGCGTAATACGTTTGCGTTATGCGTTATGCGTTATGCGTTATGCGTTATGCGTTATGCGTTATGCGTTATGCATTATGCGTTGGGCGTAATACGTTTGCGTTATGCGTTATGCTTTATGCGTTATGCGTTATGCGTTATACGGTATGAGTTATGCGTTATTCGTTATGCGTTATGCGTTATGCGTTATGCGTTATGCGTTATGCGTTATGCGTTATGCGTTAACGTTATGCATTATGCCTTTTGCGTTATGCGTTATGCGTTATGCGTTTTGCGTTATACGTTATGCTTTATGCGTTATGCGTTATGAGTTATACGTTATGCGTTATGCGTTATGCGTTATATGTTATGGGTTATGCGTTATGCGTTATGCGTTACGCATTATGCGTTATGCGTTATGCGTTATGCGTTATGCGTTATGCGTAATGCGTTATGCGTTATGCGTTATGCGTTATGCGTTATGCGTTATGCGTTGTTCGTTATGCGTTATGCGTTATGCGTTATGCGTTATGCGTTATGCGTTATGCGTTATGCGTTATGCGTTTTGCGTTCTGTGTTGTGCGTTGTGCGTTGTGCGATATGCGTTATGCGTTATGGGTTATGGGTTGTGCGTTATGCTATATGAGTTATGCATTTTGCGTTATGCGTTATGCGTTATGCGTTATGCGTTATGCATTATGCGTTATGCGTTATGCGTTGTGCGTTTGCGTTATGCGTTAGGCGTTATGCGTTATGCTTTATGCGTTATGAGTTATGAGTTATAGGGTATGAGTTATGCGTTATGCGTTATGCGTTATGCGTTATGCGTGTTGCGTTATACGTTATGCTTTATGCGTTATGCGTTATGAGTTATACGTTATGCGTTATGCGTTATGCGTTATGCGTTAACGTTATGCGTTATGCCTTTTGCGTTATGCGTTATGCGTTTTGCGTTATACGTCATGCTTTATGCGTTATGCGTTATGAGTTATACGTTATGCGTTATGCGTTGTGCTTTATGCGTTATGAGTTATGAGTTATACGGTATGAGTTATGCGTTATGCGTTATGCGTTATGCGTTATGCGTTATGCGTTATGCGTTATGCGTTATGCGTTATTCGTTATGCGTTATGCGTTATGCGTTATGCGTTATGCGTTATGCGTTATGCGTTATGCGTTATGCGTTATGAGTTATACGTTATGCGTTATGCGTTATGCGTTATGCGTTATGCGTTATGCGTTATGCGTTATGCGTAATGCGTTATGCGTTATGCGTTAAGCGTTATGCGTTATGCGTTATGCGTTGTTCGTTATGCGTTATGCGTTATGCGTTATGCGTTATGCGTTATGCGTGATGCGTTATGCTTTTTGCGTTATGCGTTATGCGTTATGCGTTATGCGTTATGCGTTATGCGTTATGCGTTATGCGTAATGCGTTATGGGTTATGCGTTATGCGTTATGCGTTATGCGTTATGCGTTATGCGTTATGCGTTATGCGTTATGCGTTATGCGTTATGCGTTATGCGTTATGCGTTATGCGTTATGCGTTATGCGTTATGCGTTATGCGTTATGCGTTATGCGTTATGCGTTATGCGTTATGCGTTATGCGTTATGCGTTATGCGTTATGCGTTATGCGTTATGCGTTATGCGTTATGCGTTATGCGTTATGCGTTATGCGTTATGCGTTATGCGTTATGCGTTTTGCGTTATGAGTTATACGTTATGCGTTAAACGTTATGCGTTATGCTTTATGCGTTATGCGTTATACGTTATGCGTTATGCGTTATGCGTTATGCGTTATGCGTTATGCGTTATGCGTTATGCGTTATGCGTTATGCGTTATGCGTTACGCGTTACGCGTTATGCGTTATGCGTTATGCGTTATGCGTTATGCGTTATGCGTTATGCGTTATGCGTTATGCGTTATGCGTTATGCGTTGTTCGTTATGCGTTATGCGTTGGGCGTAATACGTTTGCGTTATGCGTTATGCGTTATGCGTTATGCGTTATGCGTTATGCGTTATGCGTTATGCGTTATGCGTTATACGTTATGCGTTATGCGTTATGCGTTATGCGTTATGCGTTATGCGTTATGCGTTATGCGTTATGCGTTATGCGTTATGCGTTATGCGTTATGCGTTACGCGTTACGCGTTATGCGTTATGCGTTTTGCGTTATGCGTTATGCGTTATGCGTTATGCGTTATGCGTTATGCGTTATGCGTTATGCGTTATGCGTTGTTCGTTATTCGTTATGCGTTGGGCGTAATACGTTTGCGTTATGCGTTATGCGTTATGCGTTATGCGTTATGCGTTATGCGTTATGCGTTATGCGTTATGCGTTATGCGTTATGCGTTATGCGTTATGCGTTATGCGTTATGCGTTATGCGTTCTGTGTTGTGCGTTGTGCGTTGTGCGATATGCGTTATGCGTTATGGGTTATGGGTTATGCGTTATGCTATATGCGTTATGCATTTTGCGTTATGCGTTATGCGTTATGCGTTATGCATTATGCGTTATGCGTTATGCGTTGTGCGTTTGCGTTATGCGTTAGGCGTTATGCGTTATGCTTTATGCGTTATGAGTTATGAGTTATACGGTATGAGTTATGCGTTATGCGTTATGCGTTATGCGTTAGGCGTTATGCGTTATGCTTTATGCGTTATGAGTTATGAGTTATACGGTATGAGTTATGCGTTATGCGTTATGCGTTATGCGTTATGCGTTATGCGTTATACGTTATGCGTTATGCGTTATGCGTTATGCGTTATGCGTTATGCGTTATGCGTTATGCGTTATGCGTTATGCGTTATGCGTTATGCGTTATGCGTTATGCGTTATGCGTTATGCGTTATGCGTTATGCGTTATGCGTTATGCGTTATGCGTTATGCGTTATGCGTTATGCGTTATGCGTTATGCGTTATGCGTTATGCGTTATGCGTTATGCGTTATGCGTTATGCGTAATGCGTTATGCGTTATGCGTTATGCTTTATGCGTTATGCGTTATGCGTTATGCGTTATGCGTTATGCGTTATGCGTTATGCGTTATGCGTTGTGCATTTTGCGTTATGCGTTATGCGTAATACGTTTGCGTTATGCGTTATGCGTTATGCGTTATGCTTTATGCGTTATGCGTTATGCGTTATGCGTTATGCGTTATACGTTTGCGTTATGCGTTATGCGTTATGCGTTATGCGTTATGCTTTATGCGTTATGCGTTATGCGTTATGCGTTATACGTTTGCGTTATGCGTTATGCGTTGGGCGTAATACGTTTGCGTTATGCGTTATGCGTTATGCGTTATGCGTTATGCGTTGTGCGTTATGCGTTATGCGTTATGCGTTATGCGTTATGCGTTGGGCGTAATACGTTTGCGTTATGCGTTATGCGTTATGCGTTATGCGTTATACGGTATGAGTTATGCGTTATTCGTTATGCGTTATGCGTTATGCGTTATGCGTTATGCGTTATGCGTTATGCGTTATGCGTTATGCGTTATGCGTTATGCGTTATGCGTTAACGTTATGCGTTATGCCTTTTGCGTTATGCGTTATGCGTTTTGCGTTATACGTTATGCTTTATGCGTTATGCGTTATGAGTTATACGTTATGCGTTATGCGTTATGCGTTATGCGTTATGCGTTATGCGTTATATGTTATGCGTTATGCGTTATGCGTTATGCGTTATGCGTTATGCATTATGCGTTATGCGTTATGCGTTATGCGTTATGCGTTATGCGTAATGCGTTATGCGTTATGCGTTATGCGTTATGCGTTATGCGTTATGCGTTGTTCGTTATGCGTTATGCGTTATGCGTTATGCGTTATGCGTTATGCGTTATGCGTTATGTGTTATGCGTTATGCGTTATGCGTTCTGTGTTGTGCGTTGTGCGTTGTGCGATATGCGTTATGCGTTATGGGTTATGGGTTGTGCGTTATGCTATATGCGTTATGCATTTTGCGTTATGCGTTATGCGTTATGCGTTATGCGTTATGTATTATGCGTTATGCGTTATGCGTTGTGCGTTTGCGTTATGCGTTAGGCGTTATGCGTTATGCTTTATGCGTTATGCGTTATGCTTTATGCGTTATGCGTTATGCGTTATACGGTATAAATTATGCGTTATTCGTTATGCGTTATGCGTTATGCGTTATGCGTTATGCGTTATGCGTTATGCGTGATGCGTTATGCTTTTTGCGTTGTGCGTTATGAGTTATACGTTATGCGTTAAGCGTTATGCGTTATGCTTTATGCGTTACGCGTGATCCATTATGCGTTATGCGTTATGCTTTATGCGTTATGCCTTATGCATTTTGCGTTATGCGCCATGCGTTATACGTTATGCGTTATGCGTTATGCGTTATGCGTTATGCGTTATGCGTTATGCGTTATGCGTTATGCGTTATGCGTTATGCGTTATGCGTTATGCGTTATGCGTTATGCGTTATGCGTTATACGTTATGCGTTATGCGTTATGCGTTATGCGTTATGCGTTATGCGTTGTTCGTTATGCGTTATGCGTTGGGCGTAATACGTTTGCGTTATGCGTTATGCGTTATGCGTTATGCGTTATGCGTTATGCGTTATGCGTTATGCGTTATGCATTATGCGTTGGGCGTAATACGTTTGCGTTATGCGTTATGCTTTATGCGTTATGCGTTATGCGTTATACGGTATGAGTTATGCGTTATTCGTTATGCGTTATGCGTTATGCGTTATGCGTTATGCGTTATGCGTTATGCGTTATGCGTTATGCGTTATGCGTTAACGTTATGCATTATGCCTTTTGCGTTATGCGTTATGCGTTTTGCGTTATACGTTATGCTTTATGCGTTATGCGTTATGAGTTATACGTTATGCGTTATGCGTTATGCGTTATATGTTATGGGTTATGCGTTATGCGTAATGCGTTACGCATTATGCGTTATGCGTTATGCGTTATGCGTTATGCGTTATGCGTAATGCGTTATGCGTTATGCGTTATGCGTTATGCGTTATGCGTTATGCGTTGTTCGTTATGCGTTATGCGTTATGCGTTATGCGTTATGCGTTATGCGTTATGCGTTATGCGTTATGCGTTATGCGTTATGCGTTCTGTGTTGTGCGTTGTGCGTTGTGCGATATGCGTTATGCGTTATGGGTTATGGGTTGTGCGTTATGCTATATGAGTTATGCATTTTGCGTTATGCGTTATGCGTTATGCGTTATGCGTTATGCATTATGCATTATGCGTTATGCGTTGTGCGTTTGCGTTATGCGTTAGGCGTTATGCGTTATGCTTTATGCGTTATGAGTTATGAGTTATAGGGTATGAGTTATGCGTTATGCGTTATGCGTTATGCGTTATGCGTGTTGCGTTATACGTTATGCTTTATGCGTTATGCGTTATGAGTTATACGTTATGCGTTATGCGTTATGCGTTATGCGTTAACGTTATGCGTTATGCCTTTTGCGTTATGCGTTATGCGTTATGCGTTTTGCGTTATACGTCATGCTTTATGCGTTATGCGTTATGAGTTATACGTTATGCGTTATGCGTTATGCTTTATGCGTTATGAGTTATGAGTTATACGGTATGAGTTATGCGTTATGCGTTATGCGTTATGCGTTATGCGTTATGCGTTATGCGTTATGCGTTATGCGTTATTCGTTATGCGTTATGCGTTATGCGTTATGCGTTATGCGTTATGCGTTATGCGTTATGCGTTATGCGTTATGAGTTATACGTTATGCGTTATGCGTTATGCGTTATGCGTTATGCGTTATGCGTTATGCGTTATGCGTTATGCGTAATGCGTTATGCGTTATGCGTTATGCTTTATGCGTTATGCGTTATGCGTTATACGGTATAAATTATGCGTTATTCGTTATGCGTTATGCGTTATGCGTTATGCGTTATGCGTTATGCGTGATGCGTTATGCTTTTTGCGTTGTGCGTTATGAGTTATACGTTATGCGTTAAGCGTTATGCGTTATGCTTTATGCGTTACGCGTGATCCATTATGCGTTATGCGTTATGCTTTATGCGTTATGCCTTATGCATTTTGCGTTATGCGCCATGCGTTATGCGTTATGAGTTATGCGTTATGCGTTATGCGTTATGCGTTATGCGTTATGCGTTATGCGTTATACGTTATGCGTTATGCGTTATACGTTATGCGTTATGCGTTATGCGTTATGCGTTATGCGTTATGCGTTATGCGTTATGCGTTATGCGTTATGCGTTATGCGTTATGCGTAATGCGTTATGCGTTATGCGTTATGCGTTATGCGTTATGCGTTATGCGTTGTTCGTTATGCGTTATGCGTTATGCGTTATGCGTTATGCGTTATGCGTTATGCGTTATGCGTTATGCGTTATGCGTTCTGTGTTGTGCGTTGTGCGTTGTGCGATATGCGTTATGCGTTATGGGTTATGGGTTGTGCGTTATGCTATATGAGTTATGCATTTTGCGTTATGCGTTATGCGTTATGCGTTATGCGTTATGCATTATGCGTTATGCGTTATGCGTTGTGCGTTTGCGTTATGCGTTAGGCGTTATGCGTTATGCTTTATGCGTTATGAGTTATGAGTTATAGGGTATGAGTTATGCGTTATGCGTTATGCGTTATGCGTTATGCGTGTTGCGTTATACGTTATGCTTTATGCGTTATGCGTTATGAGTTATACGTTATGCGTTATGCGTTATGCGTTAACGTTATGCGTTATGCCTTTTGCGTTATGCGTTATGCGTTATGCGTTTTGCGTTATACGTCATGCTTTATGCGTTATGCGTTATGAGTTATACGTTATGCGTTATGCGTTATGCTTTATGCGTTATGAGTTATGAGTTATACGGTATGAGTTATGCGTTATGCGTTATGCGTTATGCGTTATGCGTTATGCGTTATGCGTTATGCGTTATGCGTTATTCGTTATGCGTTATGCGTTATGCGTTATGCGTTATGCGTTATGCGTTATGCGTTATGCGTTATGCGTTATGAGTTATACGTTATGCGTTATGCATTATGCGTTATGCGTTATGCGTTATGCGTTATGCGTTATGCGTTATGCGTAATGCGTTATGCGTTATGCGTTAAGCGTTATGCGTTATGCGTTATGCGTTGTTCGTTATGCGTTATGCGTTATGCGTTATGCGTTATGCGTTATGCGTGATGCGTTATGCTTTTTGCGTTATGCGTTATGCGTTATGCGTTATGCGTTATGCGTTATGCGTTATGCGTAATGCGTTATGGGTTATGCGTTATGCGTTATGCGTTATGCGTTATGCGTTATGCGTTATGCGTTATGCGTTATGCGTTATGCGTTATGCGTTATGCGTTATGCGTTATGCGTTATGCGTTATGCGTTATGCGTTATGCGTTATGCGTTATGCGTTATGCGTTATGCGTTATGCGTTATGCGTTATGCGTTATGCGTTATGCGTTATGCGTTATGCGTTATGCGTTATGCGTTATGCGTTATGCGTTATGCGTTATGCGTTTTGCGTTATGAGTTATACGTTATGCGTTAAACGTTATGCGTTATGCTTTATGCGTTATGCGTTATACGTTATGCGTTATGCGTTATGCGTTATGCGTTGTGCGTTATGCGTTATGCGTTATGCGTTATGCGTTATGCGTTATGCGTTACGCGTTACGCGTTATGCGTTATGCGTTATGCGTTATGCGTTATGCGTTATGCGTTATGCGTTATGCGTTATGCGTTATGCGTTGTTCGTTATTCGTTATGCGTTGGGCGTAATACGTTTGCGTTATGCGTTATGCGTTATGCGTTATGCGTTATGCGTTATGCGTTATGCGTTATGCGTTATGCGTTATACGTTATGCGTTATGCGTTATGCGTTATGCGTTATGCGTTATGCGTTATGCGTTATGCGTTATGCGTTATGCGTTATGCGTTATGCGTTACGCGTTACGCGTTATGCGTTATGCGTTTTGCGTTATGCGTTCTGTGTTGTGCGTTGTGCGTTATGCGTTATGCGTTATGCGTTATGCGTTGTTCGTTATTCGTTATGCGTTGGGCGTAATACGTTTGCGTTATGCGTTATGCGTTATGCGTTATGCGTTATGCGTTATGCGTTATGCGTTATGCGTTATGCGTTATGCGTTATGCGTTATGCGTTATGCGTTATGCGTTATGCGTTCTGTGTTGTGCGTTGTGCGTTGTGCGATATGCGTTATGCGTTATGCGTTATGCGTTATGCGTTATGCGTTATGCGTTATGCGTTATGCGTTATGCGTTATGCGTTATGCGTTATGCGTTATGCGTTATGCGTTATGCGTTATGCGTTATGCGTTATGCGTTATGCGTTATGCGTTATGCGTTATGCGTTATGCGTTATGCGTTATGCGTTATGCGTTATGCGTTATGCGTTATGCGTTATGCGTTATGCGTTATGCGTTATGCGTTATGCGTTATGCGTTATGCGTTTTGCGTTATGAGTTATACGTTATGCGTTAAGCGTTATGCGTTATGCTTTATGCGTTATGCGTTATACGTTATGCGTTATGCGTTATGCGTTATGCGTTATGCGTTATGCGTTATGCGTTATGCGTTATGCGTTATGCGTTATGCGTTACGCGTTACGCGTTATGCGTTATGCGTTATGCGTTATGCGTTATGCGTTATGCGTTATGCGTTATGCGTTATGCGTTATGCGTTATGCGTTGTTCGTTATTCGTTATGCGTTGGGCGTAATACGTTTGCGTTATGCGTTATGCGTTATGCGTTATGCGTTATGCGTTATGCGTTATGCGTTATGCATTATGCGTTATACGTTATGCGTTATGCGTTATGCGTTATGCGTTATGCGTTATGCGTTATGCGTTATGCGTTATGCGTTATGCGTTATGCGTTATGCGTTATGCGTTACGCGTTACGCGTTATGCGTTATGCGTTTTGCGTTATGCGTTATGCGTTATGCGTTATGCGTTATGCGTTATGCGTTATGCGTTATGCGTTATGCGTTGTTCGTTATTCGTTATGCGTTGGGCGTAATACGTTTGCGTTATGCGTTATGCGTTATGCGTTATGCGTTATGCGTTATGCGTTATGCGTTATGCCTTATGCGTTATGCGTTATGCGTTATGCGTTATGCGTTATGCGTTATGCGTTATGCGTTCTGTGTTGTGCGTTGTGCGTTGTGCGATATGCGTTATGCGTTATGGGTTATGGGTTATGCGTTATGCTATATGCGTTATGCATTTTGCGTTATGCGTTATGCGTTATCCGTTATGCGTTATGCCTTATGCGTTATGCATTATGCGTTATGCGTTATGCGTTGTGCGTTTGCGTTATGCGTTAGGCGTTATGCGTTATGCTTTATGCGTTATGAGTTATGAGTTATACGGTATGAGTTATGCGTTATGCGTTATGCGTTATGCGTTATGCGTTAGGCGTTATGCGTTATGCTTTATGCGTTATGAGTTATGAGTTATACGGTATGAGTTATGCGTTATGCGTTATGCGTTATGCGTTATGCGTTATGCGTTATACGTTATGCGTTATGCGTTATGCGTTATGCGTTATGCGTTATGCGTTATGCGTTATGCGTTATGCGTTATGCGTTATGCGTTATGCGTTATGCGTTATGCGTTATGCGTTATGCGTTATGCGTTATGCGTTATGCGTTATGCGTTATACGTTATGCGTTATGCGTTATGCGTTATGCGTTATGCGTTATGCGTTATGAGTTATACGTTATGCGTTATGCGTTATGCGTTATGCGTTATGCGTTATGCGTTATGCGTTATGCGTAATGCGTTATGCGTTATGCGTTAAGCGTTATGCGTTATGCGTTAAGCGTTATGCGTTATGCGTTATGCGTTGTTCGTTATGCGTTATGCGTTATGCGTTATGCGTTATGCGTTATGCGTGATGCGTTATGCTTTTTGCGTTATGCGTTATGCGTTATGCGTTATGCGTTATGCGTTATGCGTTATGCGTTATGCGTTATGCGTAATGCGTTATGGGTTATGCGTTATGCGTTATGCGTTATGCGTTATGCGTTATGCGTTATACGTTATGCGTTATGCGTTATGCGTTATGCGTTATGCGTTATGCGTTATGCGTTATGCGTTATGCGTTATGCGTTATGCGTTATGCGTTACGCGTTACGCGTTATGCGTTATGCGTTTTGCGTTATGCGTTATGCGTTATGCGTTATGCGTTATGCGTTATGCGTTATGCGTTATGCGTTGTTCGTTATTCGTTATGCGTTGGGCGTAATACGTTTGCGTTATGCGTTATGCGTTATGCGTTATATGTTATGCGTTATGCGTTATGCGTTATGCGTTATGCGTTATGCGTTATGCGTTATGCGTTATGCGTTATGCGTTATGCGTTCTGTGTTGTGCGTTGTGCGTTGTGCGATATGCGTTATGCGTTATGGGTTATGGGTTATGCGTTATGCTATATGCGTTATGCATTTTGCGTTATGCGTTATGCGTTATCCGTTATGCGTTATGCGTTATGCGTTATGCATTATGCGTTATGCGTTATGCGTTGTGCGTTTGCGTTATGCGTTAGGCGTTATGCGTTATGCTTTATGCGTTATGAGTTATGAGTTATACGGTATGAGTTATGCGTTATGCGTTATGCGTTATGCGTTAGGCGTTATGCGTTATGCTTTATGCGTTATGAGTTATGAGTTATACGGTATGAGTTATGCGTTATGCGTTATGCGTTATGCGTTATGCGTTATGCGTTATACGTTATGCGTTATGCGTTATGCGTTATGCGTTATGCGTTATGCGTTATGCGTTATGCGTTATGCGTTATGCGTTATGCGTTATGCGTTATGCGTTATGCGTTATGCGTTATGCGTTATGCGTTATGCGTTATGCGTTATGCGTTATACGTTATGCGTTATGCGTTATGCGTTATGCGTTATGCGTTATGCGTTATGCGTTATGCGTTGTTCGTTATGCGTTATGCGTTGGGCGTAATACGTTTGCGTTATGCGTTATGCGTTATGCGTTATGCGTTATGCGTTATGCGTTATGCGTTATGCGTTATGCGTTATGCGTTATGCGTTATGCGTTATGCGTTATGCGTTATGCGTTATGCGTTGTTCGTTATTCGTTATGCGTTGGGCGTAATACGTTTGCGTTATGCGTTATGCGTTATGCGTTATGCGTTATGCGTTATGCGTTATGCGTTATGCGTTATGCGTTATGCGTTATGCGTTAGGCGTTATGCGTTACGCGTTACGCGTTATGCGTTATGCGTTTTGCGTTATGCGTTATGCGTTATGCGTTATGCGTTATGCGTTATGCGTTATGCGTTATGCGTTGTTCGTTATTCGTTATGCGTTGGGCGTAATACGTTTGCGTTATGCGTTATGCGTTATGCGTTATGCGTTATGCGTTATGCGTTATGCGTTATGCGTTATGCGTTATGCGTTATGCGTTATGCGTTCTGTGTTGTGCGTTGTGCGTTGTGCGATATGCGTTATGCGTTATGGGTTATGGGTTATGCGTTATGCTATATGCGTTATGCATTTTGCGTTATGCGTTATGCGTTATCCGTTATGCGTTATGCGTTATGCGTTATGCATTATGCGTTATGCGTTATGCGTTGTGCGTTTGCGTTATTCGTTAGGCGTTATGCGTTATGCTTTATGCGTTATGAGTTATGAGTTATACGGTATGAGTTATGCGTTATGCGTTATGCGTTATGCGTGATGCGTTATGCGTTATGCGTTTTGCGTTTTGCGTTATGCGTTATGCGTTATGCGTTATGCGTTATGCGTTATGCGTTATGCGTTATGCGTTATGCGTTATGCGTTCTGTGTTGTGCGTTGTGCGTTGTGCGATATGCGTTATGCGTTATGGGTTATGGGTTGTGCGTTATGCTATATGCGTTATGCATTTTGCGTTATGCGTTATGCGTTATGCGTTATGCGTTATGCGTTATGCGTTATGCATTATGCGTTATGCGTTATGCGATATGCGTTGGGCGTAATACGTTTGCGTTATGCGTTATGCGTTATGCTTTATGCGTTATGCGTTATGCGTTATACGGTATAAATTATGCGTTATTCGTTATGCGTTATGCGTTATGCGTTATGCGTTATGCGTTATGCGTTATGCTTTTTGCGTTGTGCGTTATGAGTTATACGTTATGCGTTAAGCGTTATGCGTTATGCTTTATGCGTTACGCGTGATCCATTATGCGTTATGCGTTATGCGTTATGCGTTATGCCTTATGCATTTTGCGTTATGCGCCATGCGTTATGCGTTATGAGTTATGCGTTATGCGTTATGCGTTATGCGTTATGCGTTATACGTTATGCGTTATGCGTTATGCGTTATGCGTTATGCGTTATGCGTTATGCGTTATGCGTTATGCGTTATGCGTTATGCGTTATGCGTTATGCGTTATGCGTTATGCGTTATGCGTTATGCGTTATACGTTATGCGTTATGCGTTATGCGTTATGCGTTATGCGTTATGCGTGATGCGTTATGCGTTATGCGTTATGCGTTATGCGTTATGCGTTATGCGTTATGCGTAATACGTTATGCGTTATGCGTTATGCGTTATGCGTTGTTCGTTATGCGTTATGCGTTGGGCGTAATACGTTTGCGTTATGCGTTATGCGTTATGCGTTATGCGTTATGCGTTATGCGTTATGCGTTATGCGTTATGCGTTTTGCGTTATGAGTTATACGTTATGCGTTAAACGTTATGCGTTATGCTTTATGCGTTATGCGTTATACGTTATGCGTTATGCGTTATGCGTTATGCGTTATACGTTATGCGTTATGCGTTATGCGTTATGCGTTATGCGTTATGCGTTATGCGTTATGCGTTATGCGTTATGCGTTATGCGTTATGCGTTATGCGTTATGCGTTATGCGTTAGGCGTTATGCGTTACGCGTTACGCGTTATGCGTTATGCGTTTTGCGTTATGCGTTATGCGTTATGCGTTATGCGTTATGCGTTATGCGTTATGCGTTATGCGTTGTTCGTTATTCGTTATGCGTTGGGCGTAATACGTTTGCGTTATGCGTTATGCGTTATGCGTTATGCGTTATGCGTTATGCGTTATGCGTTATGCGTTATGCGTTATGCGTTATGCGTTATGCGTTCTGTGTTGTGCGTTGTGCGTTGTGCGATATGCGTTATGCGTTATGGGTTATGGGTTATGCGTTATGCTATATGCGTTATGCATTTTGCGTTATGCGTTATGCGTTATCCGTTATGCGTTATGCGTTATGCGTTATGCATTATGCGTTATGCGTTATGCGTTGTGCGTTTGCGTTATTCGTTAGGCGTTATGCGTTATGCTTTATGCGTTATGAGTTATGAGTTATACGGTATGAGTTATGCGTTATGCGTTATGCGTTATGCGTGATGCGTTATGCGTTATGCGTTTTGCGTTTTGCGTTATGCGTTATGCGTTATGCGTTATGCGTTATGCGTTATGCGTTATGCGTTATGCGTTCTGTGTTGTGCGTTGTGCGTTGTGCGATATGCGTTATGCGTTATGGGTTATGGGTTGTGCGTTATGCTATATGCGTTATGCATTTTGCGTTATGCGTTATGCGTTATGCGTTATGCGTTATGCGTTATGCGTTATGCATTATGCGTTATGCGTTATGCGTTATGCGTTGGGCGTAATACGTTTGCGTTATGCGTTATGCGTTATGCTTTATGCGTTATGCGTTATGCGTTATACGGTATAAATTATGCGTTATTCGTTATGCGTTATGCGTTATGCGTTATGCGTTATGCGTTATGCGTTATGCTTTTTGCGTTGTGCGTTATGAGTTATACGTTATGCGTTAAGCGTTATGCGTTATGCTTTATGCGTTACGCGTGATCCATTATGCGTTATGCGTTATGCGTTATGCGTTATGCCTTATGCATTTTGCGTTATGCGCCATGCGTTATGCGTTATGAGTTATGCGTTATGCGTTATGCGTTATGCGTTATGCGTAATACGTTATGCGTTATGCGTTATGCGTTATGCGTTGTTCGTTATGCGTTATGCGTTGGGCGTAATACGTTTGCGTTATGCGTTATGCGTTATGCGTTATGCGTTATGCGTTATGCGTTATGCGTTATGCGTTATGCGTTGGGCGTAATACGTTTGCGTTATGCGTTATGCGTTATGCTTTATGCGTTATGCGTTATGCGTTATCCGTTATGCGTTATGCGTTATGCGTTATGCATTATGCGTTATGCGTTATGCGTTGTGCGTTTGCGTTATTCGTTAGGCGTTATGCGTTATGCTTTATGCGTTATGAGTTATGAGTTATACGGTATGAGTTATGCGTTATGCGTTATGCGTTATGCGTTATGCGTTTTGCGTTATGAGTTATACGTTATGCGTTAAACGTTATGCTTTTTGCGTTGTGCGTTATGAGTTATACGTTATGCGTTAAGCGTTATGCGTTATGCTTTATGCGTTACGCGTGATCCATTATGCGTTATGCGTTATGCGTTATGCGTTATGCCTTATGCATTTTGCGTTATGCGCCATGCGTTATGCGTTATGAGTTATGCGTTATGCGTTATGCGTTATGCGTTATGCGTTATACGTTATGCGTTATGCGTTATGCGTTATGCGTTATGCGTTATGCGTTATGCGTTATGCGTTATGCGTTATGCGTTATGCGTTATGCGTTATGCGTTATGCGTTATGCGTTATGCGTTATGCGTTATACGTTATGCGTTATGCGTTATGCGTTATGCGTTATGCGTTATGCGTGATGCGTTATGCGTTATGCGTTATGCGTTATGCGTTATGCGTTATGCGTTATGCGTAATACGTTATGCGTTATGCGTTATGCGTTATGCGTTGTTCGTTATGCGTTATGCGTTGGGCGTAATACGTTTGCGTTATGCGTTATGCGTTATGCGTTATGCGTTATGCGTTATGCGTTATGCGTTATGCGTTATGCGTTATGCGTTATGCGTTGGGCGTAATACGTTTGCGTTATGCGTTATGCGTTATGCTTTATGCGTTATGCGTTATGCGTTATACGGTATGAGTTATGCGTTATTCGTTATGCGTTATGCGTTATGCGTTATGCGTTATGCGTTATGCGTTATGCGTTATGCGTTATGCGTTATGCGTTATGCGTTATGCGTTAACGTTATGCGTTATGCCTTTTGCGTTATGCGTTATGCGTTTTGCGTTATACGTTATGCTTTATGCGTTATGCGTTATGAGTTATACGTTATGCGTTATGCGTTATGCGTTATGCGTTATGCGTTATGCGTTATATGTTATGCGTTATGCGTTATGCTTTATGCGTTATGCATTATGCGTTATGCGTTATGCGTTATGCGTTATGCGTTATGCGTTATGCGTTATGCGTTATGCGTTATGCGTTATGCGTTATGCCTTATGCGTTCTGTGTTGTGCGTTGTGCGTTGTGCGATATGCGTTATGCGTTATGGGTTATGGGTTATGCGTTATGCTATATGCGTTATGCATTTTGCGTTATGCGTTATGCGTTATGCGTTATGCGTTATGCGTTATGCGTTATGCATTATGCGTTATGCGTTATGCGTTGTGCGTTTGCGTTATGCGTTAGGCGTTATGCGTTATGCTTTATGCGTTATGAGTTATGAGTTATACGGTATGAGTTATGCGTTATGCGTTATGCGTTATGCGTTATGCGTTATGCGTTATGCGTTATGCGTTATTCGTTATGCGTTATGCGTTATGCGTTATGCGTTATGCGTTATGCGTTATGCGTTATGCGTTATGAGTTATACGTTATGCGTTATGCGTTATGCGTTATGCGTTATGCGTTATTCGCTATGCGTTTTGCGTTATACGTTATGAGGTATTCGTTATGCGTTGTGCATTATGCGTTCTGCGTTATGCGTTATGCGTTATGCGTTATGCGTTATGCGTTATGCGTTATGCGTTATACGTTATGCGATATGCGTTATGCGTTATGCGTTATGCGTTATGCGTTATACGTTTTACGTTAAGCGTTAAGTGTTATGTTTTATGCGATATACGTTATGCTTTATGCTTTATGCGTTATGCTTTATGCGTTATGCGTTATGCGTTATGCGTTATGCGTTATGCGTTATGCGTTATGCGTTATGTGTTATGCGTTATGCGTTATGCGTTATGCTTTATGCGTTATGCGTTATGCGTTATGCGTTATGCATTATGCGTTATGCGTTATGCGTTGTGCGTTTGCGTTATGCGTTAGGCGTTATGCGTTATGCTTTATGCGTTATGAGTTATGAGTTATAGGGTATGAGTTATGCGTTATGCGTTATGCGTTATGCGTTATGCGTTATGCGTTATGCGTTATGCGTTATGCGTTTTGCGTTATACGTTATGCTTTATGCGTTATGCGTTATGAGTTATACGTTATGCGTTATGCGTTATGCGTTATGCGTTAACGTTATGCGTTATGCCTTTTGCGTTATGCGTTATGCGTTTTGCGTTATACGTTATGCTTTATGCGTTATGCGTTATGAGTTATACGTTATGCGTTATGCGTTATGCGTTATGCGTTATATGTTATGCGTTATGCGTTATGCGTTATGCGTTGTTCGTTATGCGTTATGCGTTGGGCGTAATACGTTTGCGTTATGCGTTATGCGTTATGCGTTATGCGTTATGCGTTATGCGTTATGCGTTATGCGTTATGCGTTATGCGTTATGCGTTATGCGTTATGCCTTATGCGTTCTGTGTTGTGCGTTGTGCGTTGTGCGATATGCGTTATGCGTTATGGGTTATGGGTTATGCGTTATGCTATATGCGTTATGCATTTTGCGTTATGCGTTATGCGTTATGCGTTATGCGTTATGCGTTATGCGTTATGCATTATGCGTTATGCGTTATGCGTTGTGCGTTTGCGTTATGCGTTAGGCGTTATGCGTTATGCTTTATGCGTTATGAGTTATGAGTTATACGGTATGAGTTATGCGTTATGCGTTATGCGTTATGCGTTATGCGTTATGCGTTATGCGTTATGCGTTATTCGTTATGCGTTATGCGTTATGCGTTATGCGTTATGCGTTATGCGTTATGCGTTATGCTTTATGAGTTATACGTTATGCGTTATGCGTTATGCGTTATGCGTTATGCGTTATGCGTTATGCGTAATGCGTTATGCGTTATGCGTTAAGCGTTATGCGTTATGCGTTATGCGTTGTTCGTTATGCGTTATGCGTTATGCGTTATGCGTTATGCGTTATGCGTGATGCGTTATGCTTTTTGCGTTATGCGTTATGCGTTATGCGTTATGCGTTATGCGTTATGCGTTATGCGTTATGCGTAATGCGTTATGCGTTATGCGTTATGCGTTATGCGGTATGCGTTATGCGTTATGCGTTATGCGTTATGCGTTATGCGTTATGCGTTATGTGTTATGCGTTATAAGTTATACGTTATGCGTTAAACGTTATGCGTTATGCTTTAGGCGTTATGCGTTATACGTTATGCGTTATGCGTTATGCGTTATGCGTTATGCGTTATGCCTTATGCGTTATGCGTTATGCGTTATGCGTTATGCGTTATGCGTTACGCGTTACGCGTTATGCGTTATGCGTTATGCGTTATGCGTTATGCGTTATGCTTTATGCGTTATGAGTTATGAGTTATAGGGTATGAGTTATGCGTTATGCGTTATGCGTTATGCGTTATGCGTTATGCGTTATGCGTTATGCGTTATGCGTTTTGCGTTATACGTTATGCTTTATGCGTTATGCGTTATGAGTTATACGTTATGCGTTATGCGTTATGCGTTATGCGTTAACGTTATGCGTTATGCCTTTTGCGTTATGCGTTATGCGTTTTGCGTTATACGTTATGCTTTATGCGTTATGCGTTATGAGTTATACGTTATGCGATATGCGTTTTGCGTTACACGTTATGCGATATGCGTTATGCGTTATGCGTTAGCGTTATGCGTTGTGCATTATGCGTTATGCGTTGTGAGTTATGCGTTATGGGTTATGGGTTATGTGTTATGCGTTATGCGTTATGCGTTATGCGTTATGCGTTATGCGTTATGCGTTATGCGTTATGCGTTATGCGTTATGCGTTATGCGTTATGCGTTATGCGTTATGCGTTATGCGTTATGCGTTATGCGTTATGCGTTATGCGTTATGCGTTATGCGTTATGCCTTTTGCGTTATGCGTTATGCGTTATGCGTTATGCGTTTTGCGTTATACGTTATGCGGTATTCGTTATGCGTTATGCATTATGCGTTATGCGCTATGCGTTATGCGTTGTGCGTTATGCGTTTTGCGTTATACGTTATGCGGTATTTGTTATGCGTTGTGCATTATGCGTTATGCGTTATGTGTTATGCGTTATGCGTTATGCGTTATGCGTTATGCGTTATGCGTTATGCGTTATAAGTTATACGTTATGCGTTAAGCGTTATGTGTTATGCGATATGCGTTATGTGTTATGCGTTATGCGTTATGCGTTATTCGCTATGCGTTTTGCGTTATACGTTATGCGTTATGCGTTATGTGTTATGCGTTATGCGTTATGTGTTATGCGTTATGCGTTATGCGTTATGCGTTATGCGTTATGCGTTATGCGTTATGCGTTATGCGTTATGCGTTATGCGTTATGCGTTATGCGTTATGCGTTATGCGTTATGCGTTATGCGTTATGCGTTATGCGTTATGCGTTATGCGTTATGCGTTATGCGTTATGCGTTATGCGTTATGCGTTATGCGTTATACGTTTTACGTTAAGCGTTAAGCGTTATGTTTTATGCGATATACGTTATGCTTTATGCTTTATGCGTTATGCTTTATGCGTTATGCGTTATGCGTTATGCGTTATGCGTTATGCGTTATGCGTTATGCGTTATGCGTTATGTGTTATGCGTTATGCGTTATGCGTTATGCGTTATGCTTTATGCGTTATGCGTTATGCGTTATGCGTTATGCGTTATGCGTTATGCGTTATGCGTTATGCGTTATGCGTTGTTCCTTATGCGTTATGCGTTGGGCATTATACGTTTGCGTTATGCGTTATGCGTTATGCGTTATGGGTTATGCGTTATGCGTTAAGCGTTATGTTTTATGCGATATGCGTTATGTGTTATGCGTTATGCGTTATGCGTTATTCGCTATGCGTTTTGCGTTATACGTTATGAGGTATTCGTTATGCGTTGTGCATTATGCGTTCTGCGTTATGCGTTATGCGTTATGCGTTATGCGTTATGCGTTATGCGTTATACGTTATGCGATATGCGTTATGCGTTATGCGTTATGCGTTATGCGTTATGCGTTATGCGTTATGCGTTATGCGATATGCGTTATGCGTTATGTGTTATGCGTTATGCGTTATACGTTTTACGTTAAGCGTTAAGCGTTATGTTTTATGCGATATACGTTATGCTTTATGCTTTATGCGTTATGCTTTATGCGTTATGCGTTATGCGTTATGCGTTATGCGTTATGCGTTATGCGTTATGCGTTATGCGTTATGCGTTATGCGTTATGCGTTATGCGTTATGCGTTATGCGTTATGCGTTATGCGTTATGCGTTATGCGTTATGCGTGATGCGTTATGCTTTTTGCGTTATGCGTTATGCGTTATGCGTTATGCGTTATGCGTTATGCGTTATGCGTTATGCGTAATGCGTTATGCGTTATGCGTTATGCGTTATGCGGTATGCGTTATGCGTTATGCGTTATGCGTTATGCGTTATGCGTTATGCGTTATGTGTTATGCGTTATAAGTTATACGTTATGCGTTAAACGTTATGCGTTATGCTTTAGGCGTTATGCGTTATACGTTATGCGTTATGCGTTATGCGTTATGCGTTATGCGTTATGCCTTATGCGTTATGCGTTATGCGTTATGCGTTATGCGTTATGCGTTACGCGTTACGCGTTATGCGTTATGCGTTATGCGTTATGCGTTATGCGTTATGCTTTATGCGTTATGAGTTATGAGTTATAGGGTATGAGTTATGCGTTATGCGTTATGCGTTATGCGTTATGCGTTATGCGTTATGCGTTATGCGTTATGCGTTTTGCGTTATACGTTATGCTTTATGCGTTATGCGTTATGAGTTATACGTTATGCGTTATGCGTTATGCGTTATGCGTTAACGTTATGCGTTATGCCTTTTGCGTTATGCGTTATGCGTTTTGCGTTATACGTTATGCTTTATGCGTTATGCGTTATGAGTTATACGTTATGCGATATGCGTTTTGCGTTACACGTTATGCGATATGCGTTATGCGTTATGCGTTAGCGTTATGCGTTGTGCATTATGCGTTATGCGTTGTGAGTTATGCGTTATGGGTTATGGGTTATGTGTTATGCGTTATGCGTTATGCGTTATGCGTTATGCGTTATGCGTTATGCGTTATGCGTTATGCGTTATGCGTTATGCGTTATGCGTTATGCGTTATGCGTTATGCGTTATGCGTTATGCGTTATGCGTTATGCGTTATGCGTTATGCGTTATGCCTTTTGCGTTATGCGTTATGCGTTATGCGTTATGCGTTTTGCGTTATACGTTATGCGGTATTCGTTATGCGTTATGCATTATGCGTTATGCGCTATGCGTTATGCGTTGTGCGTTATGCGTTTTGCGTTATACGTTATGCGGTATTTGTTATGCGTTGTGCATTATGCGTTATGCGTTATGTGTTATGCGTTATGGGTTATGCGTTATGCGTTATGCGTTATGCGTTATGCGTTATAAGTTATACGTTATGCGTTAAGCGTTATGTGTTATGCGATATGCGTTATGTGTTATGCGTTATGCGTTATGCGTTATTCGCTATGCGTTTTGCGTTATACGTTATGCGTTATGCGTTATGTGTTATGCGTTATGCGTTATGTGTTATGCGTTATGCGTTATGCGTTATGCGTTATGCGTTATGCGTTATGCGTTATGCGTTATGCGTTATGCGTTATGCGTTATGCGTTATGCGTTATGCGTTATGCGTTATGCGTTATGCGTTATGCGTTATGCGTTATGCGTTATGCGTTATGCGTTATGCGTTATGCGTTATGCGTTATGCGTTATGCGTTATGCGTTATACGTTTTACGTTAAGCGTTAAGCGTTATGTTTTATGCGATATACGTTATGCTTTATGCTTTATGCGTTATGCTTTATGCGTTATGCGTTATGCGTTATGCGTTATGCGTTATGCGTTATGCGTTATGCGTTATGCGTTATGTGTTATGCGTTATGCGTTATGCGTTATGCGTTATGCTTTATGCGTTATGCGTTATGCGTTATGCGTTATGCGTTATGCGTTATGCGTTATGCGTTATGCGTTATGCGTTGTTCCTTATGCGTTATGCGTTGGGCATTATACGTTTGCGTTATGCGTTATGCGTTATGCGTAATGGGTTATGCGTTATGCGTTAAGCGTTATGTTTTATGCGATATGCGTTATGTGTTATGCGTTATGCGTTATGCGTTATTCGCTATGCGTTTTGCGTTATACGTTATGAGGTATTCGTTATGCGTTGTGCATTATGCGTTCTGCGTTATGCGTTATGCGTTATGCGTTATGCGTTATGCGTTATGCGTTATACGTTATGCGATATGCGTTATGCGTTATGCGTTATGCGTTATGCGTTATGCGTTATGCGTTATGCGTTATGCGATATGCGTTATGCGTTATGTGTTATGCGTTATGCGTTATACGTTTTACGTTAAGCGTTAAGCGTTATGTTTTATGCGATATACGTTATGCTTTATGCTTTATGCGTTATGCTTTATGCGTTATGCGTTATGCGTTATGCGTTATGCGTTATGCGTTATGCGTTATGCGTTATGCGTTATGCGTTATGCGTTATGCGTTATGCGTTATGCGTTATGCGTTATGCGTTGTGCGTTATGCTTTATGCGTTATGCGTTATGCGTTATGCATTATGCGTTATGCGTTATGCGTTATGCGTTGTTCGTTATGCGTTATGCGTTGGGCATTATACGTTTGCGTTATGCGTTATGCGTTATGCGTTATGCATTTTGCGTTATGCGCCATGCGTTATGCGTTATGCGTTATGCGTTATGCATTATGCGTTATGCATTTTGCGTTATGCGCCATGCGTTATGCGTTATGAGTTATAAGTTATGCGTTATGCGATATGCGTTATGCGTTAAGCGTTATGCTTTACGCGTTATGCGTTATGCGATATGCGTTATGCGTTAAGCGTTATGCTTTACGCGTTATGCGTTATGCGTTATGTGTTATGCGATATGCGTTATGCGTTATGGGTTATGCGTTAACGTTATGCGTTATGCCTTTTGCGTTATGCGTTATGCGTTTTGCGTTATACGTTATGCGATATGCGTTATGCGTTATGCGTTATGCGTTATGCGTTATGCGTTATGCGTTATGCGTTATGCGTTATGCGTTATGCGTTATGCGTTATGCCTTTTTCGTTATGCGTTATGCGTTTTGCGTTATACGTTATGCGGTATTTGTTATGCGTTGTGCATTATGCGTTATGCGTTATGCGTTATGGGTTATGCGTTATGCGTTATGCGTTATGCGTTATGCGTTATGCGTTATGCGTTATGCGTTATGCGTTATGCGTTATGCGTTATGCGTTATGCCTTTTTCGTTATGCGTTATGCGTTTTGCGTTATACGTTATGCGGTATTTGTTATGCGTTGTGCATTATGCGTTATGCGTTATGCGTTATGGGTTATGCGTTATGCGTTATGCGTTATGCGTTATGCGTTATGCGTTATGCGTTATGCCTTTTTCGTTATGCGTTATGCGTTTTGCGTTATACGTTATGCGGTATTTGTTATGCGTTGTGCATTATGCGTTATGCGTTATGCGTTATGGGTTATGCGTAATGCGTTATGCGTTATGCGTTGTTCGTTATGCGTTATGCGTTGGGCATTATACGTTTGCGTTATGCGTTATGCGTTATGCGTTATGCATTTTGCGTTATGCGCCATGCGTTATGCGTTATGCGTTATGCATTATGCGTTATGCATTTTGCGTTATGCGCCATGCGTTATGCGTTATGAGTTATAAGTTATGCGTTATGCGATATGCGTTATGCGTTAAGCGTTATGCTTTACGCGTTATGCGTTATGCGTTATGTGTTATGCGATATGCGTTATGCGTTATGGGTTATGCGTTAACGTTATGCGTTATGCCTTTTGCGTTATGCGTTATGCGTTTTGCGTTATACGTTATGCGATATGCGTTATGCGTTATGCGTTATGCGTTATGCGTTATGCGTTATGCGTTATGCGTTATGCGTTATGCGTTATGCGTTATGCGTTATGCCTTTTTCGTTATGCGTTATGCGTTTTGCGTTATACGTATGCGGTATTTGTTATGCGTTGTGCATTATGCGTTATGCGTTATGCGTTATGGGTTATGCGTTATGCGTTATGCGTTATAAGTTATACGTTATCCGTTAAGCGTTATGTTTTATGCGATATGCGTTATGTGTTATGCGTTATGGCGTTATGCGTTATGCGTTATGCGTTATGCCTTATGCATTATGCGTTATGCGTTGTGCGTTATGCATTATGCGTTATGCGCTATGCGTTATGCGTTGTGCGTTATGCGTTTTGCGTTATACGTTATGCGGTATTTGTTATGCGTTGTGCATTATGCGTTATGCGTTATGCGTTATGGGTTATGCGTTATGCGTTATGCGTTATGCGTTATGCGTTATGCGTTATGCGTTATGCGTTATGCGTTATGCGTTATGCGTTATGCGTTATGCGTTATGCGTTATGCGTTATGCGTTATGCGTTATGCGTTATGCGTTATGCGTTATGCGTTATGCGTTATGCGTTATGCGTTATGCGTTATGCGTTATGCGTTATGCGTTATGCGTTATGCGTTATGCGTTATGCGTTATGCGTTATGCGTTATGCGTTATGCGTTATGCGTTATGCGTTATGCGTTATGCGTTATGCGTTATGCGTTATGCGTTATGCGTTATGCGTTATGTGTTATGCGTTATGCGTTATGCGTTCTGCTTTATGCGTTATGCGTTATGCGTTATGCGTTATGCGTTATGCGTTATGCGTTATGCGTTGTTCCTTATGCGTTATGCGTTGGGCATTATACGTTTGCGTTATGCGTTATGCGTTATGCGTTATGCGTTATGCGTTATGCGTTATGCGTTATGCTTTATGCGTTATGCGATATGCGTTATGCGTTATGGGTTATGCGTTAACGTTATGCGTTATGCCTTTTGCGTTATGCGTTATGCGTTTTGCGTTATGCGTTATGCGTTATGCGTTTTGCGTTATACGTTATGCGGTATTTGTTATGCGTTGTGCATTATGCGTTATGCGTTATGCGTTATGGGTTATGCGTTATGCGTTAAGCGTTATGTTTTATGCGATATGCGTTATGTGTTATGCGTTATGCGTTATGCATTATGCGTTATGCGTTATGCGTTATGGGTTATGCGTTATGCGTTATGCGTTATGCGTTATAAGTTATACGTTATCCGTTAAGCGTTATGTTTTATGCGATATGCGTTATGTGTTATGCGTTATGGCGTTATGCGTTATGCGTTATGCGTTATGCGTTATGCTTTATGCGTTATGCGTTATGCGTTATGCGTTATGCGTTATGCGTTTTGCGTTATGCGTTATGCGTTATGCGTTAAGCGTTATGTTTTATGCGATATGCGATATGTGTTATGCGTTATGCGTTATGCGCTATGCGTTTTGCGTTATACATTATGAGGTATTCGTTATGCGTCGTGCATTATGCGTTATGCGTTATGCGTTATGCGTTATGCGTTGTGCATTATGCGTTATGCGTTGTGCGTTATGCGTTATGCGTTATGGGTTATGTGTTATGCGTTATGCGTTATGCGTTATGCGTTATGCGTTATGCGTTATGCGTTATGCGTTATGCGTTATGCGTTATGCGTTATGCGTTATGCGTTATGCGTTATGCGTTATGCGTTATGCGTTATGCGTTATGCGTTATGCGTTATGCGTTATGCGTTATGCGTTATGCGTTATGCGTTATGCGTTATGCGTTATGCGTTATGCGTTATACGTTTTACGTTAAGCGTTAAGCGTTATGTTTTATGCGATATACGTTATGCTTTATGCTTTATGCGTTATGCTTTATGCGTTATGCGTTATGCGTTATGCGTTATGCGTTATGCGTTATGCGTTATGTGTTATGCGTTATGCGTTATGCGTTCTGCTTTATGCGTTATGCGTTATGCGTTATGCGTTATGCGTTATGCGTTATGCCTTTTGCGTTATGCGTTATGCGTTATGCTTTATGCGTTATGCGTTATGCGTTATGCGTTATGCGTTATGCGTTTTGCGTTATGCGTTATGCGTTATGCGTTAAGCGTTATGTTTTATGCGATATGCGATATGTGTTATGCGTTATGCGTTATGCGCTATGCGTTTTGCGTTATACATTATGAGGTATTCGTTATGCGTCGTGCATTATGCGTTATGCGTTATGCGTTATGCGTTATGCGTTGTGCATTATGCGTTATGCGTTGTGCGTTATGCGTTATGGGTTATGGGTTATGTGTTATGCGTTATGCGTTATGCGTTATGCGTTATGCGTTATGCGTTATGCGTTATGCGTTATGCGTTATGCGTTATGCGTTATGCGTTATGCGTTATGCGTTATAAGTTATACGTTATGCGTTAAGCGTTATGTGTTATGCGATATGCGTTATGTGTTATGCGTTATGCGTTATGCGTTATTCGCTATGCGTTTTGCGTTATACGTTATGCGTTATGCGTTGTGCGTTATGCGTTATGCGTTATGTGTTATGCGTTATGCGTTATGCGTTATGCGTTATGCGTTATGCGTTATGCGTTATGCGTTATGCCTTTTGCGTTATGCGTTATGCGTTATGCGTTATGCGTTTTGCGTTATACGTTATGCGGTATTCGTTATGCGTCATGCATTATGCGTTATGCGCTATGCGTTATGCGTTGTGCGTTATGCGTTTTGCGTTATACGTTATGAGGTATTCGTTATGCGTCGTGCATTATGCGTTATGCGTTATGCGTTATGCGTTAAGCGTTATGTGTTATGCGATATGCGTTATGTGTTATGCGTTATGCGTTATGCGTTATTCGCTATGCGTTTTGCGTTATACGTTGTGCGTTATGCGTTATGCGTTATGGGTTATGCGTTATGCGTTATGCGTTATGCTTTATGCGTTATGCGTTATGCGTTATGCGTTATGCGTTATGCGTTATGCGTTATGCGTTATGCGTTATGCGTTATGCGTTATGCGTTATGCGTTATGCGTTATGCGTTATGCGTTATGCGTTATGCGTTATGCGTTATGCGTTATGCGTTATGCGTTATGCGTTATGCGTTATGCGTTATGCGTTATGCGTTATGCGTTATACGTTTTACGTTAAGCGTTAAGCGTTATGTTTTATGCGATATACGTTATGCTTTATGCTTTATGCGTTATGCTATATGCGTTATGCGTTATGCGTTATGCGTTATGCGTTTTGCGTTATGCGTTTTGCGTTATACGTTATGCGATATGCGTTATGCGTTATGCGTTATGCGTTATGCGTTATGCGTTATGCGTTATACGTTATACGTTATGCGTTATGCGTTATGCGTTATGCCTTTTGCGTTATGCGTTATGCGTTTTGCGTTATGCGTTATGCGTTATGCGTTTTGCGTTATACGTTATGCGGTATTTGTTATGCGTTGTGCATTATGCGTTATGCGTTATGCGTTATGGGTTATGCGTTATGCGTTAAGCGTTATGTTTTATGCGATATGCGTTATGTGTTATGCGTTATGCGTTATGCGTTATTCGCTATGCGTTATGCGTTATGCGTTATGCGTTATGGGTTATGGGTTATGCGTTATGCGTTATGCGTTATGCATTTTGCGTTATGCGCCATGCGTTATGCGTTATGCGTTATGCGTTATGCATTTTGCGTTATGCGCCATGCGTTATGCGTTATGCGTTATGCGTTATGCGTTTTGCGTTATACGTTATGCGGTATTCGTTATGCGTTGTGCATTATGCGTTATGCGTTATGCGTTATGGGTTATGGTTTATGCGTTATGCGATATGCGTTATGCGTTATGCGTTATGCGTTAACGTTATGCGTTATGCGTTATGCGTTATGCGTTATGCGTTGTTCGTTATGCGTTATGCGTTGGGCATTATACGTTTGCGTTATGCGTTATGCGTTATGCGTTATGCGTTATGCTTTATGCGTTATGCGTTATGCGTTCTGCGTTACGGGTTTTGGGTTATGCGTTATGCGTTATGCATTCTGCGTTATGCGCCATGCGTTATGCGTTATGCGTTTTGCGTTATGCGTTATGCGTTAAGCGTTATGTTTTATGCGATATGCGATATGTGTTATGCGTTATGCGTTATGCGTTATGCGCTATGCGTTTTGCGTTATACGTTATGAGGTATACGTTATGCGATATGCGTTTTGCGTTATACGTTATGCGATATGCGTTTTGCGTTAAAAATTATGCGATATGCGTTATGCGTTATGCGTTGTGCGTTATGCGTTAAGCGTTATGCTTTATGCGTTATGCATTTTGCGTTATGCGTTATGCTTTATGCGTTATGCGTTTTGCGTTATGCGTTTTGCGTTATACGTTATGCGATATGCGTTATGCGTTATGCGTTATGCGTTATGCGTTATGCGTTATGCGTTATGCGTTATACGTTATACGTTATGCGTTAAGCGTTATGATTTATGCGATATGCGTTATGCGTTTTGCGTTATGCGTTATGCGTTATGCGTTTTGCGTTATACGTTATGCGGTATTTGTTATGCGTTGTGCATTATGCGTTATGCGTTATGCGTTATGGGTTATGCGTTATGCGTTAAGCGTTATGTTTTATGCGATATGCGTTATGTGTTATGCGTTATGCGTTATGCGTTATTCGCTATGCGTTATGCGTTATGCGTTATGCGTTATGGGTTATGGGTTATGCGTTATGCGTTATGCGTTATGCATTTTGCGTTATGCGCCATGCGTTATGCGTTATGCGTTATGCGTTATGCGTTATGCGTTATGCGTTTTGCGTTATACGTTATGCGGTATTCGTTATGCGTTGTGCATTATGCGTTATGCGTTATGCGTTATGGGTTATGGTTTATGCGTTATGCGATATGCGTTATGCGTTATGCGTTAACGTTATGCGTTATGCGTTATGCGTTATGCGTTATGCGCTGTTCGTTATGCGTTATGCGTTGGGCATTATACGTTTGCGTTATGCGTTATGCGTTATGCGTTATGCGTTATGCTTTATGCGTTATGCGTTATGCGTTCTGCGTTACGGGTTTTGGGTTATGCGTTATGCGTTATGCATTCTGCGTTATGCGCCATGCGTTATGCGTTATACGTTATGCGTTAAGCGTTATGATTTATGCGATATGCGTTATGCATTTTGCGTTATGCGTTATGCTTTATGCGTTATGCGTTTTGCGTTATGCGTTTTGCGTTATACGTTATGCGATATGCGTTATGCGTTATGCGTTATGCGTTATGCGTTATGCGTTATGCGTTATACGTTATACGTTATGCGTTAAGCGTTATGATTTATGCGATATGCGTTATGCGTGATGCGTTATGCGTTATGCGTTATGCGTTATGCGTTATGCGTTATGCGTTATGCGTTATGCGTTATGCGTTATGCGTTATGCGTTATGCGTTATGCGTTATGCGTTATGCGTTATGCGTTATGCGTTATGCGTTATGCGTTATGCGTTATGCGTTATGCGTTATGCGTTATGCGTTATGCGTTATGCGTTATGCGTTATGCGTTATGCGTTATGCGTTATGCGTTATGCGTTATGCGTTCTGCGTTATGGGTTATGGGTTATGCGTTATGCTTTATGAGTTATGCATTTTGTGTTATTCGTTATGAGTTATAAGTTATGCGTAATGCGTTATGCGTTATGCGTTATGCGTTATGCGCTATGCGTTATGCGTTATGCATTATGCGTTATGCGCTATGCGTTATGTGTTGTGCGTTGTGCGTTGTGCGTTATGCGTTATGCGTTATGCGTTATGCGTTCTGCGTTATGGGTTATGGGTTATGCGTTATGCTTTATGAGTTATGCATTTTGCGTTATTCGTTATGAGTTATAAGTTATGCGTAATGCGTTATGCGTTATGCGTTATGCGTTATGCTTGATGCGTTATGCGTGATCCGTTATGCGTTAGGCGTTATGCGTTATGCGTCATGAGTTATGAGTTATAAGTTATGCGTAATGCGTTATGCGTTATGCGTTATGCGATATGCGTTATGTGTTATGGGTTATGGTTTATGCATTATGCGTTATGCGTTATGCGTTATGCATTATGCGTTTTGCGCTATGCGTTATGCGATATGCGTTTTGCGTTATACGTTATGCGGTATTCGTTATGCGTTGTGCATTATGCGTTATGCGTTATGCGTTATGGGTTATGATTTATGCGTTATGCGATATGCGTTATGCGTTATGCGTTATGCGTTAACGTTATGCGTTATGCGTTATGCGTTATGTGTTATGCGTTATGCGTTATGCGTTATGCGTTATGCTTTATGCGTTATGCGTGATCCGTTATGCGTTAGGCGTTATGCGTTAGGCGTTATGCGTTATGCGTTGTGCATTATGCGTTATGCGTTATGCGTTATGCGTTATGGGTTATGGGTTATGGGTTATGCGTTATGCGTTATGCGTTATGCGTTATGCGTTATGCATTTTGCGTTATGCGTTATGCGTTCTGCGTTATGGGTTTTGGGTTATGCGTTATGCGTTATGCATTCTGCGTTATGCGCCATGCGTTATGCGTTATGAGTTATAAGTTATGCGTTATGCGTTATGCGTTTTGCGTTATGCGTTATGCGTTATGCGTTAAGCGTTATGCGTTATGCGTTATGCCTTTTGCGTTATGCGTTATGCGTTATGCTTTATGCGTTATGCGTTATGCGTTATGCGTTATGCGTTATGCGTTTTGCGTTATGCGTTATGCGTTATGCGTTATGCGTTCTGCTTTATGCGTTATGCGTTATGCGTTATGCGTTATGCGTTATGCGTTATGCGTTATGTGTTATGCGTTATGCGTTATGCGTTCTGCTTTATGCGTTATGCGTTATGCGTTATGCGTTATGCGTTATGCCTTTTGCGTTATGCGTTATGCGTTATGCTTTATGCGTTATGCGTTATGCGTTATGCGTTATGCGTTATGCGTTTTGCGTTATGCGTTATGCGTTATGCGTTAAGCGTTATGTTTTATGCGATATGCGATATGTGTTATGCGTTATGCGTTATGCGCTATGCGTTATGCGTTATACATTATGAGGTATTCGTTATGCGTCGTGCATTATGCGTTATGCGTTATGCGTTATGCGTTATGCGTTGTGCATTATGCGTTATGCGTTGTGCGTTATGCGTTATGGGTTATGGGTTATGTGTTATGCGTTATGCGTTATGCGTTATGCGTTATGCGTTATGCGTTATGCGTTATGCGTTATGCGTTATGCGTTATGCGTTATGCGTTATGCGTTATGCGTTATGCGTTATAAGTTATACGTTATGCGTTAAGCGTTATGTGTTATGCGATATGCGTTATGTGTTATGCGTTATGCGTTATGCGTTATTCGCTATGCGTTATGCGTTATGCGTTATGCGTTATGCGTTATGCGTTATGCGTTATGCGTTATGCGTTATGCGTTATGCGTTATGCGTTATGCGTTATGCGTTATGCGTTATGCGTTATGCGTTATGCGTTATGCGTTATGCGTTATGCGTTATGCGTTCTGCGTTATGGGTTATGGGTTATGCGTTATGCTTTATGAGTTATGCATTTTGTGTTATTCGTTATGAGTTATAAGTTATGCGTAATGCGTTATGCGTTATGCGTTATGCGTTATGCGCTATGCGTTATGCGTTATGCATTATGCGTTATGCGCTATGCGTTATGTGTTGTGCGTTGTGCGTTGTGCGTTATGCGTTATGCGTTATGCGTTATGCGTTCTGCGTTATGGGTTATGGGTTATGCGTTATGCTTTATGAGTTATGCATTTTGCGTTATTCGTTATGCGTTATGCGATATGCGTTATGTGTTATGGGTTATGGTTTATGCATTATGCGTTATGCGTTATGCGTTATGCATTATGCGTTTTGCGCTATGCGTTATGCGATATGCGTTTTGCGTTATACGTTATGCGGTATTCGTTATGCGTTGTGCATTATGCGTTATGCGTTATGCGTTATGGGTTATGATTTATGCGTTATGCGATATGCGTTATGCGTTATGCGTTATGCGTTAACGTTATGCGTTATGCGTTATGCGTTATGTGTTATGCGTTATGCGTTATGCGTTATGCGTTATGCTTTATGCGTTATGCGTGATCCGTTATGCGTTAGGCGTTATGCGTTAGGCGTTATGCGTTATGCGTTGTGCATTATGCGTTATGCGTTATGCGTTATGCGTTATGGGTTATGGGTTATGGGTTATGCGTTATGCGTTATGCGTTATGCGTTATGCGTTATGCATTTTGCGTTATGCGTTATGCGTTCTGCGTTATGGGTTTTGGGTTATGCGTTATGCGTTATGCATTCTGCGTTATGCGCCATGCGTTATGCGTTATGAGTTATAAGTTATGCGTTATGCGTTATGCGTTTTGCGTTATGCGTTATGCGTTATGCGTTAAGCGTTATGCGTTATGCGTTATGCCTTTTGCGTTATGCGTTATGCGTTATGCTTTATGCGTTATGCGTTATGCGTTATGCGTTATGCGTTATGCGTTTTGCGTTATGCGTTATGCGTTATGCGTTATGCGTTCTGCTTTATGCGTTATGCGTTATGCGTTATGCGTTATGCGTTATGCGTTATGCGTTATGTGTTATGCGTTATGCGTTATGCGTTCTGCTTTATGCGTTATGCGTTATGCGTTATGCGTTATGCGTTATGCCTTTTGCGTTATGCGTTATGCGTTATGCTTTATGCGTTATGCGTTATGCGTTATGCGTTATGCGTTATGCGTTTTGCGTTATGCGTTATGCGTTATGCGTTAAGCGTTATGTTTTATGCGATATGCGATATGTGTTATGCGTTATGCGTTATGCGCTATGCGTTTTGCGTTATACATTATGAGGTATTCGTTATGCGTCGTGCATTATGCGTTATGCGTTATGCGTTATGCGTTATGCGTTGTGCATTATGCGTTATGCGTTGTGCGTTATGCGTTATGGGTTATGGGTTATGTGTTATGCGTTATGCGTTATGCGTTATGCGTTATGCGTTATGCGTTATGCGTTATGCGTTATGCGTTATGCGTTATGCGTTATGCGTTATGCGTTATGCGTTATGCGTTATAAGTTATACGTTATGCGTTAAGCGTTATGTGTTATGCGATATGCGTTATGTGTTATGCGTTATGCGTTATGCGTTATTCGCTATGCGTTATGCGTTATGCGTTATGCGTTATGCGTTATGCGTTATGCGTTATGCGTTATGCGTTATGCGTTATGCGTTATGCGTTATGCGTTATGCGTTATGCGTTATGCGTTATGCGTTATGCGTTATGCGTTATGCGTTATGCGTTATGCGTTATGCGTTCTGCGTTATGGGTTATGGGTTATGCGTTATGCTTTATGAGTTATGCATTTTGTGTTATTCGTTATGAGTTATAAGTTATGCGTAATGCGTTATGCGTTATGCGTTATGCGTTATGCGCTATGCGTTATGCGTTATGCATTATGCGTTATGCGCTATGCGTTATGTGTTGTGCGTTGTGCGTTGTGCGTTATGCGTTATGCGTTATGCGTTATGCGTTCTGCGTTATGGGTTATGGGTTATGCGTTATGCTTTATGAGTTATGCATTTTGCGTTATTCGTTATGAGTTATAAGTTATGCGTAATGCGTTATGCGTTATGCGTTATGCGTTATGCGTTATGCGTTATGCGTTATGCGTTATGCGTTATGCGTTATGCGTTATGCGTTATGCGTTATGCGTTATGCGTTATGCGTTATGCGTTCTGCGTTATGGGTTATGGGTTATGCGTTATGCTTTATGAGTTATGCATTTTGTGTTATTCGTTATGAGTTATAAGTTATGCGTAATGCGTTATGCGTTATGCGTTATGCGTTATGCGCTATGCGTTATGCGTTATGCATTATGCGTTATGCGCTATGCGTTATGCGTTATGCGTTATGCTTTATGCGTTATGCGTGATCCGTTATGCGTTATGCGTTATGCGTTATGCGTTATGCGTTATGCGTTATGCGTTATGCGTTATGCGTTATGCGTTATGCGTTATGCGTTATGCGTTATGCGTTATGCGTTATGCGATATGCGTTTTGCGTTATACGTTATGCGGTATTCGTTATGCGTTGTGCATTATGCGTTATGCGTTATGCGTTATGGGTTATGATTTATGCGTTATGCGATATGCGTTATGCGTTATGCGTTATGCGTTAACGTTATGCGTTATGCGTTATGCGTTATGTGTTATGCGTTATGCGTTATGCGTTATGCGTTATGCTTTATGCGTTATGCGTGATCCGTTATGCGTTAGGCGTTATGCGTTAGGCGTTATGCGTTATGCGTTGTGCATTATGCGTTATGCGTTATGCGTTATGCGTTATGGGTTATGGGTTATGGGTTATGCGTTATGCGTTATGCGTTATGCGTTATGCGTTATGCATTTTGCGTTATGCGTTATGCGTTCTGCGTTATGGGTTTTGGGTTATGCGTTATGCGTTATGCATTCTGCGTTATGCGCCATGCGTTATGCGTTATGAGTTATAAGTTATGCGTTATGCGTTATGCGTTTTGCGTTATGCGTTATGCGTTATGCGTTATGCGTTATGCGTTATGCGTTATGCCTTTTGCGTTATGCGTTATGCGTTATGCTTTATGCGTTATGCGTTATGCGTTATGCGTTATGCGTTATGCGTTTTGCGTTATGCGTTATGCGTTATGCGTTATGCGTTCTGCTTTATGCGTTATGCGTTATGCGTTATGCGTTATGCGTTATGCGTTATGCGTTATGCGTTATGCGTTATGCGTTATGCGTTCTGCTTTATGCGTTATGCGTTATGCGTTATGCGTTATGCGTTATGCCTTTTGCGTTATGCGTTATGCGTTATGCTTTATGCGTTATGCGTTATGCGTTATGCGTTATGCGTTATGCGTTTTGCGTTATGCGTTATGCGTTATGCGTTAAGCGTTATGTTTTATGCGATATGCGATATGTGTTATGCGTTATGCGTTATGCGCTATGCGTTTTGCGTTATACATTATGAGGTATTCGTTATGCGTCGTGCATTATGCGTTATGCGTTATGCGTTATGCGTTATGCGTTGTGCATTATGCGTTATGCGTTGTGCGTTATGCGTTATGGGTTATGGGTTATGTGTTATGCGTTATGCGTTATGCGTTATGCGTTATGCGTTATGCGTTATGCGTTATGCGTTATGCGTTATGCGTTATGCGTTATGCGTTATGCGTTATGCGTTATGCGTTATAAGTTATACGTTATGCGTTAAGCGTTATGTGTTATGCGATATGCGTTATGTGTTATGCGTTATGCGTTATGCGTTATTCGCTATGCGTTATGCGTTATGCGTTATGCGTTATGCGTTATGCGTTATGCGTTATGCGTTATGCGTTATGCGTTATGCGTTATGCGTTATGCGTTATGCGTTATGCGTTATGCGTTATGCGTTATGCGTTATGCGTTATGCGTTATGCGTTATGCGTTATGCGTTCTGCGTTATGGGTTATGGGTTATGCGTTATGCTTTATGAGTTATGCATTTTGTGTTATTCGTTATGAGTTATAAGTTATGCGTAATGCGTTATGCGTTATGCGTTATGCGTTATGCGCTATGCGTTATGCGTTATGCATTATGCGTTATGCGTTATGCGTTATGTGTTGTGCGTTGTGCGTTGTGCGTTATGCGTTATGCGTTATGCGTTATGCGTTCTGCGTTATGGGTTATGGGTTATGCGTTATGCTTTATGAGTTATGCATTTTGCGTTATTCGTTATGAGTTATAAATTATGCGTAATGCGTTATGCGTTATGCGTTATGCGTTATGCTTGATGCGTTATGCGTGATCCGTTATGCGTTAGGCGTTATGCGTTATGCGTTATGAGTTATGAGTTATAAGTTATGCGTAATGCGTTATGCGTTATGCGTTATGCGATATGCGTTATGTGTTATGGGTTATGGTTTATGCATTATGCGTTATGCGTTATGCGTTATGCATTATGCGTTTTGCGCTATGCGTTATGCGATATGCGTTTTGCGTTATACGTTATGCGGTATTCGTTATGCGTTGTGCATTATGCGTTATGCGTTATGCGTTATGGGTTATGATTTATGCGTTATGCGATATGCGTTATGCGTTATGCGTTATGCGTTAACGTTATGCGTTATGCGTTATGCGTTATGTGTTATGCGTTATGCGTTATGCGTTATGCGTTATGCTTTATGCGTTATGCGTGATCCGTTATGCGTTAGGCGTTATGCGTTAGGCGTTATGCGTTATGCGTTGTGCATTATGCGTTATGCGTTATGCGTTATGCGTTATGGGTTATGGGTTATGGGTTATGCGTTATGCGTTATGCGTTATGCGTTATGCGTTATGCATTTTGCGTTATGCGTTATGCGTTCTGCGTTATGGGTTTTGGGTTATGCGTTATGCGTTATGCATTCTGCGTTATGCGCCATGCGTTATGCGTTATGAGTTATAAGTTATGCGTTATGCGTTATGCGTTTTGCGTTATGCGTTATGCGTTATGCGTTAAGCGTTATGCGTTATGCGTTATGCCTTTTGCGTTATGCGTTATGCGTTATGCTTTATGCGTTATGCGTTATGCGTTATGCGTTATGCGTTATGCGTTTTGCGTTATGCGTTATGCGTTATGCGTTATGCGTTATGCGTTATGCGTTATGGGTTATGGGTTATGGGTTATGCGTTATGCGTTATGCGTTATGCGTTATGCGTTATGCATTTTGCGTTATGCGTTATGCGTTCTGCGTTATGGGTTTTGGGTTATGCGTTATGCGTTATGCATTCTGCGTTATGCGCCATGCGTTATGCGTTATGAGTTATAAGTTATGCGTTATGCGTTATGCGTTATGCGTTATGCGTTATGCGTTCTGCGTTATGGGTTATGGGTTATGCGTTATGCTTTATGAGTTATGCATTTTGTG
Source organism: Lasioglossum morio (assembly GCA_916610235.2). Classification (NCBI taxonomy): domain Eukaryota; kingdom Metazoa; phylum Arthropoda; class Insecta; order Hymenoptera; family Halictidae; genus Lasioglossum; species Lasioglossum morio. Next base: position 2,003,725 of record CAKAJA020000513.1, on the reverse strand, counting down.
TTATTCGTTATGAGTTATAAGTTATGCGTAATGCGTTATGCGTTATGCGTTATGCGTTATGCGCTATGCGTTATGCGTTATGCATTATGCGTTATGCGCTATGCGTTATGTGTTGTGCGTTGTGCGTTGTGCGTTATGCGTTATGCGTTATGCGTTCTGCGTTCTGCGTTATGGGTTATGGGTTATGCGTTATGCTTTATGAGTTATGCATTTTGCGTTATTCGTTATGAGTTATAAGTTATGCGTAATGCGTTATGCGTTATGCGTTATGCGTTATGCTTGATGCGTTATGCGTGATCCGTTATGCGTTAGGCGTTATGCGTTATGCGTTATGAGTTATGAGTTATAAGTTATGCGTAATGCGTTATGCGTTATGCGTTATGCGATATGCGTTATGTGTTATGGGTTATGGTTTATGCATTATGCGTTATGCGTTATGCGTTATGCATTATGCGTTTTGCGCTATGCGTTATGCGATATGCGTTTTGCGTTATACGTTATGCGGTATTCGTTATGCGTTGTGCATTATGCGTTATGCGTTATGCGTTATGGGTTATGATTTATGCGTTATGCGATATGCGTTATGCGTTATGCGTTATGCGTTAACGTTATGCGTTATGCGTTATGCGTTATGTGTTATGCGTTATGCGTTATGCGTTATGCGTTATGCTTTATGCGTTATGCGTGATCCGTTATGCGTTAGGCGTTATGCGTTAGGCGTTATGCGTTATGCGTTGTGCATTATGCGTTATGCGTTATGCGTTATGCGTTATGGGTTATGGGTTATGGGTTATGCGTTATGCGTTATGCGTTATGCGTTATGCGTTATGCATTTTGCGTTATGCGTTATGCGTTCTGCGTTATGGGTTTTGGGTTATGCGTTATGCGTTATGCATTCTGCGTTATGCGCCATGCGTTATGCGTTATGAGTTATAAGTTATGCGTTATGCGTTATGCGTTTTGCGTTATGCGTTATGCGTTATGCGTTATGCGTTATGCGTTATGCGTTATGCCTTTTGCGTTATGCGTTATGCGTTATGCTTTATGCGTTATGCGTTATGCGTTATGCGTTATGCGTTATGCGTTTTGCGTTATGCGTTATGCGTTATGCGTTATGCGTTCTGCTTTATGCGTTATGCGTTATGCGTTATGCGTTATGCGTTATGCGTTATGCGTTATGTGTTATGCGTTATGCGTTATGCGTTCTGCTTTATGCGTTATGCGTTATGCGTTATGCGTTATGCGTTATGCCTTTTGCGTTATGCGTTATGCGTTATGCTTTATGCGTTATGCGTTATGCGTTATGCGTTATGCGTTATGCGTTTTGCGTTATGCGTTATGCGTTATGCGTTAAGCGTTATGTTTTATGCGATATGCGATATGTGTTATGCGTTATGCGTTATGCGCTATGCGTTTTGCGTTATACATTATGAGGTATTCGTTATGCGTCGTGCATTATGCGTTATGCGTTATGCGTTATGCGTTATGCGTTGTGCATTATGCGTTATGCGTTGTGCGTTATGCGTTATGGGTTATGGGTTATGTGTTATGCGTTATGCGTTATGCGTTATGCGTTATGCGTTATGCGTTATGCGTTATGCGTTATGCGTTATGCGTTATGCGTTATGCGTTATGCGTTATGCGTTATGCGTTATGCGTTATAAGTTATACGTTATGAGTTAAGCGTTATGTGTTATGCGATATGCGTTATGTGTTATGCGTTATGCGTTATGCGTTATTCGCTATGCGTTATGCGTTATGCGTTATGCGTTATGCGTTATGCGTTATGCGTTATGCGTTATGCGTTATGCGTTATGCGTTATGCGTTATGCGTTATGCGTTATGCGTTATGCGTTATGCGTTATGCGTTATGCGTTATGCGTTATGCGTTCTGCGTTATGGGTTATGGGTTATGCGTTATGCTTTATGAGTTATGCATTTTGTGTTATTCGTTATGAGTTATAAGTTATGCGTAATGCGTTATGCGTTATGCGTTATGCGTTATGCGCTATGCGTTATGCGTTATGCATTATGCGTTATGCGCTATGCGTTATGTGTTGTGCGTTGTGCGTTGTGCGTTATGCGTTATGCGTTATGCGTTATGCGTTCTGCGTTATGGGTTATGGGTTATGCGTTATGCTTTATGAGTTATGCATTTTGCGTTATTCGTTATGAGTTATAAGTTATGCGTAATGCGTTATGCGTTATGCGTTATGCGTTATGCTTGATGCGTTATGCGTGATCCGTTATGCGTTAGGCGTTATGCGTTATGCGTTATGAGTTATGAGTTATAAGTTATGCGTAATGCGTTATGCGTTATGCGTTATGCGATATGCGTTATGTGTTATGCGTTATGGGTTATGCATTATGCGTTATGCGTTATGCGTTATGCATTATGCGTTTTGCGCTATGCGTTATGCGATATGCGTTTTGCGTTATACGTTATGCGGTATTCGTTATGCGTTGTGCATTATGCGTTATGCGTTATGCGTTATGGGTTATGATTTATGCGTTATGCGATATGCGTTATGCGTTATGCGTTATGCGTTAACGTTATGCGTTATGCGTTATGCGTTATGTGTTATGCGTTATGCGTTATGCGTTATGCGTTATGCTTTATGCGTTATGCGTGATCCGTTATGCGTTAGGCGTTATGCGTTAGGCGTTATGCGTTATGCGTTGTGCATTATGCGTTATGCGTTATGCGTTATGCGTTATGGGTTATGGGTTATGGGTTATGCGTTATGCGTTATGCGTTATGCGTTATGCGTTATGCATTTTGCGTTATGCGTTATGCGTTCTGCGTTATGGGTTTTGGGTTATGCGTTATGCGTTATGCATTCTGCGTTATGCGCCATGCGTTATGCGTTATGAGTTATAAGTTATGCGTTATGCGTTATGCGTTTTGCGTTATGCGTTATGCGTTATGCGTTAAGCGTTATGCGTTATGCGTTATGCCTTTTGCGTTATGCGTTATGCGTTATGCTTTATGCGTTATGCGTTATGCGTTATGCGTTATGCGTTATGCGTTTTGCGTTATGCGTTATGCGTTATGCGTTATGCGTTATGCGTTATGCGTTATGGGTTATGGGTTATGGGTTATGCGTTATGCGTTATGCGTTATGCGTTATGCGTTATGCATTTTGCGTTATGCGTTATGCGTTCTGCGTTATGGGTTTTGGGTTATGCGTTATGCGTTATGCATTCTGCGTTATGCGCCATGCGTTATGCGTTATGAGTTATAAGTTATGCGTTATGCGTTATGCGTTTTGCGTTATGCGTTATGCGTTATGCGTTAAGCGTTATGTTTTATGCGATATGCGTTATGCGTTATGCGTTATGCGTTATGCGTTATGCGTTATGCGTTATGCGTTATGCGTTATGCGTTATGCGTTATGCGTTATGCGTTATGCGTTATGCGTTATGCGTTATGCGTTATGCGTTATGCGTTATGCGTTATGCGTTATGCGTTATGCGTTATGCGTTATGCGTTATGCGTTATGCGTTATGCGCTATGCGTTATGCGTTATGCATTATGCGTTATGCGCTATGCGTTATGTGTTGTGCGTTGTGCGTTGTGCGTTATGCGTTCTGCGTTATGCGTTATGCGTTCTGCGTTATGGGTTATGGGTTATGCGTTATGCTTTATGAGTTATGCATTTTGCGTTATTCGTTATGAGTTATAAGTTATGCGTAATGCGTTATGCGTTATGCGTTATGCGTTATGCTTGATGCGTTATGCGTGATCCGTTATGCGTTAGGCGTTATGCGTTATGCGTTATGAGTTATGAGTTATAAGTTATGCGTAATGCGTTATGCGTTATGCGTTATGCGATATGCGTTATGTGTTATGGGTTATGGTTTATGCATTATGCGTTATGCGTTATGCGTTATGCATTATGCGTTTTGCGCTATGCGTTATGCGATATGCGTTTTGCGTTATACGTTATGCGGTATTCGTTATGCGTTGTGCATTATGCGTTATGCGTTATGCGTTATGGGTTATGATTTATGCGTTATGCGATATGCGTTATGCGTTATGCGTTATGCGTTAACGTTATGCGTTATGCGTTATGCGTTATGTGTTATGCGTTATGCGTTATGCGTTATGCGTTATGCTTTATGCGTTATGCGTGATCCGTTATGCGTTAGGCGTTATGCGTTAGGCGTTATGCGTTATGCGTTGTGCATTATGCGTTATGCGTTATGCGTTATGCGTTATGGGTTATGGGTTATGGGTTATGCGTTATGCGTTATGCGTTATGCGTTATGCGTTATGCATTTTGCGTTATGCGTTATGCGTTCTGCGTTATGGGTTTTGGGTTATGCGTTATGCGTTATGCATTCTGCGTTATGCGCCATGCGTTATGCGTTATGAGTTATAAGTTATGCGTTATGCGTTATGCGTTTTGCGTTATGCGTTATGCGTTATGCGTTAAGCGTTATGCGTTATGCGTTATGCCTTTTGCGTTATGCGTTATGCGTTATGCTTTATGCGTTATGCGTTATGCGTTATGCGTTATGCGTTATGCGTTTTGCGTTATGCGTTATGCGTTATGCGTTATGCGTTATGCGTTATGCGTTATGGGTTATGGGTTATGGGTTATGCGTTATGCGTTATGCGTTATGCGTTATGCGTTATGCATTTTGCGTTATGCGTTATGCGTTCTGCGTTATGGGTTTTGGGTTATGCGTTATGCGTTATGCGTTATGCGTTATGCGTTATGCGTTATGCGTTTTGCGTTATACGTCATGCGGTATTCGTTATGCGTTTTGCATTATGCGTTATGCGTTATGCGTTATGGGTTATGGTTTATGCGTTATGCGATATGCGTTATGCGTTATGCGTTATGCGTTATGCATTATGCGTTATGCGCTATGCGTTATGTGTTGTGCGTTGTGCGTTGTGCGTTATGCGTTATGCGTTATGCGTTATGCGTTCTGCGTTATGGGTTATGGGTTATGCGTTATGCTTTATGAGTTATGCATTTTGCGTTATTCGTTATGAGTTATAAGTTATGCGTAATGCGTTATGCGTTATGAGTTATAAGTTATGCGTTATGCGTTATGCGGTATTCGTTATGCGTTGTGCATTATGCGTTATGCGTTATGCATTTTGCGTTATACGTTATGCTTTACGCGTTATGCGTTATACGTTATGCATTATGCGTTATGCGTGATCCGTTATGCGTTAGGCGTTATGCGTTATGCGTTGTGCATTATGCGTTATGCGTTATGCGTTATGGGTTATGGGTTATGGGTTATGCATTATGCGTTATGCGTTATGCGTTATGCGTTATGCATTTTGTGTTATGCGCCATGCGTTATGCGTTATGCGTTATGCGTTATGCGTTATGCGTTATGCGTTATGCATTTTGCGTTATGCGTTGTTCGTTATGCGTTATGCGTTGGGCAATATACGTTTGCGTTATGCGTTATGCGTTATGCGTTATGCGTTATGCGTTTTGCGTTATGCGTTATGCGTTATGCGTTAAGCGTTACGTTTTATGCGATATGCGTTATGTGTTATGCGTTATGCGTTATGCGTTATGCGCTATGCGTTTTGCGTTATACGTTATGAGGTATTCCTTATGCGTTGTGCATTATGCGTTATGCGTTATGCGTTATGCGTTATGCGTTGTGCATTATGCGTTATGCGTTGTGCGTTATGCGTTATGGGTTATGGGTTATGTGTTATGCGTTATGCGTTATGCGTTATGCGTTATGCGTTATGCGTTATGCGGTATGCGTTATGCGTTATGCGTTATGCGTTATGCGTTATGCGTTATGCGATATGCGTTATGCCTTTTGCGTTATGCGTTATGCGTTATGCATTTTGCGTTATACGTTATGCTTTAAGCGTTATGCGTTATACGTTATGCATTATGCGTTATGCGCTATGCGTTATGCGTTGTGCGTTGTGCGTTGTGCGTTATGCGTTATGCGTTATGGGTTATGCTTTATGCGTTATGCGTGATTCGTTATGCGTTAGGCGTTATGCGTTATGCGTTAACGTTATGCGTTATGCCTTTTGCGTTATGCGTTATGCGTTATGCGTTATGCGATATGCGTTTTGCGTTATACGTTATGCGATATGCGTTTTGCGTTATACGTTATGCGATATGCGTTATGCGTTATGCGTTGTGCGTTATGCGTTATGCGTTATGCTTTATGCGTTATGCATTTTGCGTTATGCGTTATGCGTTATGCTTTATGCGTTATGCGTTATGCGTTATGCGTTTTGCGTTATACGTTATGCGATATGCGTTATGCGTTATGCGTTATGCGTTATGCGTTATGCGTTATGCGTTGTGCGTTAAGCGTTATGCGTTATGCGTTATGCGTTATGCGTTATGCGTTATGCGTTCTGCGTTATGGGTTATGGGTTATGCGTTATGCTTTATGAGTTATGCATTTTTCGTTATTCGTTATGAGTTATAAGTTATGCGTAATGCGTTATGCGTTATGCGTTATGCGTTATGCGTTGTGCATTATGCGTTATGCGTTATGCGTTATGCGTTATGGGTTATGGGTTATGAGTTATGCGCTATGCGTTATGCGTTATGCGTTATGCGTTATGCTTTGTGCGTTATCCGTTATGCGTTATGCGTTATGCGTTATGCATTATGCGTTATGCGCTATGCGTTATGCGTTGTGCGTTGTGCGTTGTGCGTTATGCGTTATGCGTTATGCGTTATGCGTTATGCGTTCTGCGTTATGGGTTATGGGTTATGCGTTATGCTTTATGAGTTATGCATTTTGCGTTATTCGTTATGAGTTATGCTTTATGCGTTATGCGTGATCCGTTATGCGTTAGGCGTTATGCGTTATGCGTTATGAGTTATGAGTTATAAGTTATGCGTAATGCGTTATGCGTTATGCATTATGCGATATGCGTTGTGCATTATGCGTTATGCGTTATGCGTTATGGGTTATGGGTTATGCGTTATGCGTTATGCGTTATGCATTTTGCGTTATGCGCCATGCGTTATGCGTTATGCGTTATGCGTTATGCGTTATGCGTTATGCGTTTTGCGTTATACGTTATGCGGTATTCGTTATGCGTTGTGCATTATGCGTTATGCGTTATGCGTTATGGGTTATGGTTTATGCGTTATGCGATATGCGTTATGCGTTATGCGTTATGCGGTATGCGTTATGCGTTATGCGTTATGCGTTATGCGTTATGCGTTATGCGTTATGCGTTATGCGTTATGCCTTTTGCGTTATGCGTTATGCGTTATGCATTTTGCGTTATACGTTATGCGTTATGCGTTATGCGTTATGCATTTTGTGTTATGCGCCATGCGTTATGCGTTATGCGTTATGTGTTATGAGTTATGCGTTATGCGTTATGCGCTATGCGTTTTGCGATATACGTTATGAGGTATTCCTTATGCGTTGTGCATTATGCGTTATGCGTTATGCGTTATGCGTTATGCGTTGTGCATTATGCGTTATGCGTTGTGCGTTATGCGTTATGGGTTATGGGTTATGTGTTATGCGTTATGCGTTATGCGTTATGCGTTATGCGTTATGCGTTATGCGTTATGCGGTATGCGTTATGCGTTTTGCGTTATGCGTTATGCGTTATGCGATATGGGTTATGCATTTTGCGTTATGCGTTATGCGTTATGCATTTTGCGTTATACGTTATGCTTTACGCGTTATGCGTTATACGTTATGCATTATGCGTTATGCGCTATGCGTTATGCGTTGTGCGTTGTGCGTTGTGCGTTATGCGTTATGCGTTATGGGTTATGCTTTATGCGTTATGCGTGATTCGTTATGCGTTATGCGTTATGCGTTATGCGTTATGCGTTTTGCGTTATACGTTATGCGGTATTCGTTATGCGTTGTGCATTATGCGTTATGCGTTATGCGTTATGGGTTATGGTTTATGCGTTATGCGATATGCGTTATGCGTTATGCGTTATGCGGTATGCGTTATGCGTTATGCGTTATGCGTTATGCGTTATGCGTTATGCGTTATGCGTTATGCCTTTTGCGTTATGCGTTATGCGTTATGCATTTTGCGTTATACGTTATGCGTTATGCGTTATGCGTTATGCGTTATGCATTTTGTGTTATGCGCCATGCGTTATGCGTTATGCGTTATGCGTTATGCGTTATGCGATATGCGTTATGCATTTTGCGTTATGCGTTATGCGTTATGCATTTTGCGTTATACGTTATGCTTTACGCGTTATGCGTTATACGTTATGCATTATGCGTTATGCGCTATGCGTTATGCGTTGTGCGTTGTGCGTTGTGCGTTGTGCGTTATGCGTTATGCGTTATGGGTTATGCTTTATGCGTTATGCGTGATTCGTTATGCGTTAGGCGTTATGCGTTATGCGTTAACGTTATGCGTTATGCCTTTTGCGTAATGCGTTATGCGTTATGCGTTATGCGATATGCGTTTTGCGTTATACGTTATGCGATATGCGTTTTGCGTTATACGTTATGCGATATGCGTTATGCGTTATGCGTTGTGCGTTATGCGTTATGCGTTATGCTTTATGCGTTATGCATTTTGCGTTATGCGTTATGCGTTATGCTTTATGCGTTATGCGTTATGCGTTATGCGTTTTGCGTTATACGTTATGCGATATGCGTTATGCGTTATGCGTTATGCGTTATGCGTTATGCGTTATGCGTTATGCGTTATGCGTTATGCGTTATGATTTATGCGTTATACGTTATACGTTATGCGTTAAGCGTTATGATTTATGCGATATGCGTTATGCGTCATGCGTTATGCGTGATGCGTTATGCTTTATGGGTTATGCGTTATGAGTTATACGTTATGCGTTATGCGTTATGCGTTATGCGTTATGCGTTATGCGTTATGCGTTAAGCGTTATGCGTTATGCGTTATGCGTTATGCGTTATGCGTTATGCTTTATGCGTTATGCGTTATGCGTTATGCGTTTTGCGTTATACGTTATGCGATATGCGTTATGCGTTATGCGTTATGCGTTATGCGTTATGCGTTATGCGTTATGCGTTATGCGTTATGCGTTATGATTTATGCGTTATACGTTATACGTTATGCGTTAAGCGTTATGATTTATGCGATATGCGTTATGCGTCATGCGTTATGCGTGATGCGTTATGCTTTATGGGTTATGCGTTATGAGTTATACGTTATGCGTTATGCGTTATGCGTTATGCGTTATTCGTTATGCGTTAAGCGTTATGCGTTATGCGTTATGCGTTATGCGTTATGCGTTATGCGTTCTGCGTTATGGGTTATGGGTTATGCGTTATGCTTTATGAGTTATGCATTTTTCGTTATTCGTTATGAGTTATAAGTTATGCGTAATGCGTTATGCGTTATGCGTTATGCGTTGTGCATTATGCGTTATGCGTTATGCGTTATGCGTTATGGGTTATGGGTTATGAGTTATGCGCTATGCGTTATGCGTTATGCGTTATGCGTTATGCTTTGTGCGTTATCCGTTATGCGTTATGCGTTATGCGTTATGCATTATGCGTTATGCGCTATGCGTTATGCGTTGTGCGTTGTGCGTTGTGCGTTATGCGTTATGCGTTATGCGTTATGCGTTCTGCGTTATGGGTTATGGGTTATGCGTTATGCTTTATGAGTTATGCATTTTGCGTTATTCGTTATGAGTTATGCTTTATGCGTTATGCGTGATCCGTTATGCGTTATCCATTCTGCGTTATGCGTTATGCGTTATGAGTTATGAGTTATAAGTTATGCGTTATGCGTTATGCGTTATGCATTATGCGATATGCGTTGTGCATTATGCGTTATGCGTTATGCGTTATGGGTTATGGGTTATGCGTTATGCGTTATGCGTTATGCATTTTGCGTTATGCGCCATGCGTTATGCGTTATGCGTTATGCGTTATGCGTTATGCGTTATGCGTTTTGCGTTATACGTTATGCGGTATTCGTTATGCGTTGTGCATTATGCGTTATGCGTTATGCGTTATGGGTTATGGTTTATGCGTTATGCGATATGCGTTATGCGTTATGCGTTATGCGGTATGCGTTATGCGTTATGCGTTATGCGTTATGCGTTATGCGTTATGCGTTATGCGTTATGCGTTATGCGTTATGCGTTATGCGTTATGCATTTTGCGTTATACGTTATGCGGTATTCGTTATGCGTTGTGCATTATGCGTTATGCGTTATGTGTTATGGGTTATGGTTTATGCGTTATGCGATATGCGTTAAGCGTTAAGCGTTATGCGTTATGCTTTACGCGTTATGCGTTATACGTTATGCATTATGCGTTATGCGCTATGCGTTATGCGTTGTGCGTTGTGCGTTGTGCGTTAAGCGTTATGCGTTATGGGTTATGCTTTATGCGTTATGCGTGATTCGTTATGCGTTAGGCGTTATGCGTTATGCGTTAACGTTATGCGTTATGCCTTTTGCGTTATGCGTTATGCGATATGCGTTTTGCGTTATACGTTATGCGATATGCGTTTTGCGTTATACGTTATGCGATATGCGTTATGCGTTATGCGTTGTGCGTTATGCGTTATGCGTTATGCTTTATGCGTTATGCATTTTGCGTTATGCGTTATGCGTTATGCTTTATGCGTTATGCGTTATGCGTTTTGCGTTATACGTTATGCGATATGCGTTATGCGTTATGCGTTATGCGTTATGCGTTATGCGTTATGCGTTATGATTTATGCGTTATACGTTATACGTTATGCGTTAAGCGTTATGATTTATGCGATATGCGTTATGCGTTATGCGTTATGCGTGATGCGTTATGCTTTATGCGTTATGCGTTATGAGTTATACGTTATGCGTTATGCGTTATGCGTTATGCGTTATGCGTTATGCGTTAAGCGTTATGCGTTATGCGTTATGCGTTATGCGTTATGCATTATGCGTTATGCGCTATGCGTTATGCGTTGTGCGTTGTGCGTTGTGCGTTATGCGTTATGCGTTATGCGTTATGCGTTCTGCGTTATGGGTTATGGGTTATGCGTTATGCTTTATGAGTTATGCATTTTGCGTTATTCGTTATGAGTTATGCTTTATGCGTTATGCGTGATCCGTTATGCGTTAGGCGTTATGCGTTATGCGTTATGAGTTATGAGTTATAAGTTATGCGTTATGCGTTATGCGTTATGCATTTTGCGTTATGCGCCATGCGTTATGCGTTATGCGTTATGCGTTATGCGTTATGCGTTGTGCGTTATACGTTATGCGGTATTCGTTATGCGTTGTGCATTATGCGTTATGCGTTATGCGTTATGGGTTATGGTTTATGCGTTATGCGTTATGCGTTATGCGTTATGCGTTATGCGTTATGCGTTATGCGTTATGCATTTTGCGTTATGCGCCATGCGTTATGCGTTATGAGTTATAAGTTATGTGTTATGCGTTATGCGTTATGCGTTATGCGTTATGCGTTATGCGTTATGCGTTATGCGTTATGCGTTATGCGTTATGCGTTTTGCGTTGTGAATTATGCGTTATGCGTTGTGCGTTATGCGTTATGGGTTATGGGTTATGTGTTATGCGTCATGCGTTATGCGTTATGCCTTATGCGTTATGCGTTATGCTTTATGCGTTATGCGTTATGCGTTATGCGTTATGCGTTATGCGTTATGCGTTGTTCGTTATGCGTCATGCGTTGGGCATTATACGTTTGCGTTATGCGTTTGCGTTATGCTTTATGCTTTATGCCTTATGCCTTATGCGTTATGCGTTATGCGTTATGCGTTATGCCTTATGCGTTATACGTTATGAGGTATTCGTTATGCGTTGTGCATTATGCGTTCTGCGTTATGCGTTATGCGTTATGCGTTATACGTTATGCAATATGCGTTATGCGTTATGCGTTATGCGTTATGCGTTATGCGTTATGCTTTATGCGTTATGCGTTATGCGTTATGCGTTATGCGTTATGTGTTATGCGTTGTTCGTTATGCGTTGTGAGTTGGGCATTATACGTTTGCGTTATGCGTTATGCGTTATGCGTTATGATTTATGCGTTATGCGTTATGCGTTATGCGTTATGCGTTCTGCGTTACGGGTTTTGGGTTATGCGTTATGCGTTATGCATTATGCGTTATGCGCCATGCGTTATGCGTTATGAGTTATAAGTTATGCGTTATGCGTTATGCGTTTTGCGTTATGCGTTATGCGTTATGCGTTAAGCGTTATGTATTATGCGATATGCGATATGTGTTATGCGTTATGCGTTATGCGTTATGCGCTTTTTCTTTTGCGTTATACGTTATGAGGCATTCGTTATGCGTTGTGCATTATGCGTTATGCGTTATGCGTTATGCGTTATGCGTTGTGAATTATGCGTTATGCGTTGTGCGTTATGCGTTATGGGTTATGGGTTATGTGTTATGCGTTATGCGTTATGCGTTATGCGTTATGCGTTATGCGTTATGCGTTATGCGTTATGCGTTATGCGTTATGCGTTATGAGTTATGCGTTATGCGTTATGCGTTATGCGTTATGCGTTATGCGTTATGCCATTTGCGTTATGCGTTATGCGTTATGCGTTTTGCGTTATACGTTATGCGGTATTCGTTATGCGTTCTGCATTATGCGTTATGCGTTTTGCGTTTTGCGTTATGCGTTATGCGTTATGCGTATTGCGTTATACGTTATGCGGTATTTGTTATGCGTTGTGAATTATGCGTTATGCGTTATGTGTTATGGGTTATGCGTTATGCGTTATGCGTTGTGCGTTGTGCGTTATGCGTTATGCGTTATGCGTTATGCGTTATGCCATTTGCGTTATGCGTTATGCGTTATGCGTTTTGCGTTATACGTTATGCGGTATTTGTTATGCGTTGTGCATTATGCGTTATGCGTTATGCGTTATGGGTTATGCGTTATGCGTTATGCGTTATGCGTTATGCGTTATGCGTTATAAGTTATACGTTATGCGTTAAGCGTTATGTTTTATGCGATATGCGTTATGCTTTATGAGTTATGCATTTTGCGTTATTCGTTATGAGTTATAAGTTATGCGTAATGCGTTATGCGTTATGCGTTATGCCTTATGCGTTATGCGTTTTGCGTTGTGAATTATGCGTTATGCGTTGTGCGTTATGCGTTATGGGTTATGGGATATGTGTTATGCGTTATGCGTTATGCGTTATGCGTTATGCGTTATGCGTTATGCGTTATGCTTTATGCGTTATGCGTTATGCGTATTGCGTTATGCGTTATGCGTTGTTCGTTGTTCGTTATGCGTTATGCGTTGGGCATTATACGTTTGCGTTATGCGTTATGCGTTATGCTTTATGCTTTATGCCTTATGCGTTATGCGTTATGCGTTATGCGTTATGCGTTATGCGTTATGCGTTATGCGTTATGCTTTATGCGTTATGCGTTATGCGTTATGCGTTACCGTTGTTCGTTATGCGTTATGCGTTGGGCATTATACGTTTGCGTTATGCGTTATGCGTTATGCGTTATGCGTTATGCGTTATGCTTTATGCGTTATGCGTTATGCGTTATGCGTTCTGCGTTATGGGGTTTGGGTTATGCGTTATGCGCCATGCGTTATGCGTTATAAGTTATAAGTTATGCGTTATGCGTTATGCGTTATGCGTTATGCGTTATGCGTTATGAGTTATATGTTATGCGTTATGCGTTATGCGTTATGCGTTAGGCGTTATGAGTTATGCGTTATGCGTTATGCGATATGAGTTATGCGTTATGCGTTAAGCGTTATGTTTTATGCGATATGCGTTATGTGTTATGCGTTATGCGTTATGCGTTGTGCATTATGCGTTATGCGTTGTGCGTTATGCGTTATGCGTTTTGCGTTTTGCGTTATGCGTTATGCGTTATGCGTATTGCGTTATACGTTATGCGGTATTTGTTATGCGTTGTGCATTATGCGTTATGCGTTATGCGTTCTGGGTTATGCGTTATGGGTTATTCGTTATGCGTTATGCGTTATGCGTTATGCGTTATGCGTTATAAGTTATACGTTATGCGTTAAGCGTTATGTTTTATGCGATATGCGTTATGCTTTATGAGTTATGCATTTTGCGTTATTCGTTATGAGTTATAAGTTATGCGTAATGCGTTATGTGTTATGCGTTATGCCTTATGCGTTATGAGTTATAAGTTATGCGTTATGCGTTATGCGTTATGCGTTATGCGTTATGCGTTATGCGTTATGAGTTATGCGTTATGCGTTATGCGTGATCCGTTATGCGTTAGGCGTTATGCGTTATGCGGTATGCGTTATGCGTTATGCGTTATGCGTTATGCGTTATGCGTTATGCGATATGCGTTATGCCTTTTGCGTTATGCGTTATGCGTTATGCATTTTGCGTTATACGTTATGCTTTAAGCGTTATGCGTTATACGTTATGCATTATGCGTTATGCGCTATGCGTTATGCGTTGTGCGTTGTGCGTTGTGCGTTATGCGTTATGCGTTATGGGTTATGCTTTATGCGTTATGCGTGATTCGTTATGCGTTAGGCGTTATGCGTTATGCGTTAACGTTATGCGTTATGCCTTTTGCGTTATGCGTTATGCGTTATGCGTTATGCGATATGCGTTTTGCGTTATACGTTATGCGATATGCGTTTTGCGTTATACGTTATGCGATATGCGTTATGCGTTATGCGTTGTGCGTTATGCGTTATGCGTTATGCTTTATGCGTTATGCATTTTGCGTTATGCGTTATGCGTTATGCTTTATGCGTTATGCGTTATGCGTTATGCGTTTTGCGTTATACGTTATGCGATATGCGTTATGCGTTATGCGTTATGCGTTATGCGTTATGCGTTATGCGTTGTGCGTTAAGCGTTATGCGGTATGCGTTATGCGTTATGCGTTATGCGTTATGCGTTCTGCGTTATGGGTTATGGGTTATGCGTTATGCTTTATGAGTTATGCATTTTTCGTTATTCGTTATGAGTTATAAGTTATGCGTAATGCGTTATGCGTTATGCGTTATGCGTCATGCGTTGTGCATTATGCGTTATGCGTTATGCGTTATGCGTTATGGGTTATGGGTTATGAGTTATGCGCTATGCGTTATGCGTTATGCGTTATGCGTTATGCTTTGTGCGTTATCCGTTATGCGTTATGCGTTATGCGTTATGCATTATGCGTTATGCGCTATGCGTTATGCGTTGTGCGTTGTGCGTTGTGCGTTATGCGTTATGCGTTATGCGTTATGCGTTATGCGTTCTGCGTTATGGGTTATGGGTTATGCGTTATGCTTTATGAGTTATGCATTTTGCGTTATTCGTTATGAGTTATGCTTTATGCGTTATGCGTGATCCGTTATGCGTTAGGCGTTATGCGTTATGCGTTATGAGTTATGAGTTATAAGTTATGCGTAATGCGTTATGCGTTATGCATTATGCGATATGCGTTGTGCATTATGCGTTATGCGTTATGCGTTATGGGTTATGGGTTATGCGTTATGCGTTATGCGTTATGCATTTTGCGTTATGCGCCATGCGTTATGCGTTATGCGTTATGCGTTATGCGTTATGCGTTATGCGTTTTGCGTTATACGTTATGCGGTATTCGTTATGCGTTGTGCATTATGCGTTATGCGTTATGCGTTATGGGTTATGGTTTATGCGTTATGCGATATGCGTTATGCGTTATGCGTTATGCGGTATGCGTTATGCGTTATGCGTTATGCGTTATGCGTTATGCGTTATGCGTTATGCGTTATGCGTTATGCCTTTTGCGTTATGCGTTATGCGTTATGCATTTTGCGTTATACGTTATGCGTTATGCGTTATGCGTTATGCGTTATGCATTTTGTGTTATGCGCCATGCGTTATGCGTTATGCGTTATGTGTTATGAGTTATGCGTTATGCGTTATGCGCTATGCGTTTTGCGTTATACGTTATGAGGTATTCCTTATGCGTTGTGCATTATGCGTTATGCGTTATGCGTTATGCGTTATGCGTTGTGCATTATGCGTTATGCGTTGTGCGTTATGCGTTATGGGTTATGGGTTATGTGTTATGCGTTATGCGTTATGCGTTATGCGTTATGCGTTATGCGTTATGCGTTATGCGGTATGCGTTATGCGTTTTGCGTTATGCGTTATGCGTTATGCGATATGGGTTATGCATTTTGCGTTATGCGTTATGCGTTATGCATTTTGCGTTATACGTTATGCTTTACGCGTTATGCGTTATACGTTATGCATTATGCGTTATGCGCTATGCGTTATGCGTTGTGCGTTGTGCGTTGTGCGTTATGCGTTATGCGTTATGGGTTATGCTTTATGCGTTATGCGTGATTCGTTATGCGTTATGCGTTATGCGTTATGCGTTATGCGTTTTGCGTTATACGTTATGCGGTATTCGTTATGCGTTGTGCATTATGCGTTATGCGTTATGCGTTATGGGTTATGGTTTATGCGTTATGCGATATGCGTTATGCGTTATGCGTTATGCGGTATGCGTTATGCGTTATGCGTTATGCGTTATGCGTTATGCGTTATGCGTTATGCGTTATGCCTTTTGCGTTATGCGTTATGCGTTATGCATTTTGCGTTATACGTTATGCGTTATGCGTTATGCGTTATGCGTTATGCATTTTGTGTTATGCGCCATGCGTTATGCGTTGTGCGTTATGCGTTATGGGTTATGGGTTATGTGTTATGCGTTATGCGTTATGCGTTATGCGTTATGCGTTATGCGTTATGCGTTATGCGGTATGCGTTATGCGTTATGCGTTATGCGTTATGCGTTATGCGTTATGCGATATGCGTTATGCATTTTGCGTTATGCGTTATGCGTTATGCATTTTGCGTTATACGTTATGCTTTACGCGTTATGCGTTATACGTTATGCATTATGCGTTATGCGCTATGCGTTATGCGTTGTGCGTTGTGCGTTGTGCGTTATGCGTTATGCGTTATGGGTTATGCTTTATGCGTTATGCGTGATTCGTTATGCGTTAGGCGTTATGCGTTATGCGTTAACGTTATGCGTTATGCCTTTTGCGTAATGCGTTATGCGTTATGCGTTATGCGTTATGCGATATGCGTTTTGCGTTATACGTTATGCGATATGCGTTTTGCGTTATACGTTATGCGATATGCGTTATGCGTTATGCGTTGTGCGTTATGCGTTATGCGTTATGCTTTATGCGTTATGCATTTTGCGTTATGCGTTATGCGTTATGCTTTATGCGTTATGCGTTATGCGTTATGCGTTTTGCGTTATACGTTATGCGATATGCGTTATGCGTTATGCGTTATGCGTTATGCGTTATGCGTTATGCGTTATGCGTTATGCGTTATGCGTTATGATTTATGCGTTATACGTTATACGTTATGCGTTAAGCGTTATGATTTATGCGATATGCGTTATGCGTCATGCGTTATGCGTGATGCGTTATGCTTTATGGGTTATGCGTTATGAGTTATACGTTATGCGTTATGCGTTATGCGTTATGCGTTATGCGTTATGCGTTATGCGTTAAGCGTTATGCGTTATGCGTTATGCGTTATGCGTTATGCGTTATGCTTTATGCGTTATGCGTTATGCGTTATGCGTTTTGCGTTATACGTTATGCGATATGCGTTATGCGTTATGCGTTATGCGTTATGCGTTATGCGTTATGCGTTATGCGTTATGCGTTATGCGTTATGATTTATGCGTTATACGTTATACGTTATGCGTTAAGCGTTATGATTTATGCGATATGCGTTATGCGTCATGCGTTATGCGTGATGCGTTATGCTTTATGGGTTATGCGTTATGAGTTATACGTTATGCGTTATGCGTTATGCGTTATGCGTTATTCGTTATGCGTTAAGCGTTATGCGTTATGCGTTATGCGTTATGCGTTATGCGTTATGCGTTATGCGTTATGGGTTATGGGTTATGCGTTATGCTTTATGAGTTATGCATTTTTCGTTATTCGTTATGAGTTATAAGTTATGCGTAATGCGTTATGCGTTATGCGTTATGCGTTGTGCATTATGCGTTATGCGTTATGCGTTATGCGTTATGGGTTATGGGTTATGAGTTATGCGCTATGCGTTATGCGTTATGCGTTATGCGTTATGCTTTGTGCGTTATCCGTTATGCGTTATGCGTTATGCGTTATGCATTATGCGTTATGCGCTATGCGTTATGCGTTGTGCGTTGTGCGTTGTGCGTTATGCGTTATGCGTTATGCGTTATGCGTTCTGCGTTATGGGTTATGGGTTATGCGTTATGCGTTATGCGTTATGCATTTTGCGTTATTCGTTATGAGTTATGCTTTATGCGTTATGCGTGATCCGTTATGCGTTAGGCGTTATGCGTTATGCGTTATGAGTTATGAGTTATAAGTTATGCGTTATGCGTTATGCGTTATGCATTATGCGATATGCGTTGTGCATTATGCGTTATGCGTTATGCGTTATGGGTTATGGGTTATGCGTTATGCGTTATGCGTTATGCATTTTGCGTTATGCGCCATGCGTTATGCGTTATGCGTTATGCGTTATGCGTTATGCGTTATGCGTTTTGCGTTATACGTTATGCGGTATTCGTTATGCGTTGTGCATTATGCGTTATGCGTTATGCGTTATGGGTTATGGTTTATGCGTTATGCGATATGCGTTATGCGTTATGCGTTATGCGGTATGCGTTATGCGTTATGCGTTATGCGTTATGCGTTATGCGTTATGCGTTATGCGTTATGCCTTTTGCGTTATGCGTTATGCGTTATGCATTTTGCGTTATACGTTATGCGGTATTCGTTATGCGTTGTGCATTATGCGTTATGCGTTATGTGTTATGGGTTATGGTTTATGCGTTATGCGATATGCGTTAAGCGTTAAGCGTTATGCGTTATGCTTTACGCGTTATGCGTTATACGTTATGCATTATGCGTTATGCGCTATGCGTTATGCGTTGTGCGTTGTGCGTTGTGCGTTAAGCGTTATGCGTTATGGGTTATGCTTTATGCGTTATGCGTGATTCGTTATGCGTTAGGCGTTATGCGTTATGCGTTAACGTTATGCGTTATGCCTTTTGCGTTATGCGTTATGCGATATGCGTTTTGCGTTATACGTTATGCGATATGCGTTTTGCGTTATACGTTATGCGATATGCGTTATGCGTTATGCGTTGTGCGTTATGCGTTATGCGTTATGCTTTATGCGTTATGCATTTTGCGTTATGCGTTATGCGTTATGCTTTATGCGTTATGCGTTATGCGTTTTGCGTTATACGTTATGCGATATGCGTTATGCGTTATGCGTTATGCGTTATGCGTTATGCGTTATGCGTTATGATTTATGCGTTATACGTTATACGTTATGCGTTAAGCGTTATGATTTATGCGATATGCGTTATGCGTTATGCGTTATGCGTGATGCGTTATGCTTTATGCGTTATGCGTTATGAGTTATACGTTATGCGTTATGCGTTATGCGTTATGCGTTATGCGTTATGCGTTAAGCGTTATGCGTTATGCGTTATGCGTTATGCGTTATGCGTTATGCGTTCTGCGTTATGGGTTATGGGTTATGCGTTATGCTTTATGAGTTATGCATTTTGCGTTATACGTTATGCTTTACGCGTTATGCGTTATACGTTATGCATTATGCGTTATGCGTTATGCGTTATGCATTCTGCGTTATGCGTTATGCGTTATGCGTTATGGGTTATGGGTTATGAGTTATGCGCTATGCGTTATGCGTTATGCGTTATGCGTTATGCTTTGTGCGTTATCCGTTATGCGTTATGCGTTATGCGTTATGCATTATGCGTTATGCGCTATGCGTTATGCGTTGTGCGTTGTGCGTTGTGCGTTATGCGTTATGCGTTATGCGTTATGCGTTATGCGTTATGCGTTATGCGTTCTGCGTTATGGGTTATGGGTTATGCGTTATGCTTTATGAGTTATGCATTTTGCGTTATTCGTTATGAGTTATGCTTTATGCGTTATGCGTGATCCGTTATGCGTTAGGCGTTATGCGTTATGCGTTATGAGTTATGTGTTATAAGTTATGCGTAATGCGTTATGCGTTATGCATTATGCGATATGCGTTGTGCATTATGCGTTATGCGTTATGCGTTATGGGTTATGGGTTATGCGTTATGCGTTATGCGTTATGCATTTTGCGTTATGCGCCATGCGTTATGCGTTATGCGTTATGCGTTATGCGTTATGCGTTGTGCGTTATACGTTATGCGGTATTCGTTATGCGTTGTGCATTATGCGTTATGCGTTATGCGTTATGGGTTATGGTTTATGCGTTATGCGTTATGCGTTATGCGTTATGCGTTATGCGTTATGCGTTATGCGTTATGCGTTTTGCGTTGTGAATTATGCGTTATGCGTTGTGCGTTATGCGTTATGGGTTATGGGTTATGTGTTATGCGTCATGCGTTATGCGTTATGCCTTATGCGTTATGCGTTATGCTTTATGCGTTATGCGTTATGCGTTATGCGTTATGCGTTATGCGTTATGCGTTGTTCGTTATGCGTCATGCGTTGGGCATTATACGTTTGCGTTATGCGTTTGCGTTATGCTTTATGCTTTATGCCTTATGCCTTATGCGTTATGCGTTATGCGTTATGCGTTATGCCTTATGCGTTATACGTTATGAGGTATTCGTTATGCGTTGTGCATTATGCGTTCTGCGTTATGCGTTATGCGTTATGCGTTATACGTTATGCAATATGCGTTATGCGTTATGCGTTATGCGTTATGCTTTATGCGTTATGCGTTATGCGTTATGCGTTATGTGTTATGCGTTGTTCGTTATGCGTTGTGAGTTGGGCATTATACGTTTGCGTTATGCGTTATGCGTTATGCGTTATGATTTATGCGTTATGCGTTATGCGTTATGCGTTATGCGTTCTGCGTTACGGGTTTTGGGTTATGCGTTATGCGTTATGCATTATGCGTTATGCGCCATGCGTTATGCGTTATGAGTTATAAGTTATGCGTTATGCGTTATGCGTTTTGCGTTATGCGTTATGCGTTATGCGTTAAGCGTTATGTATTATGCGATATGCGATATGTGTTATGCGTTATGCGTTATGCGTTATGCGCTTTTTCTTTTGCGTTATACGTTATGAGGCATTCGTTATGCGTTGTGCATTATGCGTTATGCGTTATGCGTTATGCGTTATGCGTTGTGAATTATGCGTTATGCGTTGTGCGTTATGCGTTATGGGTTATGGGTTATGTGTTATGCGTTATGCGTTATGCGTTATGCGTTATGCGTTATGCGTTATGCGTTATGCGTTATGCGTTATGCGTTATGCGTTATGAGTTATGCGTTATGCGTTATGCGTTATGCGTTATGCGTTATGCGTTATGCCATTTGCGTTATGCGTTATGCGTTATGCGTTTTGCGTTATACGTTATGCGGTATTCGTTATGCGTTCTGCATTATGCGTTATGCGTTTTGCGTTTTGCGTTATGCGTTATGCGTTATGCGTATTGCGTTATACGTTATGCGGTATTTGTTATGCGTTGTGAATTATGCGTTATGCGTTATGTGTTATGGGTTATGCGTTATGCGTTATGCGTTGTGCGTTGTGCGTTATGCGTTATGCGTTATGCGTTATGCCATTTGCGTTATGCGTTATGCGTTATGCGTTTTGCGTTATACGTTATGCGGTATTTGTTATGCGTTGTGCATTATGCGTTATGCGTTATGCGTTATGGGTTATGCGTTATGCGTTATGCGTTATGCGTTATGCGTTATGCGTTATAAGTTATACGTTATGCGTTAAGCGTTATGTTTTATGCGATATGCGTTATGCTTTATGAGTTATGCATTTTGCGTTATTCGTTATGAGTTATAAGTTATGCGTAATGCGTTATGCGTTATGCGTTATGCCTTATGCGTTATGCGTTTTGCGTTGTGAATTATGCGTTATGCGTTGTGCGTTATGCGTTATGGGTTATGGGTTATGTGTTATGCGTTATGCGTTATGCGTTATGCGTTATGCGTTATGCGTTATGCGTTATGCGTTATGCGTTATGCTTTATGCGTTATGCGTTATGCGTATTGCGTTATGCGTTATGCGTTGTTCGTTGTTCGTTATGCGTTATGCGTTGGGCATTATACGTTTGCGTTATGCGTTATGCGTTATGCTTTATGCTTTATGCCTTATGCGTTATGCGTTATGCGTTATGCGTTATGCGTTATGCGTTATGCGTTATGCTTTATGCGTTATGCGTTATGCGTTATGCGTTACCGTTGTTCGTTATGCGTTATGCGTTGGGCATTATACGTTTGCGTTATGCGTTATGCGTTATGCGTTATGCGTTATGCGTTATGCTTTATGCGTTATGCGTTATGCGTTCTGCGTTATGGGGTTTGGGTTATGCGTTATGCGCCATGCGTTATGCGTTATAAGTTATAAGTTATGCGTTATGCGTTATGCGTTATGCGTTATGCGTTATGCGTTATGAGTTATATGTTATGCGTTATGCGTTATGCGTTATGCGTTAGGCGTTATGAGTTATGCGTTATGCGTTATGCGATATGAGTTATGCGTTATGCGTTAAGCGTTATGTTTTATGCGATATGCGTTATGTGTTATGCGTTATGCGTTATGCGTTGTGCATTATGCGTTATGCGTTGTGCGTTATGCGTTATGCGTTTTGCGTTTTGCGTTATGCGTTATGCGTTATGCGTATTGCGTTATACGTTATGCGGTATTTGTTATGCGTTGTGCATTATGCGTTATGCGTTATGCGTTCTGGGTTATGCGTTATGCGTTATTCGTTATGCGTTATGCGTTATGCGTTATGCGTTATGCGTTATAAGTTATACGTTATGCGTTAAGCGTTATGTTTTATGCGATATGCGTTATGCTTTATGAGTTATGCATTTTGCGTTATTCGTTATGAGTTATAAGTTATGCGTAATGCGTTATGTGTTATGCGTTATGCCTTATGCGTTATGAGTTATAAGTTATGCGTTATGCGTTATGCGTTATGCGTTATGCGTTATGCGTTATGCGTTATGAGTTATGCGTTATGCGTTATGCGTGATCCGTTATGCGTTAGGCGTTATGCGTTATGCGTTATGAGTTATGAGTTATAAGTTATGCGTAATGCGTTATGCGTTATGCGTTATGCGATATGCGTTGTGCAGTATGCGTTATGCGTTATGCGTTATGCGTTATGGGTTATGGGATATGCGTTATGCGTTATGCGTTATGCATTTTGCGTTATGCGCCATGCGTTATGCGTTATGCGTTAGGCGTTATGCGTTATGCGTTATGCGTTTTGCGTTATACGTTATGCGGTATTCGTTATGCGTTGTGCATTATGCGTTATGCGTTATGGGTTATGGTTTATGCGTTATGCGTTATGCGTTATGCGTTATGCGTTATGCGTTGTTCGTTATGCGTTATGCGTTGGGCATTATACGTTTGCGTTATGCGTTATGCGTTATGCGTTATGCTTTATGCGTTATGCGTTATGCGTTATGCGTTCTGCGTTACGGGTTTTGGGTTATGCGTTATGCGTTATGCATTCTGCGTTATGCGCCATGCGTTATGCGTTATGAGTTATAAGTTATGCGTTATGCGTTATGCGTTATGCGTTTTGCGTTATGCGTTATGCGTTATGCGTTAAGCGATATGTTTTATGCGATATGCGATATGTGTTATGCGTTATGCGTTATGCGTTATGCGCTATGCGTTTTGCGTTATACGTTATGAGGTATTCGTTATGCGATATGCGTTTTGCGTTATACGTTTTGCGATATGCGTTTTGTATTATAAATTATGCGATATGCGTTATGCGTTATAAGTTATACGTTATGCGTTAAGCGTTATGTTTTATGCGTAATGCGTTATGCCTTATGCGTTATGCGTTATGCGTTATGAGTTATAAGTTATGCGTTATGCGTTATGCGTTATGCGTTATGCGTTATGCGTTATGAGTTATGCGTTATGCGTTATGCGCTATGCGTTATGCGTTATGTGTTATGCGTTATGCTTTATGCGTCATGCGTGATCCGTTACGCGTTATGCGTTATGCGTTATGCGTTATGCGTTATGCGTTATGCGTTATGCGTTACGCATTATGCGGTATTCGTTATGCGTGATGCGTTATGCGTTATGCGTTATGCGTGATGCGTTATGCGTTATGCTTCATGCGTTGTGCGTTATACGTTATGCGTTATGCGTTCTGCGTTATGCTTTATGCGTTATGCGTTATGCGTTATGGGTTATACGGTATGCGTTATGCATTATGCGTTATATGTTATGCGTTATGCGTTCTGCGTTATGCTTTATGCGTTATGCGTGATCCGTTATGCGTTAGGCGTTATGCGTTATGCGTTATGCGTTATGCGTTAGCCGTTATGCGTTATGCGTTATGCGTTATACGGTATGCGTTATGCGTTATGCGTTATGCGTTATGCGTTATGCGTTATGCGTTATGCGTTATGCGTTATGCGTTAGGCGTTATGCGTTATGCGTAATGCGTTATGCTTCATGCGTTGTGCGTTATACGTTTGCGTTATGCGTTATGCGTTATGCGTTATGCGTTATGCGTTATGCGTTATGCGTTATGCGTTATGCGTTATGCGTTATGCGTTATGCGTTATGCGTTATGCGTTATGCGTTAGCCGTTATGCGTTATGCGTTATGCGTTATACGGTATGCGTTATGCGTTATGCGTTATGCGTTATGCGTTATGCGTTATGCGTTATGCGTTATGCGTTATGCGTTATGCGTTATGCGTGATCCGTTATGCGTTAGGCGTTATGCGTTTTGCGGTATTCGTTATGCGTTGTGCATTATGCATTATGCGTTATGCGTTATGCGTTATGCTTTATGCGTGATGCGTTATGCTTTATGCGTTATGCGTTATGCGTTATGCGTTAGGCTTTATGCGTTATGCGTTATGCGTTGTTCGTTATTCGTTACGCGATGTGCGTTATACGTTTGCGTTATGCGTTATGCGTTATGCGTTATGCGTGACCCGTTATGCGTTATGCGTTATGCGTTATGCGTTATGCGCTATGCGTTATGCGTTATGCGTTATGCGTTATGCGTTATGCGTTATGCGTTATGCGTTATGCGTTATGCGTTATGCGTTATGCGTTATGCGTTATGCGTTATGCGTTATGCGTTATGCGTTATGCGTTATGCGTTATGCGTTATGCGTTATGCGTTAGCCGTTATGCGTTATGCGTTATGCGTTATACGGTATGCGTTATGCGTTATGCGTTATGCGTTATGCGTTATGCATTATGCGATATGCGTTGTTCGTTATGCGTTATGCGTTGTGAGTTATGAGTTATACGTTATGCGTTGTGCGTTATACGTTTGCGATATGCGTTATGCGTTATGCGTTATGCTTTATGCATTATGCGTTATGCGTTATGCGTTGTTCGTTATTCGTTATGCGATGTGCGTTATACGTTTGCGTTATGCGTTATGCGTTATGCGTTATGCGTGACCCGTTATGCGTTATGCGTTATGCGTTATGCGTTATGCGCTATGCGTTATGCGTTATGCGTTATGCGTTATGCGTTATGCGTTATGCGTGATGCGTTATGCGTTATGCGTTCTGCGTTATGCGTTATGCGTTATGCGTTATGCTTTGTGCGTTATGCGTTATGCGTTATGAGTAATGCGTGATCCGCTATGCGT
The DNA here is from genome assembly GCA_916610235.2 of Lasioglossum morio. Taxonomy (NCBI): domain Eukaryota; kingdom Metazoa; phylum Arthropoda; class Insecta; order Hymenoptera; family Halictidae; genus Lasioglossum; species Lasioglossum morio. Next base: position 1,978,117 of record CAKAJA020000513.1, on the reverse strand, counting down.
TATGCGTTATGCGTTTTGCGTTATGCGTTATGCGTTATGCGTTATGAGTTATGCGTTATGCGTTATGCGTTATGCATTATGCGTTATGCGTGATGCGTTATGCGCTATGCGTTATGCGTTATGCGTTATGCGTTATGCGTTATGCGTTATACATTATGCGTTATGCGTTATGCGTTATGCTTTGTGCGTTATGCGTTATGCGTTATGAGTAATGCGTGATCCGTCATGCGTTATACATTATGCTATATGCGTTATGCCTTATGCCTTAAGCGTTACACGTAATGCGTTATGCGTTATGAGTAATGCTTGATCCGATATGCGTTATGCGGTATGCGTTATGCGTTATGAGTAATGCTGGATCCGTTATGCGTTTTGCGTTATGGATTATGCGTTATGCGTTATGCGTTTTGCGTTATTCGTTATGCGTTGTGCTTTATGCGTTATGCGTTATGGATTATGCGTTATTGCGATATTCGTTGTGTGTTATGCGTTATGCGTTATGCGTTATGCGTTGTGCGTTATGCGTTATGCGTTAGGCGTTATGCGTTATACGTTATGCGTTATGCGTTATGCGTTATTCGTTATGCGTTATGCGTTATTAGTTATGCGTTATGCGTTATGCGTGATGCGTGATGCGTTATGCGTTCTGCGTTATGCGTTATGCGTTATGCATTATGCGTTATGCGTGATGCGTTATGCGCTATGCGTTATGCGTTATGCGTTATGCGTTATGAGTTATGCGTTATGCGTTATGCGTTATGCGTTATGCGATGTGCGTTATGCGTTATGCGTTATGCGTTATGCGTTATACATTATGCGTTATGCGTTATGCGTTATGCTTTGTGCGTTATGCGTTATGCGTTATGAGTAATGCGTGATCCGTCATGCGTTATACATTATGCTATATGCGTTATGCCTTATGCCTTATGCGTTACACGTAATGCGTTATGCGTTATGAGTAATGCTTGATCCGATATGCGTTATGCGGTATGCGTTATGCGTTATGAGTAATGCTGGATCCGATATGCGTTTTGCGTTATGGATTATGCGTTATGCGTTATGCGTTTTGCGTTATTCGTTATGCGTTGTGCTTTATGCGTTATGCGTTATGGATTATGCGTTATTGCGATATTCGTTGTGTGTTATGCGTTATGCGTTATGCGTTGTGCGTTATGCGTTATGCGTTAGGCGTTATGCGTTATACGTTATGCGTTATGCGTTATGCGTTATTCGTTATGCGTTATGCGTTATTAGTTATGCGTTATGCGTTATGCGTGATGCGTTATGCGTTATGCGTTCTGCGTTATGCGTTATGCGTTATGCGTTATGCTTTGTGCGTTATGCGTTATGCGTTATGAGTAATGCGTGATCCGCTATGCGTTATGCGTTATGCGTTTTGCGTTATGCGTTATGCGTTATGCGTTATGAGTTATGCGTTATGCGTTATGCGTTATGCATTATGCGTTATGCGTGATGCGTTATGCGCTATGCGTTATGCGTTATGCGTTATGCGTTATGCGTTATGAGTTATGCGTTATGCGTTATGCGTTATGCGTTATGCGATGTGCGTTATGCGTTATGCGTTATGCGTTATGCGTTATACATTATGCGTTATGCGTTATGCGTTATGCTTTGTGCGTTATGCGTTATGCGTTATGAGTAATGCGTGATCCGTCATGCGTTATACATTATGCTATATGCGTTATGCCTTATGCCTTATGCGTTACACGTAATGCGTTATGCGTTATGAGTAATGCTTGATCCGATATGCGTTATGCGGTATGCGTTATGCGTTATGAGTAATGCTGGATCCGTTATGCGTTTTGCGTTATGGATTATGCGTTATGCGTTATGCGTTATTCGTTATGCGTTGTGCTTTATGCGTTATGCGTTATGGATTATGCGTTATTGCGATATTCGTTGTGTGTTATGCTTTATGCGTTATGCGTTATGCGTTATGCGTTGTGCGTTATGCGTTATGCGTTATGCGTGATCCGTCATGCGTTATACATTATGCTATATGCGTTATGCCTTATGCCTTAAGCGTTACACGTAATGCGTTATGCGTTATGAGTAATGCTTGATCCGATATGCGTTATGCGGTATGCGTTATGCGTTATGAGTAATGCTGGATCCGTTATGCGTTTTGCGTTATGGATTATGCGTTATGCGTTATGCGTTTTGCGTTATTCGTTATGCGTTGTGCTTTATGCGTTATGCGTTATGGATTATGCGTTATTGCGATATTCGTTGTGTGTTATGCGTTATGCGTTATGCGTTATGCGTTGTGCGTTATGCGTTATGCGTTAGGCGTTATGCGTTATACGTTATGCGTTATGCGTTATGCGTTATTCGTTATGCGTTATGCGTTATTAGTTATGCGTTATGCGTTATGCGTGATGCGTGATGCGTTATGCGTTCTGCGTTATGCGTTATGCGTTATGCATTATGCGTTATGCGTGATGCGTTATGCGCTATGCGTTATGCGTTATGCGTTATGCGTTATGAGTTATGCGTTATGCGTTATGCGTTATGCGTTATGCGATGTGCGTTATGCGTTATGCGTTATGCGTTATGCGTTATACATTATGCGTTATGCGTTATGCGTTATGCTTTGTGCGTTATGCGTTATGCGTTATGAGTAATGCGTGATCCGTCATGCGTTATACATTATGCTATATGCGTTATGCCTTATGCCTTATGCGTTACACGTAATGCGTTATGCGTTATGAGTAATGCTTGATCCGATATGCGTTATGCGGTATGCGTTATGCGTTATGAGTAATGCTGGATCCGATATGCGTTTTGCGTTATGGATTATGCGTTATGCGTTATGCGTTTTGCGTTATTCGTTATGCGTTGTGCTTTATGCGTTATGCGTTATGGATTATGCGTTATTGCGATATTCGTTGTGTGTTATGCGTTATGCGTTATGCGTTGTGCGTTATGCGTTATGCGTTAGGCGTTATGCGTTATACGTTATGCGTTATGCGTTATGCGTTATTCGTTATGCGTTATGCGTTATTAGTTATGCGTTATGCGTTATGCTTTGTGCGTTATGCGTTATGCGTTATGAGTAATGCGTTATGCGTTATGCGTTATGCTTTGTGCGTTATGCGTTATGCGTTATGAGTAATGCGTGATCCGCTATGCGTTATGCGTTATGCGTTTTGCGTTATGCGTTATGCGTTATGCGTTATGAGTTATGCGTTATGCGTTATGCGTTATGCATTATGTGTTATGCGTGATGCGTTATGCGCTATGCGTTATGCGTTATGCGTTATGCGTTATGCGTTATGAGTTATGCGTTATGCGTTATGCGTTATGCGTTATGCGATTTGCGTTATGCGTTATGCGTTATGCGTTATGCGTTATACATTATGCGTTATGCGTTATGCGTTATGCTTTGTGCGTTATGCGTTATGCGTTATGAGTAATGCGTGATCCGTCATGCGTTATACATTATGCTATATGCGTTATGCCTTATGCCTTATGCGTTACACGTAATGCGTTATGCGTTATGAGTAATGCTTGATCCGATATGCGTTATGCGGTATGCGTTATGCGTTATGAGTAATGCTGGATCCGTTATGCGTTTTGCGTTATGGATTATGCGTTATGCGTTATGCGTTATTCGTTATGCGTTGTGCTTTATGCGTTATGCGTTATGGATTATGCGTTATTGCGATATTCGTTGTGTGTTATGCTTTATGCGTTATGCGTTATGCGTTATGCGTTGTGCGTTATGCGTTATGCGTTATGCGTTATGCGTTATGCGTTATGCGTTATGCGTTATGCGTTATGCGTTATGCTTTGTGCGTTATGCGTTATGCGTTATGAGTAATGCGTGATCCGTCATGCGTTATGCGTTATGCTATATGCGTTACGCCTTATGCCTTATGCCTTATGCCTTATGCGTTAGGCGTTATGCGTTATACGTTATGCGTAATGCGTTATGCGTTATTCGTTATGCGTTATGCGTTATTAGTTATGCGTTATGCGTTACGCGTTATGCGTTATTCGTTATGAGTTATGAGTTATGCGTTATGCGTTATGGGTTATTCGTTATGCGTTATGCGTTGTGCGTTATGCGTTGTGCGTTATGCGTTATGCGTTATGCGTTTTGCGTTATGCGTTATGCGTTATGCGTTATGCGTTATGCGTTATGCGTTATGCGCTATGCGTTATGCGTTATGCGTTATGCGTTATGCGTTATGCGTTATGCGTGATCCGTTATGCGTTATGCGTTATGCGTTATGCGTTATGCGTTATGCGCTATGCGTTATGCGTTATGCGTTATGCGTGATGCGTTATGCGTTATGCGTTCTGCGTTATGCGTTATGCGTTATGCGTTATGCTTTGTGCGTTATGCGTTATGCGTTATGAGTAATGCGTGATCCGCTATGCGTTATGCGTTATGCGTTTTGCGTTATGCGTTATGCGTTATGCGTTATGAGTTATGCTTTATGCGTTATGCGTTATGCATTATGCGTTATGCGTGCTGCGTTATGCGCTATGCGTTATGCGTTATGCGTTATGCGTTATGAGTTATGCGTTATGCGTTATGCGTTATGCGTTATGCGTTATGCGTTATACATTATGCGTTATGCGTTATGCGTTATGCTTTGTGCGTTATGCGTTATGCGTTATGAGTAATGCGTGATCCGTCATGCGTTATACATTATGCTATATGCGTTATGCCTTATGCCTTATGCGTTACACGTAATGCGTTATGCGTTATGAGTAATGCTTGATCCGATATGCGTTATGCGGTATGCGTTATGCGTTATGAGTAATGCTGGATCCGTTATGCGTTTTGCGTTATGGATTATGCGTTATGCGTTATGCGTTTTGCGTTATTCGTTATGCGTTGTGCTTTATGCGTTATGCGTTATGGATTATGCGTTATTGCGATATTCGTTGTGTGTTATGCGTTATGCGTTATGCGTTATGCGTTATGCGTTGTGCGTTATGCGTTATGCGTTATGCGTTATGCGTTATGCGTTATGCGTTATGCGTTATGCGTTATACGTTATGCGTTATGCGTTATGCGTTATGCGTTATGGGTTATTCGTTATGCGTTATGCGTTGTGCGTTATGCGTTGTGCGTTATGCGTTATGCGTTATGCGTTATGCGTTATGCGTTATGCGTTATGCGTTATGCGTTATGCGTTATGCGTTATGCGTTATGCGTTATGCGTTATGCGTTATGCGTTATGCGTTATGCGTTCGGCGTTATGCGTTATGCGTTATGCGTTATGCGTTATGCGTTATGCGTTATGCGTTATGCGTTATGCGTTATGCGTTATGCGTTATGCGTTATGCGTTATGCGTTATGCGTTATGCATTATGCGATATGCGTTGTTCGTTATGCGTTATGCGTTGTGAGTTATGAGTTATACGTTATGCGTTGTGCGTTATACGTTTGCGATATGCGTTATGCGTTATGCGTTATGCGATATGCGTTATGCGTTATGCGTTCGGCGTTATGCGTCATGCGTTATGCGTTATGCGTTATGCGTTATGCGTTATGCGTTATGCGTTATGCATTATGCGATATGCGTTGTTCGTTATGCGTTATGCGTTGTGAGTTATGAGTTATACGTTATGCGTTGTGCGTTATACGTTTGCGATATGCGTTATGCGTTATGCGTTATGCTTTATGCATTATGCGTTATGCGTTATGCGTTGTTCGTTATTCGTTATGCGTTATGCGTTATGCGTTATGCGTTATGCGTTATGCGTTATGCGATATGCTTTGTGCGTTATGCGTTATGCGTTATGAGTAATGCGTGATCCGTCATGCGTTATGCGTTATGCTATATGCGTTACGCCTTATGCCTTATGCCTTATGCCTTATGCGTTAGGCGTTATGCGTTATACGTTATGCGTTATGCGTTATGCGTTATTCGTTATGCGTTATGCGTTATTAGTTATGCGTAATGCGTTACGCGTTATGCGTTATACGTTATGCGTTATGCGTTATGCGTTATGCGTTATGGGTTATTCGTTATGCGTTATGCGTTGTGCGTTATGCGTTGTGCGTTATGCGTTATGCGTTATGCGTTATGCGTTATGCGTTATGCGTTATGCGTTATGCGTTATGCGTTATGCGTTATGCGTTATGCGTTATGCGTTATGCGTTATGCGTTCGGCGTTATGCGTTATGCGTTATGCGTTATGCGTTATGCGTTATGCGTTATGCGTTATGCGTTATGCGTTATGCGTTATGCGTTATGCGTTATGCATTATGCGATATGCGTTGTTCGTTATGCGTTATGCGTTGTGAGTTATGAGTTATACGTTATGCGTTGTGCGTTATACGTTTGCGATATGCGTTATGCGTTATGCGTTATGCGATATGCGTTATGCGTTATGCGTTCGGCGTTATGCGTTATGCGTTATGCGTTATGCGTTATGCGTTATGCGTTATGCATTATGCGATATGCGTTGTTCGTTATGCGTTATGCGTTGTGAGTTATGAGTTATACGTTATGCGTTGTGCGTTATACGTTTGCGATATGCGTTATGCGTTATGCGTTATGCTTTATGCATTATGCGTTATGCGTTATGCGTTGTTCGTTATTCGTTATGAGATGTGCGTTATACGTTTGCGTTATGCGTTATGCGTTATGCGTTATGCGTTATGCGTTATGAGTTATACGTTATGCGTTATGCGTTATGCGTTATGCGCTATGCGTTATGCGTTATGCGTTATGCGTTATGCGTTATGCGTTATGCGTTATGCGTTTTGCGTTATGCGTTATGCGTTATGCGTTATGCGTTATGCGTTATGCGTTATGCGTTATTCGTTATGCGTTATGCGTTATTCGTTATGCGTTATGCGTTATGCGTTGTGCGTTATGCGTTGTGCGTTATGCGTTATGCGTTATGCGTTATGCGTTATGCGTTATGCGTTATGCGTTATGCGTTATGCGTTATGCGTTTTGCGTTATGCGTTATGCGTTATGCGTTATGCGTTATGCGTTATGCGTTATGCGTTATTCGTTATGCGTTATGCGTTATTCGTTATGCGTTATGCGTTATGCGTTGAGCGTTATGCGTTGTGCGTTATGCGTTATGCGTTATGCGTTATGCGTTATGCGTTATGCGTTATGCGTTATGCGTTATGCGTTATGCGTTATGCGTTATGCGCTATGCGTTATGCGTTATGCTTTATGCGTTATGCGTTATGCGTTAAGCGTTATGCGTTATGCGTTATGTGTTATGCGTTAGGCGTTATGCGTTATGCGTTATGCTTTATGCGTTATGCGTGATCCGTTATGCGTTATGCGTTATGCGTTATGCGTTATGCGTTACGCGTTATGCGTTATTCGTTATGCGTTATGCGTTATGCGTTATGGGTTATTCGTTATGCGTTATGCGTTGTGCGTTATGCGTTGTGCGTTATGCGTTATGCGTTATGCGTTATGCTTTAGGCGTTATGCGTTATGCGTTATGCTTTATGCGTTATGCGTGATCCGTTATGCGTTATGCGTTATGCGTTATGCGTTATGCGCTATGCGTTATGCGTTATGCGTTATGCGTTATGCGTTATGCGTTATGCGTTATGCGTTATGCGTTTTGCGTTATGCGTTATGCGTTATGCGTTATGAGTTATGCGTTATGCGTTATGCGTTATGCATTATGCGTTATGCGTGATGCGTTATGCGCTATGCGTTATGCGTTATGCGTTATGCGTTATGCGTTATGAGTTATGCGTTATGCGTTATGCGTTATGCGTTATGCGATGTGCGTTATGCGTTATGCGTTATGCGTTATGCGTTATGCGTTATGCGTTATACGTTATGCGTTGTGCGTTATACGTTTGCGATATGCGTTATGCGTTATGCGTTATGCGATATGCGTTATGCGTTATGCGTTCGGCGTTATGCGTCATGCGTTATGCGTTATGCGTTATGCGTTATGCGTTATGCGTTATGCGTTATGCATTATGCGATATGCGTTGTTCGTTATGCGTTATGCGTTGTGAGTTATGAGTTATACGTTATGCGTTGTGCGTTATACGTTTGCGATATGCGTTATGCGTTATGCGTTATGCTTTATGCATTATGCGTTATGCGTTATGCGTTGTTCGTTATTCGTTATGCGTTATGCGTTATGCGTTATGCGTTATGCGTTATGCGTTATGCGATATGCTTTGTGCGTTATGCGTTATGCGTTATGAGTAATGCGTGATCCGTCATGCGTTATGCGTTATGCTATATGCGTTACGCCTTATGCCTTATGCCTTATGCCTTATGCGTTAGGCGTTATGCGTTATACGTTATGCGTTATGCGTTATGCGTTATTCGTTATGCGTTATGCGTTATTAGTTATGCGTAATGCGTTACGCGTTATGCGTTATACGTTATGCGTTATGCGTTATGTGTTATGCGTTATGGGTTATTCGTTATGCGTTATGCGTTGTGCGTTATGCGTTGTGCGTTATGCGTTATGCGTTATGCGTTATGCGTTATGCGTTATGCGTTATGCGTTATGCGTTATGCGTTATGCGTTATGCGTTATGCGTTATGCGTTATGCGTTATGCGTTATGCGTTATGCGTTCGGCGTTATGCGTTATGCGTTATGCGTTATGCGTTATGCGTTATGCGTTATGCGTTATGCGTTATGCGTTATGCGTTATGCGTTATGCGTTATGCATTATGCGATATGCGTTGTTCGTTATGCGTTATGCGTTATGCGTTATGCGTTATGCGTTATGCATTATGCGTTCGGCGTTATGCGTTATGCGTTATGCGTTATGCGTTATGCGTTATGCGTTATGCGTTATGCGTTATGCGTTATGCGTTATGCATTATGCGATATGCGTTGTTCGTTATGCGTTATGCGTTGTGAGTTATGAGTTATACGTTATGCGTTGTGCGTTATACGTTTGCGATATGCGTTATGCGTTATGCGTTATGCGATATGCGTTATGCGTTATGCGTTCGGCGTTATGCGTCATGCGTTATGCGTTATGCGTTATGCGTTATGCGTTATGCGTTATGCGTTATGCGTTATGCGTTATGCATTATGCGATATGCGTTGTTCGTTATGCGTTATGCGTTGTGAGTTATGAGTTATACGTTATGCGTTGTGCGTTATACGTTTGCGATATGCGTTATGCGTTATGCGTTATGCTTTATGCATTATGCGTTATGCGTTATGCGTTGTTCGTTATTCGTTATGCGATGTGCGTTATACGTTTGCGTTATGCGTTATGCGTTATGCGTTATGCGTTATGCGTTATGAGTTATACGTTATGCGTTATGCGTTATGCGTTATGCGCTATGCGTTATGCGTTATGCGTTATGCCTTATGCGTTATGCGTTATGCGTTTTGCGTTATGCGTTATGCGTTATGCGTTATGCGTTATGCGTTATGCGTTATGCGTTATTCGTTATGCGTTATGCGTTATTCGTTATGCGTTATGCGTTATGCGTTGTGCGTTATGCGTTGTGCGTTATGCGTTATGCGTTATGCGTTATGCGTTATGCGTTATGCGTTATGCGTTATGCGTTATGCGTTATGCGTTATGCGTTATGCGTTTTGCGTTATGCGTTATGCGTTATGCGTTATGCGTTATGCGTTATGCGTTATGCGTTATTCGTTATGCGTTATGCGTTATTCGTTATGCGTTATGCGTTATGCGTTGAGCGTTATGCGTTATGCGTTATGCGTTATGCGTTATGCGTTATGCGTTATGCGTTATACGTTATGCGTTATGCGTTATGCGTTATGCGTTATGCGTTATGCGCTATGCGTTATGCGTTATGCTTTATGCGTTATGCGTTATGCGTTAAGCGTTATGCGTTATGCGTTATGGGTTATGCGTTAGGCGTTATGCGTTATGCGTTATGCTTTATGCGTTATGCGTGATCCGTTATGCGTTATGCGTTATGCGTTATGCGTTATGCGTTATGCGTTATTCGTTATGCGTTATGCGTTATGCGTTATGGGTTATTCGTTATGCGTTATGCGTTGTGCGTTATGCGTTGTGCGTTATGCGTTATGCGTTATGCGTTATGCTTTAGGCGTTATGCGTTATGCGTTTTGCTTTATGCGTTATGCGTGATCCGTTATGCGTTATGCGTTATGCGTTATGCGTTATGCGTTATGCGTTATGCGTTATGCGTTATGCGTTATGCGTTATGCGTTATGCGTTATGCGTTTTGCGTTATGCGTTATGCGTTATGCGTTATGAGTTATGCGTTATGCGTTATGCGTTATGCATTATGCGTTATGCGTGATGCGTTATGCGCTATGCGTTATGCGTTATGCGTTATGCGTTATGCGTTATGCGTTTGCGTTATGCGTTTTGCGTTATGCGTTATGCGTTATGCGTTATGCGTTATGCGTTATGCGTTATGCGTTATTCGTTATGCGTTATGCGTTATTCGTTATGCGTTATGCGTTATGCGTTGAGCGTTATGCGTTGTGCGTTATGCGTTATGCGTTATGCGTTATGCGTTATGCGTTATGCGTTATGCGTTATGCGTTATGCGTTATGCGTTATGCGTTATGCGCTATGCGTTATGCGTTATGCTTTATGCGTTATGCGTTATGCGTTATGCGTTATGCTTTATGCGTTATGTGTTATGCGTTATGCGTTATGCGTTATGCGTTATGCTTTATGCGTTATGCGTGATCCGTTATGCGTTATGCGTTATGCGTTATGCGTTACGCGTTATGCGTTATTCGTTATGCGTTATGCGTTATGCGTTATGGGTTATTCGTTATGCGTTATGCGTTTTGCGTTATGCGTTGTGCGTTATGCGTTATGCGTTATGCGTTATGCTTTAGGCGTTATGCGTTATGCGTTATGCTTTATGCGTTATGCGTGATCCGTTATGCGTTATGCGTTATGCGTTATGCGTTATGCGCTATGCGTTATGCGTTATGCGTTATGCGTTATGCGTTATGCGTTATGCGTTATGCGTTTTGCGTTATGCGTTATGCGTTATGCGTTATGAGTTATGCGTTATGCGTTATGCGTTATGCATTATGCGTTATGCGTGATGCGTTATGCGCTATGCGTTATGCGTTATGCGTTATGCGTTATGCGTTATGAGTTATGCGTTATGCGTTATGCGTTATGCGTTATGCGATGTGCGATATGCGTTATGCGTTATGCGTTATGCGTTATGCGTTATGCATTATGCGTTCGGCGTTATGCGTCATGCGTTATGCGTTATGCGTTATGCGTTATGCGTTATGCGTTATGCGTTATGCGTTATGCGTTATGCATTATGCGATATGCGTTGTTCGTTATGCGTTATGCGTTGTGAGTTATGAGTTATACGTTATGCGTTGTGCGTTATACGTTTGCGATATGCGTTATGCGTTATGCGTTATGCTTTATGCATTATGCGTTATGCGTTATGCGTTGTTCGTTATTCGTTATGCGATGTGCGTTATACGTTTGCGTTATGCGTTATGCGTTATGCGTTATGCGTTATGCGTTATGAGTTATACGTTATGCGTTATGCGTTATGCGTTATGCGCTATGCGTTATGCGTTATGCGTTATGCCTTATGCGTTATGCGTTATGCGTTTTGCGTTATGCGTTATGCGTTATGCGTTATGCGTTATGCGTTATGCGTTATGCGTTATTCGTTATGCGTTATGCGTTATTCGTTATGCGTTATGCGTTATGCGTTGTGCGTTATGCGTTGTGCGTTATGCGTTATGCGTTATGCGTTATGCGTTATGCGTTATGCGTTATGCGTTATGCGTTATGCGTTATGCGTTATGCGTTATGCGTTTTGCGTTATGCGTTATGCGTTATGCGTTATGCGTTATGCGTTATGCGTTATGCGTTATTCGTTATGCGTTATGCGTTATTCGTTATGCGTTATGCGTTATGCGTTGAGCGTTATGCGTTGTGCGTTATGCGTTATGCGTTATGCGTTATGCGTTATGCGTTATGCGTTATGCGTTATGCGTTATGCGTTATGCGTTATGCGTTATGCGTTATGCGTTATGCGTTATGCTTTATGCGTTATGCGTTATGCGTTAAGCGTTATGCGTTATGCGTTATGTGTTATGCGTTAGGCGTTATGCGTTATGCGTTATGCTTTATGCGTTATGCGTGATCCGTTATGCGTTATGCGTTATGCGTTATGCGTTACGCGTTATGCGTTATTCGTTATGCGTTATGCGTTATGCGTTATGGGTTATTCGTTATGCGTTATGCGTTGTGCGTTATGCGTTGTGCGTTATGCGTTATGCGTTATGCGTTATGCTTTAGGCGTTATGCGTTATGCGTTTTGCTTTATGCGTTATGCGTGATCCGTTATGCGTTATGCGTTATGCGTTATGCGTTATGCGTTATGCGTTATGCGTTATGCGTTATGCGTTATGCGTTATGCGTTATGCGTTATGCGTTTTGCGTTATGCGTTATGCGTTATGCGTTATGAGTTATGCGTTATGCGTTATGCGTTATGCATTATGCGTTATGCGTGATGCGTTATGCGCTATGCGTTATGCGTTATGCGTTATGCGTTATGCGTTATGCGTTTGCGTTATGCGTTTTGCGTTATGCGTTATGCGTTATGCGTTATGCGTTATGCGTTATGCGTTATGCGTTATTCGTTATGCGTTATGCGTTATTCGTTATGCGTTATGCGTTATGCGTTGAGCGTTATGCGTTATGCGTTATGCGTTATGCGTTATGCGTTATGCGTTATGCGTTATGCGTTATGCGTTATGCGTTATGCGTTATGCGTTATGCGTTATGCGCTATGCGTTATGCGTTATGCGTTATGCGTTATGCGTTATGCGTTAAGCGTTATGCGTTATGCGTTATGTGTTATGCGTTAGGCGTTATGCGTTATGCGTTATGCTTTATGCGTTATGCGTGATCCGTTATGCGTTATGCGTTATGCGTTATGCGTTACGCGTTATGCGTTATTCGTTATGCGTTATGCGTTATGCGTTATGGGTTATTCGTTATGCGTTATGCGTTGTGCGTTATGCGTTGTGCGTTATGCGTTATGCGTTATGCGTTATGCTTTAGGCGTTATGCGTTATGCGTTATGCTTTATGCGTTATGCGTGATGCGTTATGCGTTATGCGTTATGCGTTATGCGTTATGCGCTATGCGTTATGCGTTATGCGTTATGCGTTATGCGTTATGCGTTATGCGTTATGCGTTATGCGTTATGCGTTATGCGTTATGCGTTATGAGTTATGCGTTATGCGTTATGCGTTATGCATTATGCGTTATGCGTGATGCGTTATGCGCTATGCGTTATGCGTTATGCGTTATGCGTTATGCGTTATGAGTTATGCGTTATGCGTTATGCGTTATGCGTTATGCGATGTGCGATATGCGTTATGCGTTATGCGTTATGCGTTATGCGTTATGCATTATGCGTTATGCGTTATGCGTTATGCGTTATGCGTTGTGCATTATGCATTATGCGTTATGCGTTATGCGTTATGCTTTATGCGTGATGCGTTATGCTTTATGCGTTATGCGTTATGCGTTATGCGTTAGGCTTTATGCGTTATGCGTTATGCGTTATGCGTTATGCGTTATGCGTTATGCGTTATGCGTTATGCGTTATGCGTTATGCGTTATGCATTATGCGATATGCGTTGTTCGTTATGCGTTATGCGTTGTGAGTTATGAGTTATACGTTATGCGTTGTGCGTTATACGTTTGCGATATGCGTTATGCGTTATGCGTTATGCTTTATGCATTATGCGTTATGCGTTATGCGTTGTTCGTTATTCGTTATGCGATGTGCGTTATACGTTTGCGTTATGCGTTATGCGTTATGCGTTATGCGTTATGAGTTATACGTTATGCGTTATGCATTATGCGTTATGCGTTATGCGTTATGCGTTAGGCTTTATGCGTTATGCGTTATGCGTTATGCGTTATGCGTTATGCGTTATGCGTTATGCGTTATGCGTTATGCGTTATGCGTTATGCGTTATGCGTTATGCGTTATGCGTTATGCATTATGCGATATGCGTTGTTCGTTATGCGTTATGCGTTGTGAGTTATGAGTTATACGTTATGCGTTGTGCGTTATACGTTTGCGATATGCGTTATGCGTTATGCGTTATGCTTTATGCATTATGCGTTATGCGTTATGCGTTGTTCGTTATTCGTTATGCGATGTGCGTTATACGTTTGCGTTATGCGTTATGCGTTATGCGTTATGCGTTATGCATTATGCGTTATGCGTGATGCGTTATGCGCTATGCGTTATGCGTTATGCGTTATGCGTTATGCGTTATGAGTTATGCGTTATGCGTTATGCGTTATGCGTTATGCGATGTGCGTTATGCGTTATGCGTTATGCGTTATGCGTTATGCGTTATACATTATGCGTTATGCGTTATGCGTTATGCTTTGTGCGTTATGCGTTATGCGTTATGAGTAATGCGTGATCCGTCATGCGTTATACATTATGCTATATGCGTTATGCCTTATGCCTTATGCGTTACACGTAATGCGTTATGCGTTATGAGTAATGCTTGATCCGATATGCGTTATGCGGTATGCGTTATGCGTTATGAGTAATGCTGGATCCGTTATGCGTTTTGCGTTATGGATTATGCGTTTTGCGTTATTCGTTATGCGTTGTGCTTTATGCGTTATGCGTTATGGATTATGCGTTATTGCGATATTCGTTGTGTGTTATGCGTTATGCGTTATGCGTTATGCGTTGTGCGATATGTGTTATGCGTTATGCGTTATGCGTTATGCGTTATGCGCTATGCGTTTTGCGTTATACGTTATGAGGTATTCGTTATGCGATATGCGTTTTGCGTTATGCGTTATGCGTTATGCGTTATGCGTTATGCGTTATGCGTTACGCATTATGAGGTATTCGTTATGCGTGATGCGTTATGCGTTATGCGTTATGCGTTATGCTTCATGCGTTGTGCGTTATACGTTATGCGTTATGCGTTATGCGTTATGCGTTCTGCGTTATGCTTTATGCGTTATGCGTTATGCTTTATGCGTTATGCGTTATGCGTTAAGCGTTATGCGTTATGCGTTATGTGTTATGCGTTAGGCGTTATGCGTTATGCGTTATGCGTTATGCGTTATGCGTTACGCGTTATGCGTTATTCGTTATGCGTTATGCGTTATGCGTTATGGGTTATTCGTTATGCGTTATGCGTTGTGCGTTATGCGTTGTGCGTTATGCGTTATGCGTTATGCGTTATGCTTTAGGCGTTATGCGTTATGCGTTATGCTTTATGCGTTATGCGTGATCCGTTATGCGTTATGCGTTATGCGTTATGCGTTATGCGCTATGCGTTATGCGTTATGCGTTATGCGTTATGCGTTATGCGTTATGCGTTATGCGTTTTGCGTTATGCGTTATGCGTTATGCGTTATGAGTTATGCGTTATGCGTTATGCGTTATGCATTATGCGTTATGCGTGATGCGTTATGCGCTATGCGTTATGCGTTATGCGTTATGCGTTATGCGTTATGAGTTATGCGTTATGCGTTATGCGTTATGCGTTATGCGATGTGCGTTATGCGTTATGCGTTATGCGTTATGCGTTATGCGTTATGCGTTATGCGTTATGCGTGATCCGTTATGCGTTAGGCGTTATGCGTTTTGCGGTATTCGTTATGCGTTGTGCATTATGCATTATGCGTTATGCGTTATGCGTTATGCTTTATGCGTGATGCGTTATGCTTTATGCGTTATGCGTTATGCGTTATGCGTTAGGCTTTATGCGTTATGCGTTATGCGTTATGCGTTATGCGTTATGCGTTATGCGTTATGCGTTATGCGTTATGCGTTATGCGTTATGCGTTATGCATTATGCGATATGCGTTGTTCGTTATGCGTTATGCGTTATGCGTTGAGCGTTATGCGTTGTGCGTTATGCGTTATGCGTTATGCGTTATGCGTTATGCGTTATGCGTTATGCGTTATGCGTTATGCGTTATGCGTTATGCGCTATGCGTTATGCGTTATGCGTTATGCGTTATGCGTTATGCGTTATGCGTTATTCGTTATGCGTTATGCGTTATTCGTTATGCGTTATGCGTTATGCGTTGTGCGTTATGCGTTGTGCGTTATGCGTTATGCGTTATGCGTTATGCGTTATGCGTTATGCGTTATGCGTTATGCGTTATGCGTTATGCGTTTTGCGTTATGCGTTATGCGTTATGCGTTATGCGTTATGCGTTATGCGTTATGCGTTATTCGTTATGCGTTATGCGTTATTCGTTATGCGTTATGCGTTATGCGTTGAGCGTTATGCGTTGTGCGTTATGCGTTATGCGTTATGCGTTATGCGTTATGCGTTATGCGTTATGCGTTATGCGTTATGCGTTATGCGTTATGCGTTATGCGTTATGCGTTATGCGTTATGCGTTATGCGCTATGCGTTATGCGTTATGCTTTATGCGTTATGCGTTATGCGTTAAGCGTTATGCGTTATGCGTTATGCGTTATGCGTTATGCGTTATTCGTTATGCGTTATGCGTTATTCGTTATGCGTTATGCGTTATGCGTTGAGCGTTATGCGTTGTGCGTTATGCGTTATGCGTTATGCGTTATGCGTTATGCGTTATGCGTTATGCGTTATGCGTTATGCGTTATGCGTTATGCGTTATGCGTTATGCGCTATGCGTTATGCGTTATGCGTTATGCGTTATGCGTTATGCGTTATGCGTTATTCGTTATGCGTTATGCGTTATTCGTTATGCGTTATGCGTTATGCGTTGTGCGTTATGCGTTGTGCGTTATGCGTTATGCGTTATGCGTTATGCGTTATGCGTTATGCGTTATGCGTTATGCGTTATGCGTTATGCGTTATGCGTTATGCGTTTTGCGTTATGCGTTATGCGTTATGCGTTATGCGTTATGCGTTATGCGTTATGCGTTATTCGTTATGCGTTATGCGTTATTCGTTATGCGTTATGCGTTATGCGTTGAGCGTTATGCGTTGTGCGTTATGCGTTATGCGTTATGCGTTATGCGTTATGCGTTATGCGTTATGCGTTATGCGTTATGCGTTATGCGTTATGCGTTATGCGTTATGCGTTATGCGTTATGCGTTATGCGCTATGCGTTATGCGTTATGCTTTATGCGTTATGCGTTATGCGTTAAGCGTTATGCGTTATGCGTTATGCGTTATGCGCTATGCGTTATGCGTTATGCTTTATGCGTTATGCGTTATGCGTTAAGCGTTATGCGTTATGCGTTATGTGTTATGCGTTAGGCGTTATGCGTTATGCGTTATGCTTTATGCGTTATGCGTGATCCGTTATGCGTTATGCGTTATGCGTTATGCGTTATGCGTTACGCGTTATGCGTTATTCGTTATGCGTTATGCGTTATGCGTTATGGGTTATTCGTTATGCGTTATGCGTTGTGCGTTATGCGTTGTGCGTTATGCGTTATGCGTTATGCGTTATGCTTTAGGCGTTATGCGTTATGCGTTATGCTTTATGCGTTATGCGTGATCCGTTATGCGTTATGCGTTATGCGTTATGCGTTATGCGCTATGCGTTATGCGTTATGCGTTATGCGTTATGCGTTATGCGTTATGCGTTATGCGTTTTGCGTTATGCGTTATGCGTTATGCGTTATGAGTTATGCGTTATGCGTTATGCGTTATGCATTATGCGTTATGCGTGATGCGTTATGCGCTATGCGTTATGCGTTATGCGTTATGCGTTATGAGTTATGCGTTATGCGTTATGCGTTATGCGTTATGCGATGTGCGTTATGCGTTATGCGTTATGCGTTATGCGTTATGCGTTATGCGTTATGCGTTATGCGTTATGCGTTATGCGTGATCCGTTATGCGTTAGGCGTTATGCGTTTTGCGGTATTCGTTATGCGTTGTGCATTATGCATTATGCGTTATGCGTTATGCGTTATGCTTTATGCGTGATGCGTTATGCTTTATGCGTTATGCGTTATGCGTTATGCGTTAGGCTTTATGCGTTATGCGTTATGCGTTATGCGTTATGCGTTATGCGTTATGCGTTATGCGTTATGCGTTATGCGTTATGCGTTATGCGTTATGCATTATGCGATATGCGTTGTTCGTTATGCGTTATGCGTTGTGAGTTATGAGTTATACGTTATGCGTTGTGCGTTATACGTTTGCGATATGCGTTATGCGTTATGCGTTATGCTTTATGCATTATGCGTTATGCGTTATGCGTTGTTCGTTATTCGTTATGCGATGTGCGTTATACGTTTGCGTTATGCGTTATGCGTTATGCGTTATGAGTTATACGTTATGCGTTATGCATTATGCGTTATGCGTCATGCTTTATGCGTGATGCGTAATGCTTTATGCGTTATGCGTTATGCGTTATGCGTTATGCGTTATGCGTTATGCGTTATGCGTTATGCGCTATGCGTTATGCATTATGCGTTATGCGTTATGCGTTGTTCGTTATTCGTTATGCGATGTGCGTTATACGTTTGCGTTATGCGTTATGCGTTATGCGTTATGAGTTATACGTTATGCGTTATGCATTATGCGTTATGCGTTATGCGTTATGCGTTAGGCTTTATGCGTTATGCGTTATGCGTTATGCGTTATGCGTTATGCGTTATGCGTTATGCGTTATGCGTTATGCGTTATGCGTTATGCGTTATGCGTTATGCGTTATGCGTTATGCATTATGCGATATGCGTTGTTCGTTATGCGTTATGCGTTGTGAGTTATGAGTTATACGTTATGCGTTGTGCGTTATACGTTTGCGATATGCGTTATGCGTTATGCGTTATGCTTTATGCATTATGCGTTATGCGTTATGCGTTGTTCGTTATTCGTTATGCGATGTGCGTTATACGTTTGCGTTATGCGTTATGCGTTATGCGTTATGCGTTATGAGTTATACGTTATGCGTTATGCATTATGCGTTATGCGTCATGCTTTATGCGTGATGCGTAATGCTTTATGCGTTATGCGTTATGCGTTATGCGTTATGCGTTATGCGTTATGCGTTATGCGCTATGCGTTATGCATTATGCGTTATGCCTTATGCGTTATGGGTTATACGGTATGCGTTATGCGTTATGCGTTATATGTTATGCGTTATGCGTTATGCGTTATGCGTTATGCGTTATGCGTTATGCGTTATGCGTTATGCGTTTTGCGTTATGCGTTACGCGTTATGCGTTATGAGTTATGCGTTATGCGTTATGCGTTATGCATTATGCGTTATGCGTGATGCGTTATGCGCTATGCGTTATGCGTTATGCGTTATGCGTTATGCGTTATGAGTTATGCGTTATGCGTTATGCGTTATGCGTTATGCGATGTGCGTTATGCGTTATGCGTTATGCGTTATGCGTTATGCGTTATACATTATGCGTTATGCGTTATGCGTTATGCTTTGTGCGTTATGCGTTATGCGTTATGAGTAATGCGTGATCCGTCATGCGTTATACATTATGCTATATGCGTTATGCCTTATGCCTTATGCGTTACACGTAATGCGTTATGCGTTATGAGTAATGCTTGATCCGATATGCGTTATGCGGTATGCGTTATGCGTTATGAGTAATGCTGGATCCGTTATGCGTTTTGCGTTATGGATTATGCGTTATGCGTTTTGCGTTATTCGTTATGCGTTGTGCTTTATGCGTTATGCGTTATGGATTATGCGTTATTGCGATATTAGTTGTGTGTTATGCGTTATGCGTTATGCGTTATGCGTTATGCGTTGTGCGATATGTGTTATGCGTTATGCGTTATGCGCTATGCGTTTTGCGTTATACGTTATGAGGTATTCGTTATGCGATATGCGTTTTGCCTTATACGTTTTGCGATATGCGTTTTGCGTTATAAATTATGCGATATGCGTTATGCGTTATAAGTTATACGTTATGCGTTAAGCGTTATGTTTTATGCGTAATGCGTTATGCCTTATGCGTTATGCGTTATGCGTTATGAGTTATAAGTTATGCGTTATGCGTTATGCGTTATGCGTTATGCGTTATGCGTTATGCGTTATGAGTTATGCGTTATGCGTTATGCGCTATGCGTTATGCGTTATGTGTTATGCGTTATGCTTTATGCGTTATGCGTGATCCGTTATGCGTTATGCGTTATGCGTTATGCGTTATGCGTTATGCGTTATGCGTTACGCATTATGAGGTATTCGTTATGCGTGATGCGTTATGCGTTATGCGTTATGCGTGATGCGTTATGCGTTATGCTTCATGCGTTGTGCGTTATACGTTATGCGTTATGCGTTATGCGTTATGCGTTCTGCGTTATGCTTTATGCGTTATGCGTTATGCGTTCTGGGTTATACGGTATGCGTTATGCGTTATGCGTTATATGTTATGCGTTATGCGTTCTGCGTTATGCTTTATGCGTTATGCGTGATCCGTTATGCGTTAGGCGTTATGCGTTATGCGTTATGCGTTATGCGTTAGCCGTTATGCGTTATGCGTTATGCGTTATACGGTATGCGTTATGCGTTATGCGTTATGCGTTATGCGTTATGCGTTATGCGTTATGCGTTATGCGTTATGCGTTATGCGTTAGCCGTTATGCGTTATGCGTTATGCGTTATACGGTATGCGTTATGCGTTATGCGTTATGCGTGATGCGTTATGCGTTATGCGTTATGCGTTATGCGTTATGCGTTATGCGTTATGCGTTATGCGTTATGCGTTATGCGTGATCCGTTATGCGTTAGGCGTTATGCGTTTTGCGGTATTCGTTATGCGTTGTGCATTATGCATAATGCGTTATGCGTTATGCGTTATGCTTTATGCGTGATGCGTTATGCTTTATGCGTTATGCGTTATGCGTTATGCGTTAGGCTTTATGCGTTATGCGTTATGCGTTATGCGTTATGCGTTATGCGTTATGCGTTATGCGTTATGCGTTATGCGTTATGCATTATGCGATATGCGTTGTTCGTTATGCGTTATGCGTTGTGAGTTATGAGTTATACGTTATGCGTTGTGCGTTATACGTTTGCGATATGCGTTATGCGTTATGCGTTATGCTTTATGCATTATGCGTTATGCGTTATGCGTTGTTCGTTATTCGTTATGCGATGTGCGTTATACGTTTGCGTTATGCGTTATGCGTTATGCGTTATGCGTTATGAGTTATACGTTATGCGTTATGCATTATGCGTTATGCGTCATGCTTTATGCGTGATGCGTAATGCTTTATGCGTTATGCGTTATGCGTTATGCGTTATGCGTTATGCGTTATGCGCTATGCGTTATGCATTATGCGTTATGCCTTATGCGTTATGGGTTATACGGTATGCGTTATGCGTTATGCGTTATATGTTATGCGTTATGCGTTAGGCGTTATGCGTTATGCGTTATGCTTTATGCGTTATGCGTGATCCGTTATGCGTTATGCGTTATGCGTTATGCGTTATGCGCTATGCGTTATGCGTTATGCGTTATGCGTTATGCGTTATGCGTGATGCGTTATGCGTTATGCGTTATGCGTTCTGCGTTATGCGTTATGCGTTATGCGTTATGCTTTGTGCGTTATGCGTTATGCGTTATGAGTAATGCGTGATCCGCTATGCGTTATGCGTTATGCGTTTTGCGTTATGCGTTATGCGTTATGCGTTATGAGTTATGCGTTATGCGTTATGCGTTATGCATTATGCGTTATGCGTGATGCGTTATGCGCTATGCGTTATGCGTTATGCGTTATGCGTTATGCGTTATGCGTTATGCTTTATGCGTGATGCGTTATGCTTTATGCGTTATGCGTTATGCGTTATGCGTTATGCTTTATGCGTTATGCGTTACGCGTTATGCGTTATGCGTTATGCGTTATGCGTTATGCGTTATGCGTTATGCGTTATGCGTTATGCATTATGCGATATGCGTTGTTCGTTATGCGTTATGCGTTGTGAGTTATGAGTTATACGTTATGCGTTGTGCGTTATACGTTTGCGATATGCGTTATGCGTTATGCGTTATGCTTTATGCATTATGCGTTATGCGTTATGCGTTGTTCGTTATTCGTTATGCGATGTGCGTTATACGTTTGCGTTATGCGTTATGCGTTATGCGTTATGCGTTATGAGTTATACGTTATGCGTTATGCATTATGCGTTATGCGTCATGCTTTATGCGTGATGCGTAATGCTTTATGCGTTATGCGTTATGCGTTATGCGTTATGCGTTATGCGTTATGCGCTATGCGTTATGCATTATGCGTTATGCCTTATGCGTTATGGGTTATACGGTATGCGTTATGCGTTATGCGTTATATGTTATGCGTTATGCGTTAGGCGTTATGCGTTATGCGTTATGCTTTATGCGTTATGCGTGATCCGTTATGCGTTATGCGTTATGCGTTATGCGTTATGCGCTATGCGTTATGCGTTATGCGTTATGCGTTATGCGTTATGCGTGATGCGTTATGCGTTATGCGTTTTGCGTTCTGCGTTATGCGTTATGCGTTATGCGTTATGCTTTATGCGTTATGCGTTATGCGTTATGAGTAATGCGTGATCCGCTATGCGTTATGCGTTATGCGTTTTGCGTTATGCGTTATGCGTTATGCGTTATGAGTTATGCGTTATGCGTTATGCGTTATGCATTATGCGTTATGCGTGATGCGTTATGCGCTATGCGTTATGCGTTATGCGTTATGCGTTATGCGTTATGAGTTATGCGTTATGCGTTATGCGTTATGCGTTATGCGATGTGCGTTATGCGTTATGCGTTATGCGTTATGCGTTATACATTATGCGTTATGCGTTATGCGTTATGCTTTGTGCGTTATGCGTTATGCGTTATGAGTAATGCGTGATCCGTCTAGCGTTATACATTATGCTATATGCGTTATGCCTTATGCCTTATGCGTTACACGTAATGCGTTATGCGTTATGAGTAATGCTTGATCCGATATGCGTTATGCGGTATGCGTTATGCGTTATGAGTAATGCTGGATCCGTTATGCGTTTTGCGTTATGGATTATGCGTTATGCGTTATGCGTTATTCGTTATGCGTTGTGCTTTATGCGTTATGCGTTATGGATTATACGTTATTGCGATATTCGTTGTGTGTTATGCTTTATGCGTTATGCGTTATGCGTTATGCGTTATGCGTTATGCGTTATGCGTTATGCGTTATGCGTTATGCGTTATGCGTTATGCGTTATGCTTTGTGCGTTATGCGTTATGCGTTATGCTTTATGCGTGATGCGTAATGCTTTATGCGTTATGCGTTATGCGTTATGCGTTATGCGTTATGCGTTATGCGTTGTTCGTTATTCGTTATGCGATGTGCGTTATACGTTTGCGTTATGCGTTATGCGTTATGCGTTATGCGTTATGAGTTATACGTTATGCGTTATGCATTATGCGTTATGCGTCATGCTTTATGCGTGATGCGTAATGCTTTATGCGTTATGCGTTATGCGTTATGCGTTATGCGTTATGTGTTATGCGTTATGCGCTATGCGTTATGCATTATGCGTTATGCCTTATGCGTTATGGGTTATACGGTATGCGTTATGCGTTATGCGTTATATGTTATGCGTTATGCGTTAGGCGTTATGCGTTATGCGTTATGCTTTATGCGTTATGCGTGATCCGTTATGCGTTATGCGTTATGCGTTATGCGTTATGCGCTATGCGTTATGCGTTATGCGTTATGCGTTATGCGTTATGCGTGATGCGTTATGCGTTATGCGTTTTGCGTTCTGCGTTATGCGTTATGCGTTATGCGTTATGCTTTATGCGTTATGCGTTATGCGTTATGAGTAATGCGTGATCCGCTATGCGTTATGCGTTATGCGTTTTGCGTTATGCGTTATGCGTTATGCGTTATGAGTTATGCGTTATGCGTTATGCGTTATGCGTTATGCGTTATGCGTGATGCGTTATGCGCTATGCGTTATGCGTTATGCGTTATGCGTTATGCGTTATGAGTTATGCGTTATGCGTTATGCGTTATGCGTTATGCGATGTGCGTTATGCGTTATGCGTTATGCGTTATGCGTTATACATTATGCGTTATGCGTTATGCGTTATGCTTTTTGCGTTATGCGTTATGCGTTATGAGTAATGCGTGATCCGTCATGCGTTATACATTATGCTATATGCGTTATGCGTTATGCCTTATGCGTTACACGTAATGCGTTATGCGTTATGAGTAATGCTTGATCCGATATGCGTTATGCGGTATGCGTTATGCGTTATGAGTAATGCTGGATCCGTTATGCGTTTTGCGTTATGGATTATGCGTTATGCGTTATGCGTTATTCGTTATGCGTTGTGCTTTATGCGTTATGCGTTATGGATTATACGTTATTGCGATATTCGTTGTGTGTTATGCTTTATGCGTTATGCGTTATGCGTTGTGCGTTATGCGTTATGCGTTATGCGTTATGCGTTATGCGTTATGCGTTATGCGTTATGCGTTATGCTTTGTGCGTTATGCGTTATGCGTTATGAGTAATGCGTGATCCGTCATGCGTTATGCGTTATGCTATATGCGTTACGCCTTATGCCTTATGCCGTATGCCTAATGCGTTAGGCGTTATGCGTTATACGTTATGCGTTATGCGTTATGCGTGATGCGTTATGCGCTATGCGTTATGCGTTATGCGTTATGCGTTATGCGTTATGAGTTATGCGTTATGCGTTATGCGTTATGCGTTATGCGATGTGCGTTATGCGTTATGCGTTATGCGTTATACATTATGCGTTATGCGTTATGCGTTATGCTTTGTGCGTTATGCGTTATGCGTTATGAGTAATGCGTGATCCGTCATGCGTTATACATTATGCTATATGCGTTATGCCTTATGCCTTATGCGTTACACGTAATGCGTTATGCGTTATGAGTAATGCTTGATCCGATATGCGTTATGCGGTATGCGTTATGCGTTATGAGTAATGCTGGATCCGTTATGCGTTTTGCGTTATGGATTATGCGTTATGCGTTATGCGTTTTGCGTTATTCGTTATGCGTTGTGCTTTATGCGTTATGCGTTATGGATTATGCGTTATTGCGATATTCGTTGTGTGTTATGCGTTATGCGTTATGCGTTGTGCGTTATGCGTTATGCGTTAGGCGTTATGCGTTATACATTATGCGTTATGCGTTATGCGTTATTCGTTATGCGTTATGCGTTATTAGTTATGCGTTATGCGTTATGCGTGATGCGTTATGCGTTATGCGTTATGCGTTATGCGTTATGCGTTATGAGTTATGCGTTATGCGTTATGCGTTATGCGTTATGCGATGTGCGTTATGCGTTATGCGTTATGCGTTATGCGTTATACATTATGCGTTATGCGTTATGCGTTATGCTTTGTGCGTTATGCGTTATGCGTTATGAGTAATGCGTGATCCGTCATGCGTTATACATTATGCTATATGCGTTATGCCTTATGCCTAATGCGTTACACGTAATGCGTTATGCGTTATGAGTAATGCTTGATCCGATATGCGTTATGCGGTATGCGTTTTGCGTTATTCGTTATGCGTTGTGCTTTATGCGTTATGCGTTATGGATTATGCGTTATTGCGATATTCGTTGTGTGTTATGCGTTATGCGTTATGCGTTGTGCGTTATGCGTTATGCGTTAGGCGTTATGCGTTATACGTTATTCGTTATGCGTTATGCGTTATGCGTTAGCCGTTATGCGTTATGCGTTATGCGTTATACGGTATGCGTTATGCGTTATGCGTTATGCGTTATGCGTTATGCGTTATGCGTTATGCGTTATGCGTTATGCGTTATGCGTTATGCGTTACGCATTATGAGGTATTCGTTATGCGTGATGCGTTATGCGTTATGCGTTATGCGTTATGCGTTATGCGTTATGCGTTATGCGTTATGCGTTATGCGTTATGCGTTATGCGTTATGCGTTAGCCGTTATGCGTTATGCGTTATGCGTTATACGGTATGCGTTATGCGTTATGCGTTATGCGTGATGCGTTATGCGTTATGCGTTATGCGTTATGCGTTATGCGTTATGCGTTATGCGTTATGCGTTATGCGTTATGCGTGATCCGTTATGCGTTAGGCGTTATGCGTTTTGCGGTATTCGTTATGCGTTGTGCATTATGCATAATGCGTTATGCGTTATGCGTTATGCTTTATGCGTGATGCGTTATGCTTTATGCGTTATGCGTTATGCGTTATGCGTTAGGCTTTATGCGTTATGCGTTATGCGTTATGCGTTATGCGTTATGCGTTATGCGTTATGCGTTATGCGTTATGCGTTATGCATTATGCGATATGCGTTGTTCGTTATGCGTTATGCGTTGTGAGTTATGAGTTATACGTTATGCGTTGTGCGTTATACGTTTGCGATATGCGTTATGCGTTATGCGTTATGCTTTATGCATTATGCGTTATGCGTTATGCGTTGTTCGTTATTCGTTATGCGATGTGCGTTATACGTTTGCGTTATGCGTTATGCGTTATGCGTTATGCGTTATGAGTTATACGTTATGCGTTATGCATTATGCGTTATGCGTCATGCTTTATGCGTGATGCGTAATGCTTTATGCGTTATGCGTTATGCGTTATGCGTTATGCGTTATGCGTTATGCGCTATGCGTTATGCATTATGCGTTATGCCTTATGCGTTATGGGTTATACGGTATGCGTTATGCGTTATGCGTTATATGTTATGCGTTATGCGTTAGGCGTTATGCGTTATGCGTTATGCTTTATGCGTTATGCGTGATCCGTTATGCGTTATGCGTTATGCGTTATGCGTTATGCGCTATGCGTTATGCGTTATGCGTTATGCGTTATGCGTTATGCGTGATGCGTTATGCGTTATGCGTTATGCGTTCTGCGTTATGCGTTATGCGTTATGCGTTATGCTTTGTGCGTTATGCGTTATGCGTTATGAGTAATGCGTGATCCGCTATGCGTTATGCGTTATGCGTTTTGCGTTATGCGTTATGCGTTATGCGTTATGAGTTATGCGTTATGCGTTATGCGTTATGCATTATGCGTTATGCGTGATGCGTTATGCGCTATGCGTTATGCGTTATGCGTTATGCGTTATGCGTTATGCGTTATGCTTTATGCGTGATGCGTTATGCTTTATGCGTTATGCGTTATGCGTTATGCGTTAGGCTTTATGCGTTATGCGTTACGCGTTATGCGTTATGCGTTATGCGTTATGCGTTATGCGTTATGCGTTATGCGTTATGCGTTATGCATTATGCGATATGCGTTGTTCGTTATGCGTTATGCGTTGTGAGTTATGAGTTATACGTTATGCGTTGTGCGTTATACGTTTGCGATATGCGTTATGCGTTATGCGTTATGCTTTATGCATTATGCGTTATGCGTTATGCGTTGTTCGTTATTCGTTATGCGATGTGCGTTATACGTTTGCGTTATGCGTTATGCGTTATGCGTTATGCGTTATGAGTTATACGTTATGCGTTATGCATTATGCGTTATGCGTCATGCTTTATGCGTGATGCGTAATGCTTTATGCGTTATGCGTTATGCGTTATGCGTTATGCGTTATGCGTTATGCGCTATGCGTTATGCATTATGCGTTATGCCTTATGCGTTATGGGTTATACGGTATGCGTTATGCGTTATGCGTTATATGTTATGCGTTATGCGTTAGGCGTTATGCGTTATGCGTTATGCTTTATGCGTTATGCGTGATCCGTTATGCGTTATGCGTTATGCGTTATGCGTTATGCGCTATGCGTTATGCGTTATGCGTTATGCGTTATGCGTTATGCGTGATGCGTTATGCGTTATGCGTTTTGCGTTCTGCGTTATGCGTTATGCGTTATGCGTTATGCTTTGTGCGTTATGCGTTATGCGTTATGAGTAATGCGTGATCCGCTATGCGTTATGCGTTATGCGTTATGCGTTATGCGTTATGCGTTATGCGTTATGAGTTATGCGTTATGCGTTATGCGTTATGCATTATGCGTTATGCGTGATGCGTTATGCGCTATGCGTTATGCGTTATGCGTTATGCGTTATGCGTTATGAGTTATGCGTTATGCGTTATGCGTTATGCGTTATGCGATGTGCGTTATGCGTTATGCGTTATGCGTTATGCGTTATACATTATGCGTTATGCGTTATGCGTTATGCTTTGTGCGTTATGCGTTATGCGTTATGAGTAATGCGTGATCCGTCTAGCGTTATACATTATGCTATATGCGTTATGCCTTATGCCTTATGCGTTACACGTAATGCGTTATGCGTTATGAGTAATGCTTGATCCGATATGCGTTATGCGGTATGCGTTATGCGTTATGAGTAATGCTGGATCCGTTATGCGTTTTGCGTTATGGATTATGCGTTATGCGTTATGCGTTATTCGTTATGCGTTGTGCTTTATGCGTTATGCGTTATGGATTATACGTTATTGCGATATTCGTTGTGTGTTATGCTTTATGCGTTATGCGTTATGCGTTATGCGTTATGCGTTATGCGTTATGCGTTATGCGTTATGCGTTATGCGTTATGCGTTATGCGTTATGCTTTGTGCGTTATGCGTTATGCGTTATGCTTTATGCGTGATGCGTAATGCTTTATGCGTTATGCGTTATGCGTTATGCGTTATGCGTTATGCGTTATGCGTTGTTCGTTATTCGTTATGCGATGTGCGTTATACGTTTGCGTTATGCGTTATGCGTTATGCGTTATGCGTTATGAGTTATACGTTATGCGTTATGCATTATGCGTTATGCGTCATGCTTTATGCGTGATGCGTAATGCTTTATGCGTTATGCGTTATGCGTTATGCGTTATGCGTTATGTGTTATGCGTTATGCGCTATGCGTTATGCATTATGCGTTATGCCTTATGCGTTATGGGTTATACGGTATGCGTTATGCGTTATGCGTTATATGTTATGCGTTATGCGTTAGGCGTTATGCGTTATGCGTTATGCTTTATGCGTTATGCGTTATGCGTTATGCGTTATGCGTTATGCGTTATGCGTTATGCGCTATGCGTTATGCGTTATGCGTTATGCGTTATGCGTTATGCGTGATGCGTTATGCGTTATGCGTTTTGCGTTCTGCGTTATGCGTTATGCGTTATGCGTTATGCTTTGTGCGTTATGCGTTATGCGTTATGAGTAATGCGTGATCCGCTATGCGTTATGCGTTATGCGTTTTGCGTTATGCGTTATGCGTTATGCGTTATGAGTTATGCGTTATGCGTTATGCGTTATGCATTATGCGTTATGCGTTATGCGTTATGCGCTATGCGTTATGCGTTATGCGTTATGCGTTATGCGTTATGAGTTATGCGTTATGCGTTATGCGTTATGCGTTATGCGATGTGCGTTATGCGTTATGCGTTATGCGTTATGCGTTATACATTATGCGTTATGCGTTATGCGTTATGCTTTGTGCGTTATGCGTTATGCGTTATGAGTAATGCGTGATCCGTCATGCGTTATACATTATGCTATATGCGTTATGCCTTATGCCTTATGCGTTACACGTAATGCGTTATGCGTTATGAGTAATGCTTGATCCGATATGCGTTATGCGGTATGCGTTATGCGTTATGAGTAATGCTGGATCCGTTATGCGTTTTGCGTTATGGATTATGCGTTATGCGTTATGCGTTATTCGTTATGCGTTGTGCTTTATGCGTTATGCGTTATGGATTATACGTTATTGCGATATTCGTTGTGTGTTATGCTTTATGCGTTATGCGTTATGCGTTGTGCGTTATGCGTTATGCGTTATGCGTTATGCGTTATGCGTTATGCGTTATGCGTTATGCGTTATGCTTTGTGCGTTATGCGTTATGCGTTATGAGTAATGCGTGATCCGTCATGCGTTATGCGTTATGCTATATGCGTTACGCCTTATGCCTTATGCCGTATGCCTAATGCGTTAGGCGTTATGCGTTATACGTTATGCGTTATGCGTTATGCGTGATGCGTTATGCGCTATGCGTTATGCGTTATGCGTTATGCGTTATGCGTTATGAGTTATGCGTTATGCGTTATGCGTTATGCGTTATGCGATGTGCGTTATGCGTTATGCGTTATGCGTTATACATTATGCGTTATGCGTTATGCGTTATGCTTTGTGCGTTATGCGTTATGCGTTATGAGTAATGCGTGATCCGTCATGCGTTATACATTATGCTATATGCGTTATGCCTTATGCCTTATGCGTTACACGTAATGCGTTATGCGTTATGAGTAATGCTTGATCCGATATGCGTTATGCGGTATGCGTTATGCGTTATGAGTAATGCTGGATCCGTTATGCGTTTTGCGTTATGGATTATGCGTTATGCGTTATGCGTTATGCGTTATTCGTTATGCGTTGTGCTT
This sequence comes from Lasioglossum morio, assembly GCA_916610235.2. NCBI lineage: Eukaryota > Metazoa > Arthropoda > Insecta > Hymenoptera > Halictidae > Lasioglossum > Lasioglossum morio. The sequence goes on along the minus strand of CAKAJA020000513.1, from coordinate 1,947,832 downwards.
TATGCGTTATGCGTTATGGATTATGCGTTATTGCGATATTCGTTGTGTGTTATGCGTTATGCGTTATGCGTTGTGCGTTATGCGTTATGCGTTAGGCGTTATGCGTTATACATTATGCGTTATGCGTTATGCGTTATTCGTTATGCGTTATGCGTTATTAGTTATGCGTTATGCGTTATGCGTGATGCGTTATGCGTTATGCGTTATGCGTTATGCGTTATGCGTTATGAGTTATGCGTTATGCGTTATGCGTTATGCGTTATGCGATGTGCGTTATGCGTTATGCGTTATGCGTTATGCGTTATACATTATGCGTTATGCGTTATGCGTTATGCTTTGTGCGTTATGCGTTATGCGTTATGAGTAATGCGTGATCCGTCATGCGTTATACATTATGCTATATGCGTTATGCCTTATGCCTTATGCGTTACACGTAATGCGTTATGCGTTATGAGTAATGCTTGATCCGATATGCGTTATGCGGTATGCGTTTTGCGTTATTCGTTATGCGTTGTGCTTTATGCGTTATGCGTTATGGATTATGCGTTATTGCGATATTCGTTGTGTGTTATGCGTTATGCGTTATGCGTTGTGCGTTATGCGTTATGCGTTAGGCGTTATGCGTTATACGTTATTCGTTATGCGTTATGCGTTATGCGTTAGCCGTTATGCGTTATGCGTTATGCGTTATACGGTATGCGTTATGCGTTATGCGTTATGCGTTATGCGTTATGCGTTATGCGTTATGCGTTATGCGTTATGCGTTATGCGTTATGCGTTACGCATTATGAGGTATTCGTTATGCGTGATGCGTTATGCGTTATGCGTTATGCGTGATGCGTTATGCGTTATGCTTCATGCGTTGTGCGTTATACGTTATGCGTTATGCGTTATGCGTTATGCGTTCTGCGTTATGCTTTATGCGTTATGCGTTATGCGTTATGGGTTATACGGTATGCGTTATGCGTTATGCGTTATATGTTATGCGTTATGCGTTCTGCGTTATGCTTTATGCGTTATGCGTGATCCGTTATGCGTTAGGCGTTATGCGTTATGCGTTATGCGTTATGCGTTAGCCGTTATGCGTTATGCGTTATACGGTATGCGTTATGCGTTATGCGTTATGCGTTATGCGTTATGCGTTATGCGTTATGCGTTATGCGTTATGCGTTATGCGTTATGCGTTAGCCGTTATGCGTTATGCGTTATGCGTTATACGGTATGCGTTATGCGTTATGCGTTATGCGTTATGCGTTATGCGTTATGCGTTATGCGTTATGCGTTATGCGTTATGCTTTATGCGTGATGCGTTATGCTTTATGCGTTATGCGTTATGCGTTATGCGTTAGGCTTTATGCGTTATGCGTTATGCGTTATGCGTTATGCGTTATGCGTTATGCGTTATGCGTTATGCGTTATGCGTTATGCGTTATGCATTATGCGATATGCGTTGTTCGTTATGCGTTATGCGTTGTGAGTTATGAGTTATACGTTATGCGTTGTGCGTTATACGTTTGCGATATGCGTTATGCGTTATGCGTTATGCTTTATGCATTATGCGTTATGCGTTATGCGTTGTTCGTTATTCGTTATGCGATGTGCGTTATACGTTTGCGTTATGCGTTATGCGTTATGCGTTATGCGTTATGAGTTATACGTTATGCGTTATGCATTATGCGTTATGCGTCATGCTTTATGCGTGATGCGTAATGCTTTATGCGTTATGCGTTATGCGTTATGCGTTATGCGTTATGCGTTATGCGCTATGCGTTATGCATTATGCGTTATGCCTTATGCGTTATGGGTTATACGGTATGCGTTATGCGTTATGCGTTATATGTTATGCGTTATGCGTTAGGCGTTATGCGTTATGCGTTATGCTTTATGCGTTATGCGTGATCCGTTATGCGTTATGCGTTATGCGTTATGCGTTATGCGCTATGCGTTATGCGTTATGCGTTATGCGTTATGCGTTATGCGTGATGCGTTATGCGTTATGCGTTATGCGTTCTGCGTTATGCGTTATGCGTTATGCGTTATGCTTTGTGCGTTATGCGTTATGCGTTATGAGTAATGCGTGATCCGCTATGCGTTATGCGTTATGCGTTTTGCGTTATGCGTTATGCGTTATGCATTATGCGTTATGCGTGATGCGTTATGCGCTATGCGTTATGCGTTATGCGTTATGCGTTATGCGTTATGCGTTATGCTTTATGCGTGATGCGTTATGCTTTATGCGTTATGCGTTATGCGTTATGCGTTAGGCTTTATGCGTTATGCGTTACGCGTTATGCGTTATGCGTTATGCGTTATGCGTTATGCGTTATGCGTTATGCGTTATGCGTTATGCGTTATGCATTATGCGATATGCGTTGTTCGTTATGCGTTATGCGTTGTGAGTTATGAGTTATACGTTATGCGTTGTGCGTTATACGTTTGCGATATGCGTTATGCGTTATGCGTTATGCTTTATGCATTATGCGTTATGCGTTATGCGTTGTTCGTTATTCGTTATGCGATGTGCGTTATACGTTTGCGTTATGCGTTATGCGTTATGCGTTATGCGTTATGAGTTATACGTTATGCGTTATGCGTTATGCGTTATGCGTTATGCGTTATGCGTTATGCGTTATGCGTTATGCGTTATGCTTTGTGCGTTATGCGTTATGCGTTATGAGTAATGCGTGATCCGTCATGCGTTATGCGTTATGCTATATGCGTTACGCCTTATGCCTTATGCCTTATGCCTAATGCGTTAGGCGTTATGCGTTATACGTTATGCGTTATGCGTTATGCGTGATGCGTTATGCGCTATGCGTTATGCGTTATGCGTTATGCGTTATGCGTTATGAGTTATGCGTTATGCGTTATGCGTTATGCGTTATGCGATGTGCGTTATGCGTTATGCGTTATGCGTTATGCGTTATACATTATGCGTTATGCGTTATGCGTTATGCTTTGTGCGTTATGCGTTATGCGTTATGAGTAATGCGTGATCCGTCATGCGTTATACATTATGCTATATGCGTTATGCCTTATGCCTTATGCGTTACACGTAATGCGTTATGCGTTATGAGTAATGCTTGATCCGATATGCGTTATGCGGTATGCGTTATGCGTTATGAGTAATGCTGGATCCGTTATGCGTTTTGCGTTATGGATTATGCGTTATGCGTTATGCGTTTTGCGTTATTCGTTATGCGTTGTGCTTTATGCGTTATGCGTTATGGATTATGCGTTATTGCGATATTCGTTGTGTGTTATGCGTTATGCGTTGTGCGTTATGCGTTATGCGTTAGGCGTTATGCGTTATACATTATGCGTTATGCGTTATGCGTTATTCGTTATGCGTTATGCGTTATTAGTTATGCGTTATGCGTTATGCGTGATGCGTTATGCGTTATGCGTTATGCGTTATGCGTTATGCGTTATGAGTTATGCGTTATGCGTTATGCGTTATGCGTTATGCGATGTGCGTTATGCGTTATGCGTTATGCGTTATGCGTTATACATTATGCGTTATGCGTTATGCGTTATGCTTTGAGCGTTATGCGTTATGCGTTATGAGTAATGCGTGATCCGTCATGCGTTATACATTATGCTATATGCGTTATGCCTTATGCCTTATGCGTTACACGTAATGCGTTATGCGTTATGAGTAATGCTTGATCCGATATGCGTTATGCGGTATGCGTTATGCGTTATGAGTAATGCTGGATCCGTTATGCGTTTTGCGTTATGGATTATTCGTTATGCGTTATGCGTTTTGCGTTATTCGTTATGCGTTGTGCTTTATGCGTTATGCGTTATGGATTATGCGTTATTGCGATATTCGTTGTGTGTTATGCGTTATGCGTTATGCGTTGTGCGTTATGCGTTATGCGTTAGGCGTTATGCGTTATACGTTATTCGTTATGCGTTATGCGTTATGCGTTAGCCGTTATGCGTTATGCGTTATGCGTTATACGGTATGCGTTATGCGTTATGCGTTATGCGTTATGCGTTATGCGTTATGCGTTATGCGTTATGCGTTATGCGTTATGCGTTATGCGTTATGCGTTATGCGTTACGCATTATGAGGTATTCGTTATGCGTGATGCGTTATGCGTTATGCGTTATGCGTGATGCGTTATGCGTTATGCTTCATGCGTTGTGCGTTATACGTTATGCGTTATGCGTTATGCGTTATGCGTTCTGCGTTATGCTTTATGCGTTATGCGTTATGCGTTATGGGTTATACGGTATGCGTTATGCGTTATGCGTTATATGTTATGCGTTATGCGTTCTGCGTTATGCTTTATGCGTTATGCGTGATCCGTTATGCGTTAGGCGTTATGCGTTATGCGTTATGCGTTATGCGTTAGCCGTTATGCGTTATGCGTTATACGGTATGCGTTATGCGTTATGCGTTATGCGTTATGCGTTATGCGTTATGCGTTATGCGTTATGCGTTATGCGTTATGCGTTATGCGTTATGCGTTAGCCGTTATGCGTTATGCGTTATGCGTTATACGGTATGCGTTATGCGTTATGCGTTATGCGTTATGCGTTATGCGTTATGCGTTATGCGTTATGCGTTATGCGTTATGCGTTATGCTTTATGCGTGATGCGTTATGCTTTATGCGTTATGCGTTATGCGTTATGCGTTAGGCTTTATGCGTTATGCGTTATGCGTTATGCGTTATGCGTTATGCGTTATGCGTTATGCGTTATGCGTTATGCGTTATGCGTTATGCGTTATGCGTTATGCGTTATGCGTTATGCGTTGTTCGTTATGCGTTATGCGTTGTGAGTTATGAGTTATACGTTATGCGTTGTGCGTTATACGTTTGCGATATGCGTTATGCGTTATGCGTTATGCTTTATGCATTATGCGTTATGCGTTATGCGTTGTTCGTTATTCGTTATGCGATGTGCGTTATACGTTTGCGTTATGCGTTATGCGTTATGCGTTATGCGTTATGAGTTATACGTTATGCGTTATGCATTATGCGTTATGCGTCATGCTTTATGCGTGATGCGTAATGCTTTATGCGTTATGCGTTATGCGTTATGCGTTATGCGTTATGCGTTATGCGCTATGCGTTATGCATTATGCGTTATGCCTTATGCGTTATGGGTTATACGGTATGCGTTATGCGTTATGCGTTATATGTTATGCGTTATGCGTTATGCGTTATGCGTTATGCGTTATGCTTTATGCGTTATGCGTGATCCGTTATGCGTTATGCGTTATGCGTTATGCGTTATGCGCTATGCGTTATGCGTTATGCGTTATGCGTTATGCGTTATGCGTGATGCGTTATGCGTTATGCGTTATGCGTTATGCGTTATGCGTTATGCGTTATGCGTTATGCTTTGTGCGTTATGCGTTATGCGTTATGAGTAATGCGTGATCCGCTATGCGTTATGCGTTATGCGTTTTGCGTTATGCGTTATGCGTTATGCGTTATGAGTTATGCGTTATGCGTTATGCGTTATGCATTATGCGTTATGCGTGATGCGTTATGCGCTATGCGTTATGCGTTATGCGTTATGCGTTATGCGTTATGCGTTATGCTTTATGCGTGATGCGTTATGCTTTATGCGTTATGCGTTATGCGTTATGCGTTAGGCTTTATGCGTTATGCGTTACGCGTTATGCGTTATGCGTTATGCGTTATGCGTTATGCGTTATGCGTTATGCGTTATGCGTTATGCGTTATGCATTATGCGATATGCGTTGTTCGTTATGCGTTATGCGTTGTGAGTTATGAGTTATACGTTATGCGTTGTGCGTTATACGTTTGCGATATGCGTTATGCGTTATGCGTTATGCTTTATGCATTATGCGTTATGCGTTATGCGTTGTTCGTTATTCGTTATGCGATGTGCGTTATACGTTTGCGTTATGCGTTATGCGTTATGCGTTATGCGTTATGAGTTATACGTTATGCGTTATGCATTATGCGTTATGCGTCATGCTTTATGCGTGATGCGTAATGCTTTATGCGTTATGCGTTATGCGTTATGCGTTATGCGTTATGCGTTATGCGCTATGCGTTATGCATTATGCGTTATGCCTTATGCGTTATGGGTTATACGGTATGCGTTATGCGTTATGCGTTATATGTTATGCGTTATGCGTTAGGCGTTATGCGTTATGCGTTATGCTTTATGCGTTATGCGTTATGCGTTATGCGTTATGCGTTATGCGTTATGCGTTATGCGCTATGCGTTATGCGTTATGCGTTATGCGTTATGCGTTATGCGTGATGCGTTATGCGTTATGCGTTTTGCGTTCTGCGTTATGCGTTATGCGTTATGCGTTATGCTTTATGCGTTATGCGTTATGCGTTATGAGTAATGCGTGATCCGCTATGCGTTATGCGTTATGCGTTTTGCGTTATGCGTTATGCGTTATGCGTTATGAGTTATGCGTTATGCGTTATGCGTTATGCATTATGCGTTATGCGTTATGCGTTATGCGCTATGCGTTATGCGTTATGCGTTATGCGTTATGCGTTATGAGTTATGCGTTATGCGTTATGCGTTATGCGTTATGCGATGTGCGTTATGCGTTATGCGTTATGCGTTATGCGTTATACATTATGCGTTATGCGTTATGCGTTATGCTTTGTGCGTTATGCGTTATGCGTTATGAGTAATGCGTGATCCGTCATGCGTTATACATTATGCTATATGCGTTATGCCTTATGCCTTATGCGTTACACGTAATGCGTTATGCGTTATGAGTAATGCTTGATCCGATATGCGTTATGCGGTATGCGTTATGCGTTATGAGTAATGCTGGATCCGTTATGCGTTTTGCGTTATGGATTATGCGTTATGCGTTATGCGTTATTCGTTATGCGTTGTGCTTTATGCGTTATGCGTTATGGATTATACGTTATTGCGATATTCGTTGTGTGTTATGCTTTATGCGTTATGCGTTATGCGTTGTGCGTTATGCGTTATGCGTTATGCGTTATGCGTTATGCGTTATGCGTTATGCGTTATGCGTTATGCTTTGTGCGTTATGCGTTATGCGTTATGAGTAATGCGTGATCCGTCATGCGTTATGCGTTATGCTATATGCGTTACGCCTTATGCCTTATGCCTTATGCCTAATGCGTTAGGCGTTATGCGTTATACGTTATGCGTTATGCGTTATGCGTGATGCGTTATGCGCTATGCGTTATGCGTTATGCGTTATGCGTTATGCGTTATGAGTTATGCGTTATGCGTTATGCGTTATGCGTTATGCGATGTGCGTTATGCGTTATGCGTTATGCGTTATGCGTTATACATTATGCGTTATGCGTTATGCGTTATGCTTTGTGCGTTATGCGTTATGCGTTATGAGTAATGCGTGATCCGTCATGCGTTATACATTATGCTATATGCGTTATGCCTTATGCCTTATGCGTTACACGTAATGCGTTATGCGTTATGAGTAATGCTTGATCCGATATGCGTTATGCGGTATGCGTTATGCGTTATGAGTAATGCTGGATCCGTTATGCGTTTTGCGTTATGGATTATGCGTTATGCGTTATGCGTTTTGCGTTATTCGTTATGCGTTGTGCTTTATGCGTTATGCGTTATGGATTATGCGTTATTGCGATATTCGTTGTGTGTTATGCGTTATGCGTTATGCGTTGTGCGTTATGCGTTATGCGTTAGGCGTTATGCGTTATACATTATGCGTTATGCGTTATGCGTTATTCGTTATGCGTTATGCGTTATTAGTTATGCGTTATGCGTTATGCGTGATGCGTTATGCGTTATGCGTTATGCGTTATGCGTTATGCGTTATGCGTTATGAGTTATGCGTTATGCGTTATGCGTTATGCGTTATGCGATGTGCGTTATGCGTTATGCGTTATGCGTTATGCGTTATACATTATGCGTTATGCGTTATGCGTTATGCTTTGTGCGTTATGCGTTATGCGTTATGAGTAATGCGTGATCCGTCATGCGTTATACATTATGCTATATGCGTTATGCCTTATGCCTTATGCGTTACACGTAATGCGTTATGCGTTATGAGTAATGCTTGATCCGATATGCGTTATGCGGTATGCGTTATGCGTTATGAGTAATGCTGGATCCGTTATGCGTTTTGCGTTATGGATTATGCGTTATGCGTTATGCGTTTTGCGTTATTCGTTATGCGTTGTGCTTTATGCGTTATGCGTTATGGATTATGCGTTATTGCGATATTCGTTGTGTGTTATGCGTTATGCGTTATGCGTTGTGCGTTATGCGTTATGCGTTAGGCGTTATGCGTTATACGTTATTCGTTATGCGTTATGCGTTATGCGTTAGCCGTTATGCGTTATGCGTTATGCGTTATACGGTATGCGTTATGCGTTATGCGTTATGCGTTATGCGTTATGCGTTATGCGTAATGCGTTATGCGTTAGGCGTTATGCGTTATGCGTTATGCGTTATGCGTTATGCGTTACGCATTATGAGGTATTCGTTATGCGTGATGCGTTATGCGTTATGCGTTATGCGTGATGCGTTATGCGTTATGCTTCATGCGTTGTGCGTTATACGTTATGCGTTATGCGTTATGCGTTATGCGTTCTGCGTTATGCTTTATGCGTTATGCGTTATGCGTTATGGGTTATACGGTATGCGTTATGCGTTATGCGTTATATGTTATGCGTTATGCGTTCTGCGTTATGCTTTATGCGTTATGCGTGATCCGTTATGCGTTAGGCGTTATGCGTTATGCGTTATGCGTTATGCGTTAGCCGTTATGCGTTATGCGTTATACGGTATGCGTTATGCGTTATGCGTTATGCGTTATGCGTTATGCGTTATGCGTTATGCGTTATGCGTTATGCGTTATGCGTTATGCGTTATGCGTTATGCGTTATGCGTTATGCGTTATGCGTTAGCCGTTATGCGTTATGCGTTATGCGTTATACGGTATGCGTTATGCGGTATGCGTTATGCGTTTTGCGTTATGCGTTATGCGTTATGCGTTATGCGTTATGCGTTATGCGTTATGCGTTATGCTTTATGCGTGATGCGTTATGCTTTATGCGTTATGCGTTATGCGTTATGCGTTAGGCTTTATGCGTTATGCGTTATGCGTTATGCGTTATGCGTTATGCGTTATGCGTTATGCGTTATGCGTTATGCGTTATGCGTTATGCGTTATGCATTATGCGATATGCGTTGTTCGTTATGCGTTATGCGTTGTGAGTTATGAGTTATACGTTATGCGTTGTGCGTTATACGTTTGCGATATGCGTTATGCGTTATGCGTTATGCTTTATGCATTATGCGTTATGCGTTATGCGTTGTTCGTTATTCGTTATGCGATGTGCGTTATACGTTTGCGTTATGCGTTATGCGTTATGCGTTATGCGTTATGAGTTATACGTTATGCGTTATGCATTATGCGTTATGCGTCATGCTTTATGCGTGATGCGTAATGCTTTATGCGTTATGCGTTATGCGTTATGCGTTATGCGTTATGCGTCATGCTTTATGCGTGATGCGTAATGCTTTATGCGTTATGCGTTATGCGTTATGCGTTATGCGTTATGCGTTATGCGTTATGCGTTATGCGTTATGCGTTATGCTTTATGCGTGATGCGTTATGCTTTATGCGTTATGCGTTATGCGTTATGCGTTAGGCTTTATGCGTTATGCGTTATGCGTTATGCGTTATGCGTTATGCGTTATGCGTTATGCGTTATGCGTTATGCGTTATGCGTTATGCGTTATGCATTATGCGATATGCGTTGTTCGTTATGCGTTATGCGTTGTGAGTTATGAGTTATACGTTATGCGTTGTGCGTTATACGTTTGCGATATGCGTTATGCGTTATGCGTTATGCTTTATGCTTTATGCATTATGCGTTATGCGTTATGCGTTGTTCGTTATTCGTTATGCGATGTGCGTTATACGTTTGCGTTATGCGTTATGCGTTATGCGTTATGAGTTATACGTTATGCGTTATGCATTATGCGTTATGCGTCATGCTTTATGCGTGATGCGTAATGCTTTATGCGTTATGAGTAATGCGTGATCCGTCATGCGTTATACATTATGCTATATGCGTTATGCCTTATGCCTTATGCGTTACACGTAATGCGTTATGCGTTATGAGTAATGCTTGATCCGATATGCGTTATGCGGTATGCGTTATGCGTTATGAGTAATGCTGGATCCGTTATGCGTTTTGCGTTATGGATTATGCGTTATGCGTTATGCGTTATTCGTTATGCGTTGTGCTTTATGCGTTATGCGTTATGGATTATGCGTTATTGCGATATTCGTTGTGTGTTATGCTTTATGCGTTATGCGTTATGCGTTGTGCGTTATGCGTTATGCGTTATGCGTTATGCGTTATGCGTTATGCGTTATGCGTTATGCGTTATGCTTTGTGCGTTATGCGTTATGCGTTATGAGTAATTCGTGATCCGTCATGCGTTATGCGTTATGCTATATGCGTTACGCCTTATGCCTTATGCCTTATGCCTAATGCGTTAGGCGTTATGCGTTATACGTTATGCGTTATGCGTTATGCGTGATGCGTTATGCGCTATGCGTTATGCGTTATGCGTTATGCGTTATGCGTTATGAGTTATGCGTTATGGATTATGCGTTATTGCGATATTCGTTGTGTGTTATGCGTTATGCGTTATGCGTTGTGCGTTATGCGTTATGCGTTAGGCGTTATGCGTTATACATTATGCGTTATGCGTTATGCGTTATTCGTTATGCGTTATGCGTTATTAGTTATGCGTTATGCGTTATGCGTGATGCGTTATGCGTTATGCGTTATGCGTTATGCGTTATGCGTTATGAGTTATGCGTTATGCGTTATGCGTTATGCGTTATGCGATGTGCGTTATGCGTTATGCGTTATGCGTTATGCGTTATACATTATGCGTTATGCGTTATGCGTTATGCTTTGTGCGTTATGCGTTATGCGTTATGAGTAATGCGTGATCCGTCATGCGTTATACATTATGCTATATGCGTTATGCCTTATGCCTTATGCGTTACACGTAATGCGTTATGCGTTATGAGTAATGCTTGATCCGATATGCGTTATGCGGTATGCGTTATGCGTTATGAGTAATGCTGGATCCGTTATGCGTTTTGCGTTATGGATTATGCGTTATGCGTTATGCGTTTTGCGTTATTCGTTATGCGTTGTGCTTTATGCGTTATGCGTTATGGATTATGCGTTATTGCGATATTCGTTGTGTGTTATGCGTTATGCGTTATGCGTTGTGCGTTATGCGTTATGCGTTAGGCGTTATGCGTTATACGTTATTCGTTATGCGTTATGCGTTATGCGTTATGCGTTATGCGTTATGCGTTATACGGTATGCGTTATGCGTTATGCGTTATGCGTTATGCGTTATGCGTTATGCGTTATGCGTTATGCGTTATGCGTTATGCGTTATGCGTTATGCGTTATGCGTTATGCGTTACGCATTATGAGGTATTCGTTATGCGTGATGCGTTATGCGTTATGCGTTATGCGTGATGCGTTATGCGTTATGCTTCATGCGTTGTGCGTTATACGTTATGCGTTATGCGTTATGCGTTATGCGTTCTGCGTTATGCTTTATGCGTTATGCGTTATGCGTTATGCGTTATGGGTTATACGGTATGCGTTATGCGTTATGCGTTATATGTTATGCGTTATGCGTTCTGCGTTATGCTTTATGCGTTATGCGTGATCCGTTATGCGTTAGGCGTTATGCGTTATGCGTTATGCGTTATGCGTTAGCCGTTATGCGTTATGCGTTATACGGTATGCGTTATGCGTTATGCGTTATGCGTTATGCGTTATGCGTTATGCGTTATGCGTTATGCGTTATGCGTTATGCGTTATGCGTTATGCGTTAGCCGTTATGCGTTATGCGTTATGCGTTATACGGTATGCGTTATGCGTTATGCGTTATGCGTTATGCGTTATGCGTTATGCGTTATGCGTTATGCGTTATGCGTTATGCGTTATGCGTTATGCGTTATGCGTTATGCGTGATCCGTTATGCGTTAGGCGTTATGCGTTTTGCGGTATTCGTTATGCGTTGTGCATTATGCATTATGCGTTATGCGTTATGCGTTATGCTTTATGCGTGATGCGTTATGCTTTATGCGTTATGCGTTATGCGTTATGCGTTAGGCTTTATGCGTTATGCGTTATGCGTTATGCGTTATGCGTTATGCGTTATGCGTTATGCGTTATGCGTTATGCGTTATGCGTTATGCGTTATGCGTTATGCATTATGCGATATGCGTTGTTCGTTATGCGTTATGCGTTGTGAGTTATGAGTTATACGTTATGCGTTGTGCGTTATACGTTTGCGATATGCGTTATGCGTTATGCGTTATGCTTTATGCATTATGCGTTATGCGTTATACGTTGTTCGTTATTCGTTATGCGATGTGCGTTATACGTTTGCGTTATGCGTTATGCGTTATGCGTTATGCGTTATGCGTTATGAGTTATACGTTATGCGTTATGCATTATGCGTTATGCGTCATGCTTTATGCGTGATGCGTAATGCTTTATGCGTTATGCGTTATGCGTTATGCGTTATGCGTTATGCGCTATGCGTTATGCATTATGCGTTATGCCTTATGCGTTATGGGTTATACGGTATGCGTTGTGCGTTATGCGTTATATGTTATGCGTTATGCGTTAGGCGTTATGCGTTATGCGTTATGCTTTATGCGTTATGCGTGATCCGTTATGCGTTATGCGTTATGCGTTATGCGTTATGCGCTATGCGTTATGCGTTATGCGTTATGCGTTATGCGTGATGCGTTATGCGTTATGCGTTATGCGTTATGCGTTCTGCGTTATGCGTTATGCGTTATGCGTTATGCTTTGTGCGTTATGCGTTATGCGTTATGAGTAATGCGTGATCCGCTATGCGTTATGCGTTATGCGTTTTGCGTTATGCGTTATGCGTTATGCGTTATGAGTTATGCGTTATGCGTTATGCGTTATGCATTATGCGTTATGCGTGATGCGTTATGCGCTATGCGTTATGCGTTATGCGTTATGCGTTATGCGTTATGCGTTATGCTTTATGCGTGATGCGTTATGCTTTATGCGTTATGCGTTATGCGTTATGCGTTAGGCTTTATGCGTTATGCGTTATGCGTTATGCGTTATGCGTTATGCGTTGTTCGTTATTCGTTATGCGATGTGCGTTATACGTTTGCGTTATGCGTTATGCGTTATGCGTTATGCGTTATGAGTTATACGTTATGCGTTATGCATTATGCGTTATGCGTCATGCTTTATGCGTGATGCGTAATGCTTTATGCGTTATGCGTTATGCGTTATGCGTTATGCGTTATGCGTTATGCGCTATGCGTTATGCATTATGCGTTATGCCTTATGCGTTATGGGTTATACGGTATGCGTTATGCGTTATGCGTTATATGTTATGCGTTATGCGTTAGGCGTTATGCGTTATGCGTTATGCTTTATGCGTTATGCGTGATCCGTTATGCGTTATGCGTTATGCGTTATGCGTTATGCGCTATGCGTTATGCGTTATGCGTTATGCGTTATGCGTTATGCTTTATGCATTATGCGTTATGCGTTATGCGTTGTTCGTTATTCGTTATGCGATGTGCGTTATACGTTTGCGTTATGCGTTATGCGTTATGCGTTATGCGTTATGAGTTATACGTTATGCGTTATGCATTATGCGTTATGCGTCATGCTTTATGCGTGATGCGTAATGCTTTATGCGTTATGCGTTATGCGTTATGCGTTATGCGTTATGCGTTATGCGCTATGCGTTATGCATTATGCGTTATGCCTTATGCGTTATGGGTTATACGGTATGCGTTATGCGTTATGCGTTATATGTTATGCGTTATGCGTTAGGCGTTATGCGTTATGCGTTATGCTTTATGCGTTATGCGTGATCCGTTATGCGTTATGCGTTATGCGTTATGCGTTATGCGCTATGCGTTATGCGTTATGCGTTATGCGTTATGCGTTATGCGTGATGCGTTATGCGTTATGCGTTTTGCGTTCTGCGTTATGCGTTATGCGTTATGCGTTATGCTTTGTGCGTTATGCGTTATGCGTTATGAGTAATGCGTGATCCGCTATGCGTTATGCGTTATGCGTTTTGCGTTATGCGTTATGCGTTATGCGTTATGAGTTATGCGTTATGCGTTATGCGTTATGCATTATGCGTTATGCGTGATGCGTTATGCGCTATGCGTTATGCGTTATGCGTTATGCGTTATGCGTTATGAGTTATGCGTTATGCGTTATGCGTTATGCGTTATGCGATGTGCGTTATGCGTTATGCGTTATGCGTTATGCGTTATGCGTTATACATTATGCGTTATGCGTTATGCGTTATGCTTTGTGCGTTATGCGTTATGCGTTATGCGTTATGCGTTATGCGTTATGCGTTACGCATTATGAGGTATTCGTTATGCGTGATGCGTTATGCGTTATGCGTTATGCGTGATGCGTTATGCGTTATGCTTCATGCGTTGTGCGTTATACGTTATGCGTTATGCGTTATGCGTTATGCGTTCTGCGTTATGCTTTATGCGTTATGCGTTATGCGTTATGGGTTATACGGTATGCGTTATGCGTTATGCGTTATATGTTATGCGTTATGCGTTCTGCGTTATGCTTTATGCGTTATGCGTGATCCGTTATGCGTTAGGCGTTATGCGTTATGCGTTATGCGTTATGCGTTAGCCGTTATGCGTTATGCGTTATACGGTATGCGTTATGCGTTATGCGTTATGCGTTATGCGTTATGCGTTATGCGTTATGCGTTATGCGTTATGCGTTATGCGTTATGCGTTATGCGTTAGCCGTTATGCGTTATGCGTTATGCGTTATACGGTATGCGTTATGCGTTATGCGTTATGCGTTATGCGTTATGCGTTATGCGTTATGCGTTATGCGTTATGCGTTATGCGTTATGCGTTATGCGTTATGCGTGATCCGTTATGCGTTAGGCGTTATGCGTTTTGCGGTATTCGTTATGCGTTGTGCATTATGCATTATGCGTTATGCGTTATGCGTTATGCTTTATGCGTGATGCGTTATGCTTTATGCGTTATGCGTTATGCGTTATGCGTTAGGCTTTATGCGTTATGCGTTATGCGTTATGCGTTATGCGTTATGCGTTATGCGTTATGCGTTATGCGTTATGCGTTATGCGTTATGCGTTATGCATTATGCGATATGCGTTGTTCGTTATGCGTTATGCGTTGTGAGTTATGAGTTATACGTTATGCGTTGTGCGTTATACGTTTGCGATATGCGTTATGCGTTATGCGTTATGCTTTATGCATTATGCGTTATGCGTTATGCGTTGTTCGTTATTCGTTATGCGATGTGCGTTATACGTTTGCGTTATGCGTTATGCGTTATGCGTTATGCGTTATGAGTTATACGTTATGCGTTATGCATTATGCGTTATGCGTCATGCTTTATGCGTGATGCGTAATGCTTTATGCGTTATGCGTTATGCGTTATGCGTTATGCGTTATGCGTTATGCGTTATGCGCTATGCGTTATGCATTATGCGTTATGCCTTATGCGTTATGGGTTATACGGTATGCGTTGTGCGTTATGCGTTATATGTTATGCGTTATGCGTTAGGCGTTATGCGTTATGCGTTATGCTTTATGCGTTATGCGTGATCCGTTATGCGTTATGCGTTATGCGTTATGCGTTATGCGCTATGCGTTATGCGTTATGCGTTATGCGTTATGCGTTATGCGTGATGCGTTATGCGTTATGCGTTATGCGTTCTGCGTTATGCGTTATGCGTTATGCGTTATGCTTTGTGCGTTATGCGTTATGCGTTATGAGTAATGCGTGATCCGCTATGCGTTATGCGTTATGCGTTTTGCGTTATGCGTTATGCGTTATGCGTTATGAGTTATGCGTTATGCGTTATGCGTTATGCATTATGCGTTATGCGTGATGCGTTATGCGCTATGCGTTATGCGTTATGCGTTATGCGTTATGCGTTATGCGTTATGCTTTATGCGTGATGCGTTATGCTTTATGCGTTATGCGTTATGCGTTATGCGTTATGCTTTATGCGTTATGCGTTATGCGTTATGCGTTATGCGTTATGCGTTATGCGTTATGCGTTATGCGTTATGCGTTATGCGTTATGCGATATGCGTTGTTCGTTATGCGTTATGCGTTGTGAGTTATGAGTTATACGTTATGCGTTGTGCGTTATACGTTTGCGATATGCGTTATGCGTTATGCGTTATGCTTTATGCATTATGCGTTATGCGTTATGCGTTGTTCGTTATTCGTTATGCGATGTGCGTTATACGTTT
Organism: Lasioglossum morio; assembly: GCA_916610235.2. NCBI lineage: Eukaryota > Metazoa > Arthropoda > Insecta > Hymenoptera > Halictidae > Lasioglossum > Lasioglossum morio. The sequence goes on along the minus strand of CAKAJA020000513.1, from coordinate 1,931,501 downwards.
GCGTTATGCGTTATGCGTTATGCGTTATGCGTTATGAGTTATACGTTATGCGTTATGCATTATGCGTTATGCGTCATGCTTTATGCGTGATGCGTAATGCTTTATGCGTTATGCGTTATGCGTTATGCGTTATGCGTTATGCGTTATGCGCTATGCGTTATGCATTATGCGTTATGCCTTATGCGTTATGGGTTATACGGTATGCGTTATGCGTTATGCGTTATATGTTATGCGTTATGCGTTAGGCGTTATGCGTTATGCGTTATGCTTTATGCGTTATGCGTGATCCGTTATGCGTTATGCGTTATGCGTTATGCGTTATGCGCTATGCGTTATGCGTTATGCGTTATGCGTTATGCGTTATGCGTGATGCGTTATGCGTTATGCGTTTTGCGTTCTGCGTTATGCGTTATGCGTTATGCGTTATGCGTTATGCTTTGTGCGTTATGCGTTATGCGTTATGAGTAATGCGTGATCCGCTATGCGTTATGCGTTATGCGTTTTGCGTTATGCGTTATGCGTTATGCGTTATGAGTTATGCGTTATGCGTTATGCGTTATGCATTATGCGTTATGCGTTATGCGTTATGCGCTATGCGTTATGCGTTATGCGTTATGCGTTATGCGTTATGAGTTATGCGTTATGCGTTATGCGTTATGCGTTATGCGATGTGCGTTATGCGTTATGCGTTATGCGTTATGCGTTATGCGTTATACATTATGCGTTATGCGTTATGCGTTATGCTTTGTGCGTTATGCGTTATGCGTTATGAGTAATGCGTGATCCGTCATGCGTTATACATTATGCTATATGCGTTATGCCTTATGCCTTATGCGTTACACGTAATGCGTTATGCGTTATGAGTAATGCTTGATCCGATATGCGTTATGCGGTATGCGTTATGCGTTATGAGTAATGCTGGATCCGTTATGCGTTTTGCGTTATGCGTTATGCGTTATTCGTTATGCGTTGTGCTTTATGCGTTATGCGTTATGGATTATGCGTTATTGCGATATTCGTTGTGTGTTATGCTTTATGCGTTATGCGTTATGCGTTGTGCGTTATGCGTTATGCGTTATGCGTTATGCGTTATGCGTTATGCGTTATGCGTTATGCGTTATGCGTTATGCTTTGTGCGTTATGCGTTATGCGTTATGAGTAATGCGTGATCCGTCATGCGTTATGCGTTATGCTATATGCGTTACGCCTTATGCCTTATGCGTTACACGTAATGCGTTATGCGTTATGAGTAATGCTTGATCCGATATGCGTTATGCGGTATGCGTTATGCGTTATGAGTAATGCTGGATCCGTTATGCGTTTTGCGTTATGGATTATGCGTTATGCGTTATGCGTTTTGCGTTATTCGTTATGCGTTGTGCTTTATGCGTTATGCGTTATGGATTATGCGTTATTGCGATATTCGTTGTGTGTTATGCGTTATGCGTTATGCGTTGTGCGTTATGCGTTATGCGTTAGGCGTTATGCGTTATACATTATGCGTTATGCGTTATGCGTTATTCGTTATGCGTTATGCGTTATTAGTTATGCGTTATGCGTTATGCGTGATGCGTTATGCGTTATGCGGTATGCGTTACGCGTTATGCGTTATGAGTTATGCGTTATGCGTTATGCGTTATGCGTTATGCGTTATGCGATGTGCGTTATGCGTTATGCGTTATGCGTTATGCGTTATACATTATGCGTTATGCGTTATGCGTTATGCTTTGTGCGTTATGCGTTATGCGTTATGAGTAATGCGTGATCCGTCATGCGTTATACATTATGCTATATGCGTTATGCCTTATGCCTTATGCGTTACACGTAATGCGTTATGCGTTATGAGTAATGCTTGATCCGATATGCGTTATGCGGTATGCGTTATGCGTTATGAGTAATGCTGGATCCGTTATGCGTTTTGCGTTATGGATTATGCGTTATGCGTTATGCGTTTTGCATTATGCGTTATGCGTTGTGCTTTATGCGTTATGCGTTATGGATTATGCGTTATTGCGATATTCGTTGTGTGTTATGCGTTATGCGTTATGCGTTGTGCGTTATGCGTTATGCGTTAGGCGTTATGCGTTATACGTTATGCGTTATGCGTTATGCGTTATGCGTTATTCGTTATGCGTTATGCGTTATTAGTTATGCGTTATGCGTTATGCGTGATGCGTTATGCGTTATGCGTTCTGCGTTATGCGTTATGCGTTATGCTTTGTGCGTTATGCGTTATGCGTTATGAGTAATGCGTGATCCGTCATGCGTTATGCGTTATGCGTTATGCGTTATGCGTTATGCTTTGTGCGTTATGCGTTATGCGTTATGAGTAATGCGTGATCCGTCATGCGTTATGCGTTATGCTATATGCGTTACGCCTTATGCCTTATGCCTTATGCCTTATGCGTTAGGCGTTATGCGTTATACGTTATGCGTTATGCGTTATGCGTTATGCGTTATGCGTTATGCGTTATTAGTTATGCGTTATGCGTTACGCGTTATGCGTTATTCGTTATGAGTTATGCGTTATGCGTTATGCGTTATGGGTTATTCGTTATGCGTTATGCGTTGTGCGTTATGCGTTGTGCGTTATGCGTTATGCGTTATGCGTTTTGCGTTATGCGTTATGCGTTATGCGTTATGCGTTAGGCGTTATGCGTTATGCGTTATGCGTTATGCGTTAGCCGTTATGCGTTATGCGTTATACGGTATGCGTTATGCGTTATGCGTTATGCGTTATGCGTTATGCGTTATGCGTTATGCGTTATGCGTTATGCGTTATGCGTTATGCGTTATGCGTTATGCGTTAGCCGTTATGCGTTATGCGTTATGCGTTATACGGTATGCGTTATGCGTTATGCGTTATGCGTTATGCGTTATGCGTTATGCGTTATGCGTTATGCGTTATGCGTTATGCGTTATGCGTGATCCGTTATGCGTTAGGCGTTATGCGTTTTGCGGTATTCGTTATGCGTTGTGCATTATGCATTATGCGTTATGCGTTATGCGTTATGCTTTATGCGTGATGCGTTATGATTTATGCGTTATGCGTTATGCGTTATGCGTTAGGCTTTATGCGTTATGCGTTATGCGTTATGCGTTATGCGTTATGCGTTATGCGTTATGCGTTATGCGTTATGCGTTATGCGTTATGCGTTATGCGTTATGCATTATGCGATATGCGTTGTTCGTTATGCGTTATGCGTTGTGAGTTATGAGTTATACGTTATGCGTTGTGCGTTATACGTTTGCGATATGCGTTATGCGTTATGCGTTATGCTTTATGTATTATGCGTTATGCGTTATGCGTTGTTCGTTATTCGTTATGCGATGTGCGTTATACGTTTGCGTTATGCGTTATGCGTTATGCGTTATGCGTTATGAGTTATACGTTATGCGTTATGCATTATGCGTTATGCGTCATGCTTTATGCGTGATGCGTAATGCTTTATGCGTTATGCGTTATGCGTTATGCGTTATGCGTTATGCGTTATGCGCTATGCGTTATGCATTATGCGTTATGCCTTATGCGTTATGGGTTATACGGTATGCGTTGTGCGTTATGCGTTATATGTTATGCGTTATGCGTTAGGCGTTATGCGTTATGCGTTATGCTTTATGCGTTATGCGTGATCCGTTATGCGTTATGCGTTATGCGTTATGCGTTATGCGCTATGCGTTATGCGTTATGCGTTATGCGTTATGCGTTATGCGTGATGCGTTATGCGTTATGCGTTATGCGTTCTGCGTTATGCGTTATGCGTTATGCGTTATGCTTTGTGCGTTATGCGTTATGCGTTATGAGTAATGCGTGATCCGCTATGCGTTATGCGTTATGCGTTTTGCGTTATGCGTTATGCGTTATGCGTTATGAGTTATGCGTTATGCGTTATGCGTTATGCATTATGCGTTATGCGTGATGCGTTATGCGCTATGCGTTATGCGTTATGCGTTATGCGTTATGCGTTATGCGTTATGCTTTATGCGTGATGCGTTATGCTTTATGCGTTATGCGTTATGCGTTATGCGTTAGGCTTTATGCGTTATGCGTTATGCGTTATGCGTTATGCGTTATGCGTTATGCGTTATGCGTTATGCGTTATGCGTTATGCATTATGCGATATGCGTTGTTCGTTATGCGTTATGCGTTGTGAGTTATGAGTTATACGTTATGCGTTGTGCGTTATACGTTTGCGATATGCGTTATGCGTTATGCGTTATGCTTTATGCATTATGCGTTATGCGTTATGCGTTGTTCGTTATTCGTTATGCGATGTGCGTTATACGTTTGCGTTATGCGTTATGCGTTATGCGTTATGCGTTATGAGTTATACGTTATGCGTTATGCGTTATTAGTTATGCGTTATGCGTTATGCGTGATGCGTTATGCGTTATGCGTTCTGCGTTATGCGTTATGCGTTATGCTTTGTGCGTTATGCGTTATGCGTTATGAGTAATGCGTGATCCGCTATGCGTTATGCGTTATGCGTTATGCGTTATGCGTTATGCTTTGTGCGTTATGCGTTATGCGTTATGAGTAATGCGTGATCCGTCATGCGTTATGCGTTATGCTATATGCGTTACGCCTTATGCCTTATGCCTTATGCCTTATGCGTTAGGCGTTATGCGTTATACGTTATGCGTTATGCGTTATGCGTTATTCGTTATGCGTTATGCGTTATTAGTTATGCGTTATGCGTTACGCGTTATGCGTTATTCGTTATGAGTTATGCGTTATGCGTTATGCGTTATGGGTTATTCGTTATGCGTTATGCGTTGTGCGTTATGCGTTGTGCGTTATGCGTTATGCGTTATGCGTTTTGCGTTATGCGTTATGCGTTATGCGTTATGCGTTAGGCGTTATGCGTTATGCGTTATGCGTTATGCGTTAGCCGTTATGCGTTATGCGTTATACGGTATGCGTTATGCGTTATGCGTTATGCGTTATGCGTTATGCGTTATGCGTTATGCGTTATGCGTTATGCGTTATGCGTTATGCGTTATGCGTTAGCCGTTATGCGTTATGCGTTATGCGTTATACGGTATGCGTTATGCGTTATGCGTTATGCGTTATGCGTTATGCGTTATGCGTTATGCGTTATGCGTTATGCGTTATGCGTTATGCGTTATGCGTTATGCGTTATGCGTGATCCGTTATGCGTTAGGCGTTATGCGTTTTGCGGTATTCGTTATGCGTTGTGCATTATGCATTATGCGTTATGCGTTATGCGTTATGCTTTATGCGTGATGCGTTATGCTTTATGCGTTATGCGTTATGCGTTATGCGTTAGGCTTTATGCGTTATGCGTTATGCGTTATGCGTTATGCGTTATGCGTTATGCGTTATGCGTTATGCGTTATGCGTTATGCGTTATGCGTTATGCATTATGCGATATGCGTTGTTCGTTATGCGTTATGCGTTGTGAGTTATGAGTTATACGTTATGCGTTGTGCGTTATACGTTTGCGATATGCGTTATGCGTTATGCGTTATGCTTTATGCATTATGCGTTATGCGTTATGCGTTGTTCGTTATTCGTTATGCGATGTGCGTTATACGTTTGCGTTATGCGTTATGCGTTATGCGTTATGCGTTATGCGTTATGAGTTATACGTTATGCGTTATGCATTATGCGTTATGCGTCATGCTTTATGCGTGATGCGTAATGCTTTATGCGTTATGCGTTATGCGTTATGCGTTATGCGTTATGCGTTATGCGCTATGCGTTTTGCATTATGCGTTATGCCTTATGCGTTATGGGTTATACGGTATGCGTTGTGCGTTATGCGTTATATGTTATGCGTTATGCGTTAGGCGTTATGCGTTATGCGTTATGCTTTATGCGTTATGCGTGATCCGTTATGCGTTATGCGTTATGCGTTATGCGTTATGCGCTATGCGTTATGCGTTATGCGTTATGCGTTATGCGTTATGCGTGATGCGTTATGCGTTATGCGTTATGCGTTATGCGTTCTGCGTTATGCGTTATGCGTTATGCGTTATGCTTTGTGCGTTATGCGTTATGCGTTATGAGTAATGCGTGATCCGCTATGCGTTATGCGTTATGCGTTTTGCGTTATGCGTTATGCGTTATGCGTTATGAGTTATGCGTTATGCGTTATGCGTTATGCATTATGCGTTATGCGTGATGCGTTATGCGCTATGCGTTATGCGTTATGCGTTATGCGTTATGCGTTATGCGTTATGCTTTATGCGTGATGCGTTATGCTTTATGCGTTATGCGTTATGCGTTATGCGTTAGGCTTTATGCGTTATGCGTTATGCGTTATGCGTTATGCGTTATGCGTTATGCGTTATGCGTTATGCATTATGCGATATGCGTTGTTCGTTATGCGTTATGCGTTGTGAGTTATGAGTTATACGTTATGCGTTGTGCGTTATACGTTTGCGATATGCGTTATGCGTTATGCGTTATGCTTTATGCATTATGCGTTATGCGTTATGCGTTGTTCGTTATTCGTTATGCGATGTGCGTTATACGTTTGCGTTATGCGTTATGCGTTATGCGTTATGCGTTATGAGTTATACGTTATGCGTTATGCATTATGCGTTATGCGTCATGCTTTATGCGTGATGCGTAATGCTTTATGCGTTATGCGTTATGCGTTATGCGTTATGCGTTATGCGCTATGCGTTATGCATTATGCGTTATGCCTTATGCGTTATGGGTTATACGGTATGCGTTATGCGTTATGCGTTATATGTTATGCGTTATGCGTTAGGCGTTATGCGTTATGCGTTATGCTTTATGCGTTATGCGTGATCCGTTATGCGTTATGCGTTATGCGTTATGCGTTATGCGCTATGCGTTATGCGTTATGCGTTATGCGTTATGCGTTATGCGTGATGCGTTATGCGTTATGCGTTTTGCGTTCTGCGTTATGCGTTATGCGTTATGCGTTATGCGTTATGCTTTGTGCGTTATGCGTTATGCGTTATGAGTAATGCGTGATCCGCTATGCGTTATGCGTTATGCGTTTTGCGTTATGCGTTATGCGTTATGCGTTATGAGTTATGCGTTATGCGTTATGCGTTATGCATTATGCGTTATGCGTGATGCGTTATGCGCTATGCGTTATGCGTTATGCGTTATGCGTTATGCGTTATGAGTTATGCGTTATGCGTTATGCGTTATGCGTTATGCGATGTGCGTTATGCGTTATGCGTTATGCGTTATGCGTTATGCGTTATACATTATGCGTTATGCGTTATGCGTTATGCTTTGTGCGTTATGCGTTATGCGTTATGAGTAATGCGTGATCCGTCATGCGTTATACATTATGCTATATGCGTTATGCCTTATGCCTTATGCGTTACACGTAATGCGTTATGCGTTATGAGTAATGCTTGATCCGATATGCGTTATGCGGTATGCGTTATGCGTTATGAGTAATGCTGGATCCGTTATGCGTTTTGCGTTATGGATTATGCGTTATGCGTTATGCGTTATTCGTTATGCGTTGTGCTTTATGCGTTATGCGTTATGCGTTATGCGTTATGCGTTATGTGTGAAGCGTTATGCGCTATGCGTTATGCGTTATGCGTTATGCGTTATGCGTTATGCGTGATCCGTTATGCGTTATGCGTTATGCGTTATGCGTTATGCGTTATGCGCTATGCGTTATGCGTTATGCGTTATGCGTTATGCGTTATGCGTTATGCGTGATGCGTTATGCGTTATGCCTTATGCGTTACACGTAATGCGTTATGCGTTATGAGTAATGCTTGATCCGATATGCGTTATGCGGTATGCGTTATGCGTTATGAGTAATGCTGGATCCGTTATGCGTTTTGCGTTATGGATTATGCGTTATGCGTTATGCGTTATTCGTTATGCGTTGTGCTTTATGCGTTATGCGTTATGGATTATGCGTTATTGCGATATTCGTTGTGTGTTATGCTTTATGCGTTATGCGTTATGCGTTGTGCGTTATGCGTTATGCGTTATGCGTTATGCGTTATGCGTTATGCGTTATGCGTTATGCGTTATGCGTTATGCTTTGTGCGTTATGCGTTATGCGTTATGAGTAATGCGTGATCCGTCATGCGTTATGCGTTATGCTATATGCGTTACGCCTTATGCCTTATGCCTTATGCCTTATGCGTTAGGCGTTATGCGTTATACGTTATGCGTTATGCGTTATGCGTGATGCGTTATGCGCTATGCGTTATGCGTTATGCGTTATGCGTTATGCGTTATGAGTTATGCGTTATGCGTTATGCGTTATGCGTTATGCGATGTGCGTTATGCGTTATGCGTTATGCGTTATGCGTTATACATTATGCGTTATGCGTTATGCGTTATGCTTTGTGCGTTATGCGTTATGCGTTATGAGTAATGCGTGATCCGTCATGCGTTGTACATTATGCTATATGCGTTATGCCTTATGCCTTATGCGTTACACGTAATGCGTTATGCGTTATGAGTAATGCTTGATCCGATATGCGTTATGCGGTATGCGTTATGCGTTATGAGTAATGCTGGATCCGTTATGCGTTTTGCGTTATGGATTATGCGTTATGCGTTATGCGTTTTGCGTTATTCGTTATGCGTTGTGCTTTATGCGTTATGCGTTATGGATTATGCGTTATTGCGATATTCGTTGTGTGTTATGCGTTATGCGTTATGCGTTGTGCGTTATGCGTTATGCGTTAGGCGTTATGCGTTATACATTATGCGTTATGCGTTATGCGTTATTCGTTATGCGTTATGCGTTATTAGTTATGCGTTATGCGTTATGCGTGATGCGTTATGCGTTATGCGTTATGCGTTATGCGTTATGCGTTATGAGTTATGCGTTATGCGTTATGCGTTATGCGTTATGCGTTATGCGATGTGCGTTATGCGTTATGCGTTATGCGTTATGCGTTATACATTATGCGTTATGCGTTATGCGTTATGCTTTGTGCGTTATGCGTTATGCGTTATGAGTAATGCGTGATCCGTCATGCGTTATACATTATGCTATATGCGTTATGCCTTATGCCTTATGCGTTACACGTAATGCGTTATGCGTTATGAGTAATGCTTGATCCGATATGCGTTATGCGGTATGCGTTATGCGTTATGAGTAATGCTGGATCCGTTATGCGTTTTGCGTTATGGATTATGCGTTATGCGTTATGCGTTTTGCATTATTCGTTATGCGTTGTGCTTTATGCGTTATGCGTTATGGATTATGCGTTATTGCGATATTCGTTGTGTGTTATGCGTTATGCGTTATGCGTTGTGCGTTATGCGTTATGCGTTAGGCGTTATGCGTTATACGTTATGCGTTATGCGTTATGCGTTATTCGTTATGCGTTATGCGTTATTAGTTATGCGTTATGCGTTATGCGTGATGCGTTATGCGTTATGCGTTCTGCGTTATGCGTTATGCGTTATGCTTTGTGCGTTATGCGTTATGCGTTATGAGTAATGCGTGATCCGCTATGCGTTATGCGTTATGCGTTATGCGTTATGCGTTATGCTTTGTGCGTTATGCGTTATGCGTTATGAGTAATGCGTGATCCGTCATGCGTTATGCGTTATGCTATATGCGTTACGCCTTATGCCTTATGCCTTATGCCTTATGCGTTAGGCGTTATGCGTTATACGTTATGCGTTATGCGTTATGCGTTATTCGTTATGCGTTATGCGTTATTAGTTATGCGTTATGCGTTACGCGTTATGCGTTATTCGTTATGAGTTATGCGTTATGCGTTATGCGTTATGGGTTATTCGTTATGCGTTATGCGTTGTGCGTTATGCGTTGTGCGTTATGCGTTATGCGTTATGCGTTTTGCGTTATGCGTTATGCGTTATGCGTTATGCGTTATGTGTGAAGCGTTATGCGCTATGCGTTATGCGTTATGCGTTATGCGTTATGCGTTATGCGTGATCCGTTATGCGTTATGCGTTATGCGTTATGCGTTATGCGTTATGCGCTATGCGTTATGCGTTATGCGTTATGCGTTATGCGTTATGCGTTATGCGTGATGCGTTATGCGTTATGCGTTCTGCGTTATGAGTAATGCTGGATCCGTTATGCGTTATGCGTTATGCGATGTGCGTTATGCGTTATGCGTTATGCGTTATGCGTTATACATTATGCGTTATGCGTTATGCGTTATGCTTTGTGCGTTATGCGTTATGCGTTATGAGTAATGCGTGATCCGTCATGCGTTATGCGTTATGCGTTATGCGTTATGCGCTATGCGTTATGCGTTATGCTTTATGCGTTATGCGTTATGCGTTAAGCGTTATGCGTTATGCGTTATGTGTTATGCGTTAGGCGTTATGCGTTATGCGTTATGCTTTATGCGTTATGCGTGATCCGTTATGCGTTATGCGTTATGCGTTATGCGTTACGCGTTATGCGTTATTCGTTATGCGTTATGCGTTATGCGTTATGGGTTATTCGTTATGCGTTATGCGTTGTGCGTTATGCGCTATGCGTTATGCGTTATGCGTTATGCGTTATGCGTTATGCGTTATGAGTTATGCGTTATGCGTTATGCGTTATGCGTTATGCTTTGTGCGTTATGCGTTATGCGTTATGAGTAATGCGTGATCCGTCATGCGTTATGCGTTATGCTATATGCGTTACGCCTTATGCCTTATGCCTTATGCCTTATGCGTTAGGCGTTATGCGTTATACGTTATGCGTTATGCGTTATGCGTTATTCGTTATGCGTTATGCGTTATTAGTTATGCGTTATGCGTTACGCGTTATGCGTTATTCGTTATGAGTTATGCGTTATGCGTTATGCGTTATGGGTTATTCGTTATGCGTTATGCGTTGTGCGTTATGCGTTGTGCGTTATGCGTTATGCGTTATGCGTTTTGCGTTATGCGTTATGCGTTATGCGTTATGCGTTATGTGTGAAGCGTTATGCGCTATGCGTTATGCGTTATGCGTTATGCGTTATGCGTTATGCGTGATCCGTTATGCGTTATGCGTTATGCGTTATGCGTTATGCGTTATGCGTTATGCGTTATGCGTTATGCGTTATGCGTTATGCGTTATGCGTTATGCGTGATGCGTTATGCGTTATGCGTTCTGCGTTATGAGTAATGCTGGATCCGTTATGCGTTATGCGTTATGCGATGTGCGTTATGCGTTATGCGTTATGCGTTATGCGTTATACATTATGCGTTATGCGTTATGCGTTATGCTTTGTGCGTTATGCGTTATGCGTTATGAGTAATGCGTGATCCGTCATGCGTTATGCGTTATGCGTTATGCGTTATGCGCTATGCGTTATGCGTTATGCTTTATGCGTTATGCGTTATGCGTTAAGCGTTATGCGTTATGCGTTATGTGTTATGCGTTAGGCGTTATGCGTTATGCGTTATGCTTTATGCGTTATGCGTGATCCGTTATGCGTTATGCGTTATGCGTTATGCGTTACGCGTTATGCGTTATTCGTTATGCGTTATGCGTTATGCGTTATGGGTTATTCGTTATGCGTTATGCGTTGTGCGTTATGCGTTGTGCGTTATGCGTTATGCGTTATGCGTTATGCGTTAGGCGTTATGCGTTATGCGTTATGCTTTATGCGTTATGCGTGATCCGTTATGCGTTATGCGTTATGCGTTATGCGTTATGCGCTATGCGTTATGCGTTATGCGTTATGCGTTATGCGTTATGCGTTATGCGTTATGCGTTTTGCGTTATGCGTTATGCGTTATGCGTTATGAGTTATGCGTTATGCGTTATGCGTTATGCATTATGCGTTATGCGTGATGCGTTATGCGTTATGCGTTATACATTATGCGTTATGCGTTATGCGTTATGCTTTGTGCGTTATGCGTTATGCGTTATGAGTAATGCGTGATCCGTCATGCGTTATACATTATGCTATATGCGTTATGCCTTATGCCTTATGCGTTACACGTAATGCGTTATGCGTTATGAGTAATGCTTGATCCGATATGCGTTATGCGGTATGCGTTATGCGTTATGAGTAATGCTGGATCCGTTATGCGTTTTGCGTTATGGATTATGCGTTATGCGTTATGCGTTTTGCGTTATTCGTTATGCGTTGTGCTTTATGCGTTATGCGTTATGGATTATGCGTTATTGCGATATTCGTTGTGTGTTATGCGTTATGCGTTATGCGTTATGCGTTATGCGTTGTGCGTTATGCGTTATGCGTTATGCGTTATGCGTTATGCGTTATGCGTTATGCGTGATGCGTTATGCGTTATGCGTTCTGCGTTATGCGTTATGCGTTATGCGTTATGCTTTGTGCGTTATGCGTTATGCGTTATGAGTAATGCGTGATCCGCTATGCGTTATGCGTTATGCGTTTTGCGTTATGCGTTATGCGTTATGCGTTATGCGTGATGCGTTATGCGTTATGCGTTCTGCGTTATGAGTAATGCTGGATCCGTTATGCGTTATGCGTTATGCGATGTGCGTTATGCGTTATGCGTTATGCGTTATGCGTTATACATTATGCGTTATGCGTTATGCGTTATGCTTTGTGCGTTATGCGTTATGCGTTATGAGTAATGCGTGATCCGTCATGCGTTATGCGTTATGCGTTATGCGTTATGCGCTATGCGTTATGCGTTATGCTTTATGCGTTATGCGTTATGCGTTAAGCGTTATGCGTTATGCGTTATGTGTTATGCGTTAGGCGTTATGCGTTATGCGTTATGCTTTATGCGTTATGCGTGATCCGTTATGCGTTATGCGTTATGCGTTATGCGTTACGCGTTATGCGTTATTCGTTATGCGTTATGCGTTATGCGTTATGGGTTATTCGTTATGCGTTATGCGTTGTGCGTTATGTGTTGTGCGTTATGCGTTATGCGTTATGCGTTATGCGTTAGGCGTTATGCGTTATGCGTTATGCTTTATGCGTTATGCGTGATCCGTTATGCGTTATGCGTTATGCGTTATGCGTTATGCGCTATGCGTTATGCGTTATGCGTTATGCGTTATGCGTTATGCGTTTTGCGTTATGCGTTATGCGTTATGCGTTATGAGTTATGCGTTATGCGTTATGCGTTATGCGTTATGCGTTATGCGTGATGCGTTATGCGCTATGCGTTATGCGTTATGCGTTATGCGTTATGCGTTATGAGTTATGCGTTATGCGTTATGCGTTATGCGTTATGCGATGTGCGTTATGCGTTATGCGTTATGCGTTATGCGTTATACATTATGCGTTATGCGTTATGCGTTATGCTTTGTGCGTTATGCGTTATGCGTTATGAGTAATGCGTGATCCGTCATGCGTTATACATAATGCTATATGCGTTATGCCTTATGCCTTATGCGTTACACGTAATGCGTTATGCGTTATGAGTAATGCTTGATCCGATATGCGTTATGCGGTATGCGTTATGCGTTATGAGTAATGCTGGATCCGTTATGCGTTTTGCGTTATGGATTATGCGTTATGCGTTATGCGTTTTGCGTTATTCGTTATGCGTTGTGCTTTATGCGTTATGCGTTATGGATTATGCGTTATTGCGATATTCGTTGTGTGTTATGCGTTATGCGTAATGCGTTATGCGTTATGCGTTGTGCGTTATGCGTTATGCGTTATGCGTTATGCGTTATGCGTTATGCGTTATGCGTGATGCGTTATGCGTTATGCGTTCTGCGTTATGCGTTATGCGTTATGCGTTATGCTTTGTGCGTTATGCGTTATGCGTTATGAGTAATGCGTGATCCGCTATGCGTTATGCGTTTTGCGTTATGCGTTATGCGTTATGCGTTATGAGTTATGCGTTATGCGTTATGCGTTATGCATTATGCGTTATGCGTGATGCGTTATGCGCTATGCGTTATGCGTTATGCGTTATGCGTTATGCGTTATGCGTTATGAGTTATGCGTTATGCGTTATGCGTTATGCGATGTGCGTTATGCGTTATGCGTTATGCGTTATACATTATGCGTTATGCGTTATGCGTTATGCTTTGTGCGTTATGCGTTATGCGTTATGAGTAATGCGTGATCCGTCATGCGTTATACATTATGCTATATGCGTTATGCCTTATGCCTTATGCGTTACACGTAATGCGTTATACGTTATGAGTAATGCTTGATCCGATATGCGTTATGCGGTATGCGTTATGCGTTATGAGTAATGCTGGATCCGTTATGCGTTTTGCGTTATGGATTATGCGTTATGCGTTATGCGTTTTGCGTTATTCGTTATGCGTTGTGCTTTATGCGTTATGCGTTATGGATTATGCGTTATTGCGATATTCGTTGTGTGTTATGCGTTATGCGTTATGCGTTATGCGTTATGCGTTATGCGTTGTGCGTTATGCGTTATGCGTTATGCGTTATGCGTTATGCGTTATGCGTTATGCGTTATGCGTTATGCGTTATGCGTTATGCGTTATGCGTTATGCTTTGTGCGTTATGCGTTATGCGTTATGAGTAATGCGTGATCCGTCATGCGTTATGCGTTATGCTATATGCGTTACGCCTTATGCCTTATGCCTTATGCCTTATGCGTTAGGCGTTATGCGTTATACGTTATGCGTTATGCGTTATGCGTTATTCGTTATGCGTTATGCGTTATGCGTTATGCGTTATGCGTTATGCGTTATGCGTTATGCGTTATGCGTTATGCGTTATGCGTTATGCGCTATGCGTTATGCGTTATGCTTTATGCGTTATGCGTTATGCGTTAAGCGTTATGCGTTATGCGTTATGTGTTATGCGTTAGGCGTTATGCGTTATGCGTTATGCTTTATGCGTTATGCGTGATCCGTTATGCGTTATGCGTTATGCGTTATGCGTTATGCGCTATGCGTTATGCGTTATGCGTTATGCGTTATGCGTTATGCGTTATGCGTTTTGCGTTATGCGTTATGCGTTATGCGTTATGAGTTATGCGTTATGCGTTATGCGTTATGCATTATGCGTTATGCGTGATGCGTTATGCGCTATGCGTTATGCGTTATGCGTTATGCGTTATGCGTTATGCGTTATGAGTTATGCGTTATGCGTTATGCGTTATGCGTTATGCGATGTGCGTTATGCGTTATGCGTTATGCGTTATGCGTTATACATTATGCGTTATGCGTTATGCGTTATGCTTTGTGCGTTATGCGTTATGCGTTATGAGTAATGCGTGATCCGTCATGCGTTATACATTATGCTATATGCGTTATGCCTTATGCCTTATGCGTTACACGTAATGCGTTATGCGTTATGAGTAATGCTTGATCCGATATGCGTTATGCGGTATGCGTTATGCGTTATGAGTAATGCTGGATCCGTTATGCGTTTTGCGTTATGGATTATGCGTTATGCGTTATGCGTTTTGCGTTATTCGTTATGCGTTGTGCTTTATGCGTTATGCGTTATGGATTATGCGTTATTGCGATATTCGTTGTGTGTTATGCGTTATGCGTTATGCGTTATGCGTTATGCGTTGTGCGTTATGCGTTATGCGTTATGCGTTATGCGTTATGCGTTATGCGTTATGCGTTATGCTTTATGCGTTATGCGTGATCCGTTATGCGTTATGCGTTATGCGTTATGCGTTACGCGTTATGCGTTATTCGTTATGCGTTATGCGTTATGCGTTATGGGTTATTCGTTATGCGTTATGCGTTGTGCGTTATGCGTTGTGCGTTATGCGTTATGCGTTATGCGTTATGCGTTAGGCGTTATGCGTTATGCGTTATGCTTTATGCGTTATGCGTGATCCGTTATGCGTTATGCGTTATGCGTTATGCGTTATGCGCTATGCGTTATGCGTTATGCGTTATGCGTTATGCGTTATGCGTTTTGCGTTATGCGTTATGCGTTATGCGTTATGAGTTATGCGTTATGCGTTATGCGTTATGCATTATGCGTTATGCGTGATGCGTTATGCGCTATGCGTTATGCGTTATGCGTTATGCGTTATGCGTTATGAGTTATGCGTTATGCGTTATGCGTTATGCGTTATGCGATGTGCGTTATGCGTTATGCGTTATGCGTTATGCGTTATACATTATGCGTTATGCGTTATGCGTTATGCTTTGTGCGTTATGCGTTATGCGTTATGAGTAATGCGTGATCCGTCATGCGTTATACATTATGCTATATGCGTTATGCCTTATGCCTTATGCGTTAAACGTAATGCGTTATGCGTTATGAGTAATGCTTGATCCGATATGCGTTATGCGGTATGCGTTATGCGTTATGAGTAATGCTGGATCCGTTATGCGTTTTGCGTTATGGATTATGCGTTATGCGTTATGCGTTTTGCGTTATTCGTTATGCGTTGTGCTTTATGCGTTATGCGTTATGGATTATGCGTTATTGCGATATTCGTTGTGTGTTATGCGTTATGCGTTATGCGTTATGCGTTATGCGTTGTGCGTTATGCGTTATGCGTTATGCGTTATGCGTTATGCGTTATGCGTTATGCGTTATGCGTTATGCGTTATGCGTTCTGCGTTATGCGTTATGCGTTATGCGTTATGCTTTGTGCGTTATGCGTTATGCGTTATGAGTAATGCGTGATCCGCTATGCGTTATGCGTTATGCGTTTTGCGTTATGCGTTATGCGTTATGCGTTATGAGTTATGCGTTATGCGTTATGCGTTATGCATTATGCGTTATGCGTGATGCGTTATGCGCTATGCGTTATGCGTTATGCGTTATGCGTTATGCGTTATGAGTTATGAGTTATGCGTTATGCGTTATGCGTTATGCGATGTGCGTTATGCGTTATGCGTTATGCGTTATACATTATGCGTTATGCGTTATGCGTTATGCTTTGTGCGTTATGCGTTATGCGTTATGAGTAATGCGTGATCCGTCATGCGTTATACATTATGCTATATGCGTTATGCCTTATGCCTTATGCGTTACACGTAATGCGTTATACGTTATGAGTAATGCTTGATCCGATATGCGTTATGCGGTATGCGTTATGCGTTATGAGTAATGCTGGATCCGTTATGCGTTTTGCGTTATGGATTATGCGTTATGCGTTATGCGTTTTGCGTTATTCGTTATGCGTTGTGCTTTATGCGTTATGCGTTATGGATTATGCGTTATTGCGATATTCGTTGTGTGTTATGCGTTATGCGTTATGCGTTATGCGTTATGCGTTATGCGTTGTGCGTTATGCGTTATGCGTTATGCGTTATGCGTTATGCGTTATGCGTTATGCGTTATGCGTTATGCGTTATGCGTTATGCGTTATGCGTTATGCTTTGTGCGTTATGCGTTATGCGTTATGAGTAATGCGTGATCCGTCATGCGTTATGCGTTATGCTATATGCGTTACGCCTTATGCCTTATGCCTTATGCCTTATGCGTTAGGCGTTATGCGTTATACGTTATGCGTTATGCGTTATGCGTTATTCGTTATGCGTTATGCGTTATGCGTTATGCGTTATGCGTTATGCGTTATGCGTTATGCGTTATGCGTTATGCGCTATGCGTTATGCGTTATGCTTTATGCGTTATGCGTTATGCGTTAAGCGTTATGCGTTATGCGTTATGTGTTATGCGTTAGGCGTT
Organism: Lasioglossum morio; assembly: GCA_916610235.2. Taxonomy (NCBI): domain Eukaryota; kingdom Metazoa; phylum Arthropoda; class Insecta; order Hymenoptera; family Halictidae; genus Lasioglossum; species Lasioglossum morio. The sequence continues at coordinate 1,913,999 of CAKAJA020000513.1, read as the reverse complement.
ATGCGTTATGCGTTATGCTTTATGCGTTATGCGTGATCCGTTATGCGTTATGCGTTATGCGTTATGCGTTACGCGTTATGCGTTATTCGTTATGCGTTATGCGTTATGCGTTATGGGTTATTCGTTATGCGTTATGCGTTGTGCGTTATGCGTTGTGCGTTATGCGTTATGCGTTATGCGTTATGCGTTAGGCGTTATGCGTTATGCTTTATGCGTTATGCGTGATCCGTTATGCGTTATGCGTTATGCGTTATGCGTTATGCGCTATGCGTTATGCGTTATGCGTTATGCGTTATGCGTTATGCGTTATGCGTTATGCGTTATGCGTTTTGCGTTATGCGTTATGCGTTATGCGTTATGAGTTATGCGTTATGCGTTATGCGTTAAGCATTATGCGTTATGCGTGATGCGTTATGCGCTATGCGTTATGCGTTATGCGTTATGCGTTATGCGTTATGAGTTATGCGTTATGCGTTATGCGTTATGCGTTATGCGATGTGCGTTATGCGTTATGCGTTATGCGTTATGCGTTATACATTATGCGTTATGCGTTATGCGTTATGCTTTGTGCGTTATGCGTTATGCGTTATGAGTAATGCGTGATCCGTCATGCGTTATACATTATGCTATATGCGTTATGCCTTATGCCTTATGCGTTACACGTAATGCGTTATGCGTTATGAGTAATGCTTGATCCGATATGCGTTATGCGGTATGCGTTATGCGTTATGAGTAATGCTGGATCCGTTATGCGTTTTGCGTTATGGATTATGCGTTATGCGTTATGCGTTTTGCGTTATTCGTTAAGCGTTGTGCTTTATGCGTTATGCGTTATGGATTATGCGTTATTGCGATATTCGTTGTGTGTTATGCGTTATGCGTTATGCGTTATGCGTTATGCGTTGTGCGTTATGCGTTATGCGTTATGCGTTATGCGTTATGCGTTATGCGTGATGCGTTATGCGTTATGCGTTCTGCGTTATGCGTTATGCGTTATGCGTTATGCTTTGTGCGTTATGCGTTATGCGTTATGAGTAATGCGTGATCCGCTATGCGTTATGCGTTATGCGTTTTGCGTTATGCGTTATGCGTTATGAGTTATGCGTTATGCGTTATGCGTTATGCATTATGCGTTATGCGTGATGCGTTACGCGCTATGCGTTATGCGTTATGCGTTATGCGTTATGCGTTATGAGTTATGCGTTATGCGTTATGCGTTATGCGTTATGCGATGTGCGTTATGCGTTATGCGTTATGCGTTATACATTATGCGTTATGCGTTATGCGTTATGCTTTGTGCGTTATGCGTTATGCGTTATGAGTAATGCGTGATCCGTCATGCGTTATACATTATGCTATATGCGTTATGCCTTATGCCTTATGCGTTACACGTAATGCGTTATACGTTATGAGTAATGCTTGATCCGATATGCGTTATGCGGTATGCGTTATGCGTTATGAGTAATGCTGGATCCGTTATGCGTTTTGCGTTATGGATTATGCGTTATGCGTTATGCGTTTTGCGTTATTCGTTATGCGTTGTGCTTTATGCGTTATGCGTTATGGATTATGCGTTATTGCGATATTCGTTGTGTGTTATGCGTTATGCGTTATGCGTTATGCGTTATGCGTTGTGCGTTATGCGTTATGCGTTATGCGTTATGCGTTATGCGTTATGCGTTATGCGTTATGCGTTATGCGTTATGCGTTATGCGTTATGCGTTATGCGTTATGCGTTATGCGTTATGCGTTATGCGTTATGCGTTATGCGTTATGAGTTATGCGTTATGCGTTATGCGTTATGCGTTATGCGTTATGCGTTATGCGTTATGCTTTGTGCGTTATGCGTTATGCGTTATGAGTAATGCGTGATCCGTCATGCGTTATGCGTTATGCTATATGCGTTACGCCTTATGCCTTATGCCTTATGCCTTATGCGTTAGGCGTTATGCGTTATACGTTATGCGTTATGCGTTATGCGTTATTCGTTATGCGTTATGCGTTATTAGTTATGCGTTATGCGTTACGCGTTATGCGTTATTCGTTATGCGTTATGCGTTATGCGTTATGGGTTATTCGTTATGCGTTATGCGTTGTGCGTTATGCGTTGCGCGTTATGCGTTATGCGTTATGCGTTATGCGTTATGTGTTATGCGTTATGCGTTATGCGTTTTGCGTTATGCGTTATGCGCTATGCGTTATGCGTGATGCGTTATGCGTTATGCGTTATGCGTTATGCGTTATGCGTTATGCGTTATGCGTTATGCGTTATGCGTTATGCGTTATGCGTTATGCGTTATTCGTTATGCGTTATGCGTTATTCGTTATGCGTTATGCGTTACGCGTTATGCGTTATTCGTTATGCGTTATGCGTTATGCGTTATGCGTTATGCGTTATGCGTTATGCGTTAGGCGTTATGCGTTATGCGTTATGCTTTATGCGTTATGCGTGATCCGTTATGCGTTATGCGTTATGCGTTACGCGTTATGCGTTATTCGTTATGCGTTATGCGTTATGCGTTATGCGTTATGCGTTAGGCGTTATGCGTTATGCGTTATGCTTTGTGCGTTATGCGTGATCCGTTATGCGTTATGCGTTATGCGTTATGCGTTATGCGCTATGCGTTATGCGTTATGCGTTATGCGTTATGCGTTATGCGTTATGCGTTATGCGTTATGCGTTATGCGTTATGAGTTATGCGTTATGCGTTATGCGTTATGCATTATGCGTTATGCGTGATGCGTTATGCGTTATGCTTTGTGCGTTATGCGTTATGCGTTATGAGTAATGCGTGATCCGTCATGCGTTATGCGTTATGCTATATGCGTTACGCCTTATGCCTTATGCCTTATGCCTTATGCGTTAGGCGTTATGCGTTATACGTTATGCGTTATGCGTTATGCGTTATTCGTTATGCGTTATGCGTTATTAGTTATGCGTTATGCGTTACGCGTTATGCGTTATTCGTTATGCGTTATGCGTTATGCGTTATGGGTTATTCGTTATGCGTTATGCGTTGTGCGTTATGCGTTGTGCGTTATGCGTTATGCGTTATGCGTTATGCGTTATGTGTTATGCGTTATGCGTTATGCGTTATGCGTTATGCGTTATGCGTTATGCGTTATGCGCTATGCGTTATGCGTGATGCGTTATGCGTTATGCGTTATGCGTTATGCGTTATGCGTTATGCGTTATGCGTTATGCGTTATGCGTTATGCGTTATGCGTTATGCGTTATTCGTTATGCGTTATGCGTTATTCGTTATGCGTTATGCGTTACGCGTTATGCGTTATTCGTTATGCGTTATGCGTTATGCGTTATGCGTTATGCGTTATGCGTTATGCGTTAGGCGTTATGCGTTATGCGTTATGCTTTATGCGTTATGCGTGATCCGTTATGCGTTATGCGTTATGCGTTATGCGTTACGCGTTATGCGTTATTCGTTATGCGTTATGCGTTATGCGTTATGCGTTATGCGTTAGGCGTTATGCGTTATGCGTTATGCTTTATGCGTTATGCGTGATCCGTTATGCGCTATGCGTTATGCGTTATGCGTTATGCGCTATGCGTTATGCGTTATGCGTTATGCGTTATGCGTTATGCGTTATGCGTTATGCGTTATGCATTATGCGTTATGCGTGATGCGTTATGCGCTATGCGTTATGCGTTATGCGTTATACATTATGCGTTATGCTTTATGCGTTATGCGTTATGAGTAATGCGTGTTCCGTTATGCGTTATGCGATTTGCGTGATCCGTTATGCGTTATGGATAATGCTGGATCCGTTATGCGTTATGCGTTATGCGTTTTGCGTTATTCGTTATGCGTTGTGCTTTATGCGTTATGCGTTATGGATTATGCGTTATGCGATATTCGTTACGTGTTATGCGTTATGCGTTATGCGTTATGCGTTATGCGTTATGCGTCATGCGTTATGAGTAATGCGTGATCCGTTATGCGTTATGCGTTTTGAGTAATGCGTGATCCGTTATGCGTTATGCGTTATGCGTTATGCGTTATGCGTTATGCGTTATGCGTTATGCGTTAAGCGTTATGCGTTATGCGTTATGCGTTATGAGTAATGCGTGATCCGTTATGCATTATGCGTTATGCGTTATGAGTAATGCGGTATGCGTTATGCGTTATGCGTTATGCGTTATGAGTAATGCGTGATCCGTTATGCGTTATGCGTTATGCGTTATGGGCTATGCGTTATGCGTTTTGCGTTATGAGTAATGCGTTATGCGTTATGAGTAATGCGTGATCTGTTATGCGTTATGCGTTATGAGTAATGCGTGATCCGTTATGTGTTATATGTTATGCGTTATGCGTTATGCGTTTTGCGTTATGCGTTTTGCGTTATGCGTTATGCGTTATGTGTTATGAGGTATGCGTTATGCGTTATGCGTTATGCGTTATGTGTTATGTGTTATGCGTGATGCGTTATGCGTTATGCGTTATGCGTTATGCGTTATGCGTGATGCGTTATGCGTTATGCGTTATGCGTTATGCGTTGTGCGTTCTGCGTTATGCGTTATGCGTTATGCGTTATGCGTTATGCGTGATGCGTTATGCGTTATGCGTTATGCGTTATGCGTTATGCGTTATGCGTTATGCGTTATGCGTTATGCGTTATGCGTTATGCGTTATGCGTTATGCGTTATGCGTTATGCGTTATGGGTTATTCGTTATGCGTTATGCGTTATGCGTTATGCGTTATGCGTTATGCGTTATGCGTTATGTGTTATGCGTTATGCGTTATGCGTTATTCGTTATGCGTTATGCGTTATGCGTTATGCGTCATGCGTTATGCGTGATGCGTTATGCGTTATGCGTTATGCGTTATGCGTTATGCGTTATGCGTTATGCGTTATGCGTTATGCGTTATGCGTTATGCGTTATGCGTTATGCGTTATGCGTTATGCGTTATGCGTTATGCGTTATGCGTTATGCTTTGTGCGTTATGCTTTGTGCGTTATGAGTAATGCGTTATGCGTTATGCGTTATGAGTAATGCGTGATCCGTCATGCGTTATACATTATGCTATATGCGTTATGCCTTATGCCTTATGCGTTACACGTAATGCGTTATGCGTTATGAGTAATGCTTGATCCGATATGCGTTATGCGGTATGCGTTATGCGTTATGAGTAATGCTGGATCCGTTATGCGTTTTGCGTTATGGATTATGCGTTATGCGTTATGCGTTTTGCGTTATTCGTTATGCGTTGTGCTTTATGCGTTATGCGTTATGGATTATGCGTTATTGCGATATTCGTTGTGTGTTATGCGTTATGCGTTATGCGTTGTGCGTTATGCGTTATGCGTTAGGCGTTATGCGTTATACGTTATGCGTTATGCGTTATGCGTTATTCGTTATGCGTTATGCGTTATTAGTTATGCGTTATGCGTTATGCGTGATGCGTTATGCGTTATGCGTTCTGCGTTATGCGTTATGCGTTATGCTTTGTGCGTTATGTGTTATGCGTTATGAGTAATGCGTGATCCGCTATGCGTTATGCGTTATGCGTTTTGCGTTATGCGTTATGCGTTATGCGTTATGAGTTATGCGTTATGCGTTATGCGTTATGCATTATGCGTTATGCGTGATGCGTTATGCGCTATGCGTTATGCGTTATGCGTTATGCGTTATGCGTTATGAGTTATGCGTTATGCGTTATGCGTTATGCGTTATGCGTTATGCGATGTGCGTTATGCGTTATGCGTTATGCGTTATGCGTTATACATTATGCGTTATGCGTTATGCGTTATGCTTTGTGCGTTATGCGTTATGCGTTATGAGTAATGCGTGATCCGTCATGCGTTATACATTATGCTATATGCGTTATGCCTTATGCCTTATGCGTTACACGTAATGCGTTATGCGTTATGAGTAATGCTTGATCCGATATGCGTTATGCGGTATGCGTTATGCGTTATGAGTAATGCTGGATCCGTTATGCGTTTTGCGTTATGGATTATGCGTTATGCGTTATGCGTTATTCGTTATGCGTTGTGCTTTATGCGTTATGCGTGATGCGTTATGCGCTATGCGTTATGCGTTATGCGTTATGCGTTATGCGTTATGAGTTATGCGTTATGCGTTATGCGTTATGCGTTATGCGTTATGCGTTATGCGTTATGCGTTATGCGTTATGCGTTGTGCGTTATGCGTTGTGCGTTATGCGTTATGCGTTATGCGTTTTGCGTTATGCGTTATGCGTTGTGCGTTATGCGTTGTGCGTTATGCGTTATGCGTTATGCGTTATGCGTTATGTGTTATGCGTTATGCGTTATGCGTTATGCGTTATGCGTTATGCGTTATGCGCTATGCGTTATGCGTGATGCGTTATGCGTTATGCGTTATGCGTTATGCGTTATGCGTTATGCGTTATGCGTTATGCGTTATGCGTTATGCGTTATTCGTTATGCGTTATGCGTTATTCGTTATGCGTTATGCGTTACGCGTTATGCGTTATTCGTTATGCGTTATGCGTTATGCGTTATGCGTTATGCGTTATGCGTTATGCGTTAGGCGTTATGCGTTATGCGTTATGCTTTATGCGTTATGCGTGATCCGTTATGCGTTATGCGTTATGCGTTATGCGTTACGCGTTATGCGTTATTCGTTATGCGTTATGCGTTATGCGTTATGCGTTAGGCGTTATGCGTTATGCGTTATGCGTTATGCATTATGCGTTATGCGTGATGCGTTATGCGCTATGCGTTATGCGTTATGCGTTATACATTATGCGTTATGCTTTATGCGTTATGCGTTATGAGTAATGCGTGATCCGTTATGCGTTATGCGATTTGCGTGATCCGTTATGCGTTATGGATAATGCTGGATCCGTTATGCGTTATGCGTTATGCGTTTTGCGTTATTCGTTATGCGTTGTGCTTTATGCGTTATGCGTTATGGATTATGCGTTATGCGATATTCGTTACGTGTTATGCGTTATGCGTTATGCGTTATGCGTTATGCGTTATGCGTCATGCGTTATGAGTAATGCGTGATCCGTTATGCGTTATGCGTTTTGAGTAATGCGTGATCCGTTATGCGTTATGCGTTATGCGTTATGCGTTATGCGTTATGCGTTATGCGTTTTGCGTTATGCGTTAAGCGTTATGCGTTATGCGTTATGCGTTATGAGTAATGCGTGATCCGTTATGCATTATGCGTTATGCGTTATGAGTAATGCGGTATGCGTTATGCGTTATGCGTTATGCGTTATGAGTAATGCGTGATCCGTTATGCGTTATGCGTTATGCGCTATGCGTTATGCGTTTTGCGTTATGAGTAATGCGTTATGCGTTATGAGTAATGCGTGATCTGTTATGCGTTATGCGTTATGAGTAATGCGTGATCCGTTATGTGTTATATGTTATGCGTTATGCGTTATGCGTTTTGCGTTATGCGTTTTGCGTTATGCGTTATGCGTTATGCGTTATGTGTTATGTGTTATGCGTGATGCGTTATGCGTTATGCGTTATGCGTTATGCGTTATGCGTGATGCGTTATGCGTTATGCGTTATGCGTTATGCGTTGTGCGTTCTGCGTTATGCGTTATGCGTTATGCGTTATGCGTTATGCGTTATGCGTTATGCGTTATGCGTTATGCGTTATGCGTTATGCGTTATGCGTTATGCGTTATGCGTTATGCGTTATGCGTTATGCGTTATGCGTTATGCGTTATGCGTTATGCGTTATGGGTTATTCGTTATGCGTTATGCGTTATGCGTTATGCGTTATGCGTTATGCGTTATGCCTTATGCGTTATACGTTATGCGTTATGCGTTATGCGTTATGCGTTATGCGTTATGCGTTATGCGTTATGCGTTATGCGTTATGCGTTATGCGTTATGCGTTATGCGCTATGCGTTATGCGTTATGCGTTATGAGTAATGCTTGATCCGATATGCGTTATGCGGTATGCGTTATGCGTTATGAGTAATGCTGGATCCGTTATGCGTTTTGCGTTATGGATTATGCGTTATGCGTTATGCGTTTTGCGTTATTCGTTATGCGTTGTGCTTTATGCGTTATGCGTTATGGATTATGCGTTATTGCGATATTCGTTGTGTGTTATGCGTTATGCGTTATGCGTTGTGCGTTATGCGTTATGCGTTAGGCGTTATGCGTTATACGTTATGCGTTATGCGTTATGCGTTATTCGTTATGCGTTATGCGTTATTAGTTATGCGTTATGCGTTATGCGTGATGCGTTATGCGTTATGCGTTCTGCGTTCTGCGTTATGCGTTATGCTTTGTGCGTTATGCGTTATGCGTTATGAGTAATGCGTGATCCGCTATGCGTTATGCGTTATGCGTTTTGCGTTATGCGTTATGCGTTATGCGTTATGCGTTATGAGTTATGCGTTATGCGTTATGCGTTATGCATTATGCGTTATGCGTGATGCGTTATGCGCTATGCGTTATGCGTTATGCGTTATGCGTTATGCGTTATGAGTTATGCGTTATGCGTTATGCGTTATGCGTTATGCGTTATGCGATGTGCGTTATGCGTTATGCGTTATGCGTTATGCGTTATACATTATGCGTTATGCGTTATGCGTTATGCTTTGTGCGTTATGCGTTATGCGTTATGAGTAATGCGTGATCCGTCATGCGTTATACATTATGCTATATGCGTTATGCCTTATGCCTTATGCGTTACACGTTATGCGTTATGCGTTATGAGTAATGCTTGATCCGATATGCGTTATGCGGTATGCGTTATGCGTTATGAGTAATGCTGGATCCGTTATGCGTTTTGCGTTATGGATTATGCGTTATGCGTTATGCGTTGTGCTTTATGCGTTATGCGTTATGGATTATGCGTTATTGCGATATTCGTTGTGTGTTATGCTTTATGCGTTATGCGTTATGCGTTGTGCGTTATGCGTTATGCGTTATGCGTTATGCGTTATGCGTTATGCGTTATGCGTTATGCGTTATGCGTTATGCGTTATGCGTTATGCTTTGTGCGTTATGCGTTATGCGTTATGAGTAATGCGTGATCCGTCATGCGTTATGCGTTATGCTATATGCGTTACGCCTTATGCCTTATGCCTTATGCCTTATGCGTTAGGCGTTATGCGTTATACGTTATGCGTTATGCGTTATGCGTTATTCGTTATGCGTTATGCGTTATTAGTTATGCGTTATGCGTTACGCGTTATGCGTTATTCGTTATGAGTTATGCGTTATGCGTTATGCGTTATGGGTTATTCGTTATGCGTTATGCGTTGTGCGTTATGCGTTGTGCGTTATGCGTTATGCGTTATGCGTTTTGCGTTATGCGTTATGCGTTATGCGTTATGCGTTATGTGTGAAGCGTTATGCGCTATGCGTTATGCGTTATGCGTTATGCGTTATGCGTTATGCGTTATGCGTTATGCGTGATCCGTTATGCGTTATGCGTTATGCGTTATGCGTTATGCGTTATGCGTTATGCGTTATGCGTTATGCGTTATGCGTTATGCGTTATGCGTTATGCGTTATGCGTTATGCGTTATGCGTTATGCGTTATGCGTTATACATTATGCTATATGCGTTATGCCTTATGCCTTATGCGTTACACGTAATGCGTTATGCGTTATGAGTAATGCTTGATCCGATATGCGTTATGCGGTATGCGTTATGCGTTATGAGTAATGCTGGATCCGTTATGCGTTTTGCGTTATGGATTATGCGTTATGCGTTATGCGTTTTGCGTTATTCGTTATGCGTTGTGCTTTATGCGTTATGCGTTATGGATTATGCGTTATTGCGATATTCGTTGTGTGTTATGCGTTATGCGTTATGCGTTATGCGTTGTGCGTTATGCGTTATGCGTTATGCGTTATGCGTTATGCGTTATGCGTTATGCGTTATGCGTTATGCGTTATGCGTTATGCGTTATGCGTTATGCGTTATGCGTTATGCGTTATGCGTTATGCTTTGTGCGTTATGCGTTATGCGTTATGAGTAATGCGTGATCCGTCATGCGTTATGCGTTATGCTATATGCGTTACGCCTTATGCCTTATGCCTTATGCCTTATGCGTTATACGTTATGCGTTATGCGTTATGCGTTATGCGTTATGCGTTATGCGTTATGCGTTATGCGTTATGCGTTATGCGCTATGCGTTATGCGTTATGCGTTATGCGTTATGCGTTATGCGTTATGCGTTATGCGTTTTGCGTTATGCGTTATGCGTTATGCGTTATGCGTTATGCGTTATGCGTTATGCGTCATGCGTTATTCGTTATGCGTTATGCGTTATTCGTTATGCGTTATGCGTTATGCGTTGTGCGTTATGCGTTGTGCGTTATGCGTTATGCGTTATGCGTTATGCGTTATGCGTTATGCGTTATGCGTTATGCGTTATGCGTTATGCGTTATGCGTTATGCGCTATGCGTTATGCGTTATGCTTTATGCGTTATGCGTTATGCGTTAAGCGTTATGCGTTATGCGTTATGTGTTATGCGTTAGGCGTTATGCGTTATGCGTTATGCTTTATGCGTTATGCGTGATCCGTTATGCGTTATGCGTTATGCGTTATGCGTTACGCGTTATGCGTTATTCGTTATGCGTTATGCGTTATGCGTTATGGGTTATTCGTTATGCGTTATGCGTTGTGCGTTATGCGTTGTGCGTTATGCGTTATGCGTTATGCGTTATGCGTTAGGCGTTATGCGTTATGCGTTATGCTTTATGCGTTATGCGTGATCCGTTATGCGTTATGCGTTATGCGTTATGCGTTATGCGCTATGCGTTATGCGTTATGCGTTATGCGTTATGCGTTATGCGTTATGCGTTATGCGTTATGCGTTTTGCGTTATGCGTTATGCGTTATGCGTTATGAGTTATGCGTTATGCGTTATGCGTTATGCATTATGCGTTATGCGTGATGCGTTATGCGCTATGCGTTATGCGTTATGCGTTATGCGTTATGCGTTATGAGTTATGCGTTATGCGTTATGCGTTATGCGTTATGCGATGTGCGTTATGCGTTATGCGTTATGCGTTATGCGTTATACATTATGCGTTATGCGTTATGCGTTATGCTTTGTGCGTTATGCGTTATGCGTTATGAGTAATGCGTGATCCGTCATGCGTTATACATTATGCTATATGCGTTATGCCTTATGCCTTATGCGTTACACGTAATGCGTTATGCGTTATGAGTAATGCTTGATCCGATATGCGTTATGCGGTATGCGTTATGCGTTATGAGTAATGCTGGATCCGTTATGCGTTTTGCGTTATGGATTATGCGTTATGCGTTATGCGTTTTGCGTTATTCGTTATGCGTTGTGCTTTATGCGTTATGCGTTATGGATTATGCGTTATTGCGATATTCGTTGTGTGTTATGCGTTATGCGTTATGCGTTATGCGTTATGCGTTATGCGTTATGCGTTATGCGTTATGCGTTATGCGTTATGCGTTATGCGTGATGCGTTATGCGTTATGCGTTCTGCGTTATGCGTTATGCGTTATGCGTTATGCTTTGTGCGTTATGCGTTATGCGTTATGAGTAATGCGTGATCCGCTATGCGTTATGCGTTATGCGTTTTGCGTTATGCGTTATGCGTTATGCGTTATGAGTTATGCGTTATGCGTTATGCGTTATGCATTATGCGTTATGCGTGATGCGTTATGCGCTATGCGTTATGCGTTATGCGTTATGCGTTATGCGTTATGAGTTATGCGTTATGCGTTATGCGTTATGCGTTATGCGTTATGTGTGAAGCGTTATGCGCTATGCGTTATGCGTTATGCGTTATGCGTTATGCGTTATGCGTTATGCGTTATGCGTGATCCGTTATGCGTTATGCGTTATGCGTTATGCGTTATGCGTTATGCGCTATGCGTTATGCGTTATGCGTTATGCGTTATGCGTTATGCGTTATGCGTGATGCGTTATGCGTTATGCGTTATGCGTTATGCGTTATACATTATGCTATATGCGTTATGCCTTATGCCTTATGCGTTACACGTAATGCGTTATGCGTTATGAGTAATGCTTGATCCGATATGCGTTATGCGGTATGCGTTATGCGTTATGAGTAATGCTGGATCCGTTATGCGTTTTGCGTTATGGATTATGCGTTATGCGTTATGCGTTTTGCGTTATTCGTTATGCGTTGTGCTTTATGCGTTATGCGTTATGGATTATGCGTTATTGCGATATTCGTTGTGTGTTATGCGTTATGCGTTATGCGTTATGCGTTGTGCGTTATGCGTTATGCGTTATGCGTTATGCGTTATGCGTTATGCGTTATGCGTTATGCGTTATGCGTTATGCGTTATGCGTTATGCGTTATGCGTTATGCGTTATGCGTTATGCGTTATGCTTTATGCGTTATGCGTTATGCGTTATGAGTAATGCGTGATCCGTCATGCGTTATGCGTTATGCTATATGCGTTACGCCTTATGCCTTATGCCTTATGCCTTATGCGTTATACGTTATGCGTTATGCGTTATGCGTTATGCGTTATGCGTTATGCGTTATGCGTTATGCGTTATGCGTTATGCGCTATGCGTTATGCGTTATGCGTTATGCGTTATGCGTTATGCGTTATGCGTTATGCGTTTTGCGTTATGCGTTATGCGTTATGCGTTATGCGTTATGCGTTATGCGTTATGCGTCATGCGTTATTCGTTATGCGTTATGCGTTATTCGTTATGCGTTATGCGTTATGCGTTGTGCGTTATGCGTTATGCGTTATGCGTTATGCGTTATGCGTTATGCGTTATGCGTTATGCGTTATGCGTTATGCGTTATGCGTTATGCGTTATGCGTTATGCGCTATGCGTTATGCGTTATGCTTTATGCGTTATGCGTTATGCGTTAAGCGTTATGCGTTATGCGTTATGTGTTATGCGTTAGGCGTTATGCGTTATGCGTTATGCTTTATGCGTTATGCGTGATCCGTTATGCGTTATGCGTTATGCGTTATGCGTTACGCGTTATGCGTTATTCGTTATGCGTTATGCGTTATGCGTTATGGGTTATTCGTTATGCGTTATGCGTTGTGCGTTATGCGTTGTGCGTTATGCGTTATGCGTTATGCGTTATGCGTTAGGCGTTATGCGTTATGCGTTATGCTTTATGCGTTATGCGTGATCCGTTATGCGTTATGCGTTATGCGTTATGCGTTATGCGCTATGCGTTATGCGTTATGCGTTATGCGTTATGCGTTATGCGTTATGCGTTATGCGTTTTGCGTTATGCGTTATGCGTTATGCGTTATGAGTTATGCGTTATGCGTTATGCGTTATGCATTATGCGTTATGCGTGATGCGTTATGCGCTATGCGTTATGCGTTATGCGTTATGCGTTATGCGTTATGAGTTATGCGTTATGCGTTATGCGTTATGCGTTATGCGATGTGCGTTATGCGTTATGCGTTATGCGTTATGCGTTATACATTATGCGTTATGCGTTATGCGTTATGCTTTGTGCGTTATGCGTTATGCGTTATGAGTAATGCGTGATCCGTCATGCGTTATACATTATGCTATATGCGTTATGCCTTATGCCTTATGCGTTACACGTAATGCGTTATGCGTTATGAGTAATGCTTGATCCGATATGCGTTATGCGGTATGCGTTATGCGTTATGAGTAATGCTGGATCCGTTATGCGTTTTGCGTTATGGATTATGCGTTATGCGTTATGCGTTTTGCGTTATTCGTTATGCGTTGTGCTTTATGCGTTATGCGTTATGGATTATGCGTTATTGCGATATTCGTTGTGTGTTATGCGTTATGCGTTATGCGTTATGCGTTATGCGTTATGCGTTATGCGTTATGCGTTATGCGTTATGCGTTATGCGTTATGCGTGATGCGTTATGCGTTATGCGTTCTGCGTTATGCGTTATGCGTTATGCGTTATGCTTTGTGCGTTATGCGTTATGCGTTATGAGTAATGCGTGATCCGCTATGCGTTATGCGTTATGCGTTTTGCGTTATGCGTTATGCGTTATGCGTTATGAGTTATGCGTTATGCGTTATGCGTTATGCATTATGCGTTATGCGTGATGCGTTATGCGCTATGCGTTATGCGTTATGCGTTATGCGTTATGCGTTATGAGTTATGCGTTATGCGTTATGCGTTATGCGTTATGCGATGTGCGTTATGCGTTATGCGTTATGCGTTATACATTATGCGTTATGCGTTATGCGTTATGCGTTGTGCGTTATGCGTTATGCGTTATGAGTAATGCGTGATCCGTCATGCGTTATACATTATGCTATATGCGTTATGCCTTATGCCTTATGCGTTACACGTAATGCGTTATACGTTATGAGTAATGCTTGATCCGATATGCGTTATGCGGTATGCGTTATGCGTTATGAGTAATGCTGGATCCGTTATGCGTTTTGCGTTATGGATTATGCGTTATGCGTTATGCGTTTTGCGTTATTCGTTATGCGTTGTGCTTTATGCGTTATGCGTTATGGATTATGCGTTATTGCGATATTCGTTGTGTGTTATGCGTTATGCGTTATGCGTTATGCGTTATGCGTTGTGCGTTATGCGTTATGCGTTATGCGTTATGCGTTATGAGTTATGCGTTATGCGTTAGGCGTTATGCGTTATGCGTTATGCTTTATGCGTTATGCGTGATCCGTTATGCGTTATGCGTTATGCGTTATGCGTTATGCGCTATGCGTTATGCGTTATGCGTTATGCGTTATGCGTTATGCGTTATGCGTTATGCGTTTTGCGTTATGCGTTATGCGTTATGCGTTATGAGTTATGCGTTATGCGTTATGCGTTATGCATTATGCGTTATGCGTGATGCGTTATGCGCTATGCGTTATGCGTTATGCGTTATGCGTTATGCGTTATGAGTTATGCGTTATGCGTTATGCGTTATGCGTTATGCGATGTGCGTTATGCGTTATGCGTTATGCGTTATGCGTTATACATTATGCGTTATGCGTTATGCGTTATGCTTTGTGCGTTATGCGTTATGCGTTATGAGTAATGCGTGATCCGTCATGCGTTATACATTATGCTATATGCGTTATGCCTTATGCCTTATGCGTTACACGTAATGCGTTATGCGTTATGAGTAATGCTTGATCCGATATGCGTTATGCGGTATGCGTTATGCGTTATGAGTAATGCTGGATCCGTTATGCGTTTTGCGTTATGGATTATGCGTTATGCGTTATGCGTTTTGCGTTATTCGTTATGCGTTGTGCTTTATGCGTTATGCGTTATGGATTATGCGTTATTGCGATATTCGTTGTGTGTTATGCGTTATGCGTTATGCGTTATGCGTTGTGCGTTATGCGTTATGCGTTATGCGTTATGCGTTATGCGTTATGCGTGATGCGTTATGCGTTATGCGTTCTGCGTTATGCGTTATGCGTTATGCGTTATGCTTTGTGCGTTATGCGTTATGCGTTATGAGTAATGCGTGATCCGCTATGCGTTATGCGTTATGCGTTTTGGGTTATGCGTTATGCGTTATGCGTTATGAGTTATGCGTTATGCGTTATGCGTTATGCATTATGCGTTATGCATGATGCGTTATGCGCTATGCGTTATGCGTTATGCGTTATGCGTTATGCGTTATGAGTTATGCGTTATGCGTTATGCGTTATGCGTTATGCGATGTGCGTTATGCGTTATGCGTTATGCGTTATACATTATGCGTTATGCGTTATGCGTTATGCTTTGTGCGTTATGCGTTATGCGTTATGAGTAATGCGTGATCCGTCATGCGTTATACATTATGCTATATGCGTTATGCCTTATGCCTTATGCGTTACACGTAATGCGTTATACGTTATGAGTAATGCTTGATCCGATATGCGTTATGCGGTATGCGTTATGCGTTATGAGTAATGCTGGATCCGTTATGCGTTTTGCGTTATGGATTATGCGTTATGCGTTATGCGTTTTGCGTTATTCGTTATGCGTTGTGCTTTATGCGTTATGCGTTATGGATTATGCGTTATTGCGATATTCGTTGTGTGTTATGCGTTATGCGTTATGCGTTATGCCTTATGCGTTAGGCGTTATGCGTTATGCGTTATTCGTTATGCGTTATGCGTTATGCGTTGTGCGTTATGCGTTGTGCGTTATGCGTTATGCGTTATGCGTTATGCGTTATGCGTTATGCGTTATGCGTTATGCGTTATGCGTTATGCGTTATGCGTTATGCGTTATGCGTTATGCGTTATGCGTTATGCGCTATGCGTTATGCGTTATGCTTTATGCGTTATGCGTTATGCGTTAAGCGTTATGCGTTATGCGTTATGTGTTATGCGTTAGGCGTTATGCGTTATGCGTTATGCTTTATGCGTTATGCGTGATCCGTTATGCGTTATGCGTTATGCGTTATGCGTTACGCGTTATGCGTTATTCGTTATGCGTTATGCGTTATGGGTTATTCGTTATGCGTTATGCGTTGTGCGTTATGCGTTGTGCGTTATGCGTTATGCGTTATGCGTTATGCGTTATGCGTTAGGCGTTATGCGTTATGCGTTATGCTTTATGCGTTATGCGTGATCCGTTATGCGTTATGCGTTATGCGTTATGCGTTATGCGCTATGCGTTATGCGTTATGCGTTATGCGTTATGCGTTATGCGTTATGCGTTATGCGTTTTGCGTTATGCGTTATGCGTTATGCGTTATGAGTTATGCGTTATGCGTTATGCGTTATGCATTATGCGTTATGCGTGATGCGTTATGCGCTATGCGTTATGCGTTATGCGTTATGCGTTATGAGTTATGCGTTATGCGTTATGCGTTATGCGTTATGAGTTATGCGTTATGCGTTATGCGTTATGCGTTATGCGATGTGTGTTATGCGTTATGCGTTATGCGTTATGCGTTATGCGTTATAAGTAATGCTGGATCCGTTATGCGTTTTGCGTTATGGATTATGCGTTATGCGTTATGCGTTTTGCGTTATTCGTTATGCGTTGTGCTTTATGCGTTATGCGTTATGGATTATGCGTTATTGCGATATTCGTTGTGTGTTATGCGTTATGCGTTATGCGTTATGCGTTATGCGTTATGCGTTGTGCGTTATGCGTTATGCGTTATGCGTTATGCGTTATGCGTTATGCGTGATGCGTTATGCGTTATGCGTTCTGCGTTATGCGTTATGCGTTATGCGTTATGCTTTGTGCGTTATGCGTTATGCGTTATGAGTAATGCGTGATCCGCTATGCGTTATGCGTTATGCGTTTTGCGTTATGCGTTATGCGTTATGCGTGATGCGTTATGCGCTATGCGTTATGCGTTATGCGTTATGCGTTATGCGTTATGAGTTATGCGTTATGCGTTATGCGTTATGCGTTATGCGATGTGCGTTATGCGTTATGCGTTATGCGTTATACATTATGCGTTATGCGTTATGCGTTATGCTTTGTGCGTTATGCGTTATGCGTTATGAGTAATGCGTGATCCGTCATGCGTTATACATTATGCTATATGCGTTATGCCTTATGCCTTATGCGTTACACGTAATGCGTTATACGTTATGAGTAATGCTTGATCCGATATGCGTTATGCGGTATGCGTTATGCGTTATGAGTAATGCTGGATCCGTTATGCGTTTTGCGTTATGGATTATGCGTTATGCGTTTTGCGTTATTCGTTATGCGTTGTGCTTTATGCGTTATGCGTTATGGATTATGCGTTATTGCGATATTCGTTGTGTGTTATGCGTTATGCGTTATGCGTTATGCGTTATGCGTTGTGCGTTATGCGTTATGCGTTATGCGTTATGCGTTATGCGTTATGCGTTATGCGTTATGCGTTATGCGTTATGCGTTATGCGTTATGCGTTATGCGTTATGCGTTATGCATTATGCGTTATGCATGATGCGTTATGCGCTATGCGTTATGCGTTATGCGTTATGCGTTATGCGTTATGAGTTATGCGTTATGCGTTATGCGTTATGCGTTATGAGTTATGCGTTATGCGTTAGGCGTTATGCGTTATGCGTTATGCTTTATGCGTTATGCGTGATCCGTTATGCGTTATGCGTTATGCGTTATGCGTTATGCGCTATGCGTTATGCGTTATGCGTTATGCGTTATGCGTTATGCGTTATGCGTTATGCGTTTTGCGTTATGCGTTATGCGTTATGCGTTATGAGTTATGCGTTATGCGTTATGCGTTATGCATTATGCGTTATGCGTGATGCGTTATGCGCTATGCGTTATGCGTTATGCGTTATGCGTTATGCGTTATGAGTTATGCGTTATGCGTTATGCGTTATGCGTTATGCGATGTGCGTTATGCGTTATGCGTTATGCGTTATGCGTTATACATTATGCGTTATGCGTTATGCGTTATGCTTTGTGCGTTATGCGTTATGCGTTATGCGTAATGCGTGATCCGTCATGCGTTATACATTATGCTATATGCGTTATGCCTTATGCCTTATGCGTTACACGTAATGCGTTATGCGTTATGAGTAATGCTTGATCCGATATGCGTTATGCGGTATGCGTTATGCGTTATGAGTAATGCTGGATCCGTTATGCGTTTTGCGTTATGGATTATGCGTTATGCGTTATGCGTTTTGCGTTATGCGTTATGCGTTGTGCTTTATGCGTTATGCGTTATGGATTATGCGTTATTGCGATATTCGTTGTGTGTTATGCGTTATGCGTTATGCGTTATGCGTTGTGCGTTATGCGTTATGCGTTATGCGTTATGCGTTATGCGTTATGCGTGATGCGTTATGCGTTATGCGTTATGCGTTATGCGTTATGCGTTATGCGTTATGCTTTGTGCGTTATGCGTTATGCGTTATGAGTAATGCGTGATCCGCTATGCGTTATGCGTTATGCGTTTTGGGTTATGCGTTATGCGTTATGCGTTATGAGTTATGCGTTATGCGTTATGCGTTATGCATTATGCGTTATGCATGATGCGTTATGCGCTATGCGTTATGCGTTATGCGTTATGCGTTATGCGTTATGAGTTATGCGTTATGCGTTATGCGTTATGCGTTATGCGATGTGCGTTATGCGTTATGCGTTATGCGTTATACATTATGCGTTATGCGTTATGCGTTATGCTTTGTGCGTTATGCGTTATGCGTTATGAGTAATGCGTGATCCGTCATGCGTTATACATTATGCTATATGCGTTATGCCTTATGCCTTATGCGTTACACGTAATGCGTTATACGTTATGAGTAATGCTTGATCCGATATGCGTTATGCGGTATGCGTTATGCGTTATGAGTAATGCTGGATCCGTTATGCGTTTTGCGTTATGGATTATGCGTTATGCGTTATGCGTTTTGCGTTATTCGTTATGCGTTGTGCTTTATGCGTTATGCGTTATGGATTATGCGTTATTGCGATATTCGTTGTGTGTTATGCGTTATGCGTTATGCGTTATGCCTTATGCGTTAGGCGTTATGCGTTATGCGTTATTCGTTATGCGTTATGCGTTATGCGTTGTGCGTTATGCGTTGTGCGTTATGCGTTATGCGTTATGCGTTATGCGTTATGCGTTATGCGTTATGCGTTATGCGTTATGCGTTATGCGTTATGCGTTATGCGTTATGCGTTATGCGTTATGCGTTATGCGCTATGCGTTATGCGTTATGCTTTATGCGTTATGCGTTATGCGTTAAGCGTTATGCGTTATGCGTTATGTGTTATGCGTTAGGCGTTATGCGTTATGCGTTATGCTTTATGCGTTATGCGTGATCCGTTATGCGTTATGCGTTATGCGTTATGCGTTACGCGTTATGCGTTATTCGTTATGCGTTATGCGTTATGGGTTATTCGTTATGCGTTATGCGTTGTGCGTTATGCGTTGTGCGTTATGCGTTATGCGTTATGCGTTATGCGTTATGCGTTAGGCGTTATGCGTTATGCGTTATGCTTTATGCGTTATGCGTGATCCGTTATGCGTTATGCGTTATGCGTTATGCGTTATGCGCTATGCGTTATGCGTTATGCGTTATGCGTTATGCGTTATGCGTTATGCGTTATGCGTTTTGCGTTATGCGTTATGCGTTATGCGTTATGAGTTATGCGTTATGCGTTATGCGTTATGCATTATGCGTTATGCGTGATGCGTTATGCGCTATGCGTTATGCGTTATGCGTTATGCGTTATGCGTTATGAGTTATGCGTTATGCGTTATGCGTTATGCGTTATGAGTTATGCGTTATGCGTTATGCGTTATGCGTTATGCGATGTGTGTTATGCGTTATGCGTTATGCGTTATGCGTTATGCGTTATAAGTAATGCTGGATCCGTTATGCGTTTTGCGTTATGGATTATGCGTTATGCGTTATGCGTTTTGCGTTATTCGTTATGCGTTGTGCTTTATGCGTTATGCGTTATGGATTATGCGTTATTGCGATATTCGTTGTGTGTTATGCGTTATGCGTTATGCGTTATGCGTTATGCGTTATGCGTTATGCGTTATGCGTTATGCGTTATGCGTTATGCGTTATGCGTTATGCGTGATGCGTTATGCGTTATGCGTTCTGCGTTATGCGTTATGCGTTATGCGTTATGCTTTGTGCGTTATGCGTTATGCGTTATGAGTAATGCGTGATCCGCTATGCGTTATGCGTTATGCGTTTTGCGTTATGCGTTATGCGTTATGCGTGATGCGTTATGCGTTATGCGTTATGCGTTATGCGTTATGCGTTATGCGTTATGAGTTATGCGTTATGCGTTATGCGTTATGCGTTATGCGATGTGCGTTATGCGTTATGCGTTATGCGTTATACATTATGCGTTATGCGTTATGCGTTATGCTTTGTGCGTTATGCGTTATGCGTTATGAGTAATGCGTGATCCGTCATGCGTTATACATTATGCTATATGCGTTATGCCTTATGCCTTATGCGTTACACGTAATGCGTTATACGTTATGAGTAATGCTTGATCCGATATGCGTTATGCGGTATGCGTTATGCGTTATGAGTAATGCTGGATCCGTTATGCGTTTTGCGTTATGGATTATGCGTTATGCGTTTTGCGTTATTCGTTATGCGTTGTGCTTTATGCGTTATGCGTTATGGATTATGCGTTATTGCGATATTCGTTGTGTGTTATGCGTTATGCGTTATGCGTTATGCGTTATGCGTTATGCGTTATGCGTTATGCGTTATGCGTTATGCGTTATGCGTTATGCGTTATGCGTTATGCGTTATGCGTTATGCGTTATGCGTTATGCGTTATGCGTTATGCGTTATGCGTTATGCGTTATGCGTTATGCGTTATGCGTTATGCGTTATGCGTTATGCGTTATGCGTTATGCTTTGTGCGTTATGCGTTATGCGTTATGAGTAATGCGTGATCCGTCATGCGTTATGCGTTATGCTATATGCGTTACGCCTTATGCCTTATGCCTTATGCCTTATGCGTTAGGCGTTATGCGTTATACGTTATGCGTTATGCGTTATGCGTTATTCGTTATGCGTTATGCGTTATTAGTTATGCGTTATGCGTTATTCGTTATGCGTTATGCGTTATGCGTTATGGGTTATTCGTTATGCGTTATGCGTTGTGCGTTATGCGTTGTGCGTTATGCGTTATGCGTTATGCGTTATGCGTTATGTGTTATGCGTTATGCGTTATGCGTTATGCGTTATGCGTTATGCGTTATGCGCTATGCGTTATGCGTGATGCGTTATGCGTTATGCGTTATGCGTTATGCGTTATGCGTTATGCGTTATGCGTTATGCGTTATGCGTTATGCGTTATTCGTTATGCGTTATGCGTTATTCGTTATGCGTTATGCGTTACGCGTTATGCGTTATTCGTTATGCGTTATGCGTTATGCGTTATGCGTTATGCGTTATGCGTTATGTGTTATGCGTTATGCGTTATGCGTTATGCGTTATGCTTTATGCGTTATGCGTGATCCGTTATGCGTTATGCGTTATGCGTTATGCGTTACGCGTTATGCGTTATTCGTTATGCGTTATGCGTTATGCGTTATGCGTTATGCGTTAGGCGTTATGCGTTATGCGTTATGCTTTATGCGTTATGCGTGATCCGTTATGCGTTATGCGATATGCGTTATGCGTTATGCGCTATGCGTTATGCGTTATGCGTTATGCGTTATACGTTATGCGTTATGCGTTATGCGTTATGCGTTATGCGTTATGCGTTATGCGTTATGCGTTATGAGTTATGCGTTATGCGTTATGCGTTATGCATTATGCGTTATGCGTGATGCGTTATGCGTTATGCTTTGTGCGTTATGCGTTATGCGTTATGAGTAATGCGTGATCCGTCATGCGTTATGCGTTATGCTATATGCGTTACGCCTTATGCCTTATGCCTTATGCCTTATGCCTTAGGCGTTATGCGTTATACGTTATGCGTTATGCGTTATGCGTTATTCGTTATGCGTTATGCGTTATTAGTTATGCGTTATGCGTTACGCGTTATGCGTTATTCGTTATGCGTTATGTGTTATGCGTTATGCGTTATGCGTTATGCGTTATGCGTTATGCGTTATGCGCTATGCGTTATGCGTGATGCGTTATGCGTTATGCGTTATGCGTTATGCGTTATGCGTTATGGGTTATGCGTTATGCGTTATGCGTTATGCGTTATTCGTTATGCGTTATGCGTTATTCGTTATGCGTTATGCGTTACGCGTTATGCGTTATTCGTTATGCGTTATGCGTTATGCGTTATGCGTTATGCGTTATGCGTTATGCGTTAGGCGTTATGCGTTATGCGTTATGCTTTATGCGTTATGCGTGATCCGTTATGCGTTATGCGTTATGCGTTATGCGTTACGCGTTATGCGTTATTCGTTATGCGTTATGCGTTATGCGTTATGCGTTATGCGTTATGCGTTATGCGTTATGCGTTATGCTTTATGCGTTATGCGTGATCCGTTATGCGCTATGCGTTATGCGTTATGCGTTATGCGCTATGCGTTATGCGTTATGCGTTATGCGTTATGCGTTATGCGTTATGCGTTATGCGTTATGCGTTATGCGTTATGCGTTATGCGTTATGCGTTATGAGTTATGCGTTATGCGTTATGCGTTATGCATTATGCGTTATGCGTGATGCGTTATGCGCTATGCGTTATGCGTTATGCGTTATGCGTTATGCGTTATACGTTATGCGTTATGCGTTATGCGTTATGCGTTATGCGTTATGCGTTATGCGTTATGCGTTATGCGTTATGCGTTATGCGTTAAAAGTTATGCGTTATGCTTTATGCGTTATGCGTTAAAAGTTATGGGTTATACCGTATGCGTCATGCGTTATGCGTTATATGTTATGCGTTATGCGTTATGCGTTAAAAGTTATGCGTTATGCTTTATGCGTTATGCGTTATGCGTTATGGGTTATACCGTATGCGTCATGCGTTATGCGTTATATGTTATGCGTTATACGTTCTGCGTTATGCTTTATGCGTTATGCGTGATCCGTTATGCGTTAGGCGTTATGCGTTTTGCGGTATTCGTTATGCGTTATGCATTATGCATTATGCGTTATGCGTTATGCTTTATGCGTGATGCGTTATGCTTTATTCGTTATGCGTTATGCGTTATGCGTTAGGCGTTATGCGTTATGCGTTATGCTTTATGCGTTATGCGTGATCCGTTATGCGTTATGCGTTATGCGTTATGCGTTATGCGTTATGCGTTATGCGCTATGCGTTATGCGTTATGCGTTATGCGTTATGCGATATGCGTTATGCGTTATGCGTTATGCGTAATGCGTTATGCGTTCTGCGTTATGCGTTATGCGTTATGCGTTATGCTTTGTGCGTTATGCGTTATGCGTTATGAGTAATGCGTGATCCGCTATGCGTTATGCGTTATGCTTTGTGCGTTATGCGTTATGCGTTATGAGTAATGCGTGATCCGCTATGCGTTATGCGTTATGCGTTATGCGTTTTGCGTTATGCGTTATGCGTTATGCGTTATGCGTTATGAGTTATGCGTTATGCGTTATGCGTTATGCATTATGCGTTATGCGTGATGCGTTATGCGTTATGCGTTATGCGTTATGCGTTATGCGTTATGCGTTATGCGTTATGCGTTATGCGTTATGCTGTATGCGTGATGTTTTATGCGTTATGCGTTATGCGTTATGCGTTATGCGTGATCCGTTATGCGTTATGCGTTATGCGTTATGCGTTATGAGTAATGCGTGATCCGTCATGCGTTATACATTATGCTATATGCGTTATGCCTTATGCCTTATGCGTTACACGTAATGCGTTATGCGTTATGAGTAATGCTTGATCCGATATTCGTTATGCGGTATGCGTTATGCGTTATGAGTAATGCGTGATCCGCTATGCGTTATGCGGTATGCGTTATGCGTTTTGCGTTATGCGTTATGCGTTATGCGTTATGAGTTATGCGTTATGCGTTATGCATTATGCGTTATGCGTGATGCGTTATGCGCTATGCGTTATGCGTTATGCGTTATGCGTTATGCGTTATGAGTTATGCGTTATGCGTTATGCGTTATGCGTTATGCGTTGTGCGTTATACGATATGCGTTATGCGTTATGCGTTATGCTTTATGCGTTATGCGTGATCCGTTATGCGTTATGCGTTATGCGTTATGCGTTATGCGTTATGCGTTATGCGCTATGCGTTATGCGTTATGCGTTATGCGTTATGCGATATGCGTTATGCGTTATGCGTTATGCTTTATGCGTGATGCGTTATGCTTTATTCGTTATGCGTTATGCGTTATGCGTTAGGCGTTATGCGTTATGCGTTATGCTTTATGCGTTATGCGTGATCCGTTATGCGTTATGCGTTATGCGTTATGCGTTATGCGTTATGCGTTATGCGCTATGCGTTATGCGTTATGCGTTATGCGTTATGCGATATGCGTTATGCGTTATGCGTTATGCGTAATGCGTTATGCGTTCTGCGTTATGCGTTATGCGTTATGCGTTATGCTTTGTGCGTTATGCGTTATGCGTTATGAGTAATGCGTGATCCGCTATGCGTTATGCGTTATGCTTTGTGCGTTATGCGTTATGCGTTATGAGTAATGCGTGATCCGTCATGCGTTATACATTATGCTATATGCGTTATGCCTTATGCCTTATGCGTTACACGTAATGCGTTATGCGTTATGAGTAATGCTTGATCCGATATGCGTTATGCGGTATGCGTTATGCGTTATGAGTAATGCTGGATCCGTTATGCGTTATGCGTTATGCGTTATGCGTTCTGCGTTATGCGTTAAAAGTTATGCGTTATGCTTTATGCGTTATGCGTTATGCGTTATGGGTTATACCGTATGCGTTATGCGTTATGCGTTATATGTTATGCGTTATGCGTTCTGCGTTATGCTTTATGCGTTATGCGTGATCCGTTATGCGTTAGGCGTTATGCGTTTTGCGGTATTCGTTATGCGTTATGCATTATGCATTATGCGTTATGCGTTATGCTTTATGCGTGATGCGTTATGCTTTATTCGTTATGCGTTATGCGTTATGCGTTAGGCGTTATGCGTTATGCGTTATGCTTTATGCGTTATGCGTGATCCGTTATGCGTTATGCGTTATGCGTTATGCGTTATGCGTTATGCGCTATGCGTTATGCGTTATGCGTTATGCGTTATGCGTTATGCGTTATGCGTTATGCGCTATGCGTTATGCGTTATTCGTTATGCGTTATGCGTTATGCGTTATGCGTTATGCGTTATGCGTTATGCGTTATACGTTATGCGTTATGCGTTATGCGTTATGCTTTGTGCGTTATGCGTTATGCGTTATGCGTTATGCGTTATGCGTTATGAGTTATGCGTTATGCGTTATGCATTATGCGTTATGCGTGATGCGTTATGCGCTATACGTTATGCGTTATGCGTTATGCGTTATGCGTTATGAGTTATGCGTTATGCGTTATGCGTTATGCGCTATGCGTTGTGCGTTATGCGTTATGCGTTATGCGTTATGCGTTATGCGTTATACATTATGCGTTATGCTTTATGCGTTATGCGTTATGAGTAATGCGTGATCCGTTATGCGTTATGCGATTTGCGTGATCCGTTATGCGTTATGGATAATGCTGGATCCGTTATGCGTTATGCGTTATGCGTTTTGCGTTATTCGTTATGCGTTGTGCTTTATGCGTTATGCGTTATGGATTATGCGTTATGCGATATTCGTTACGTGTTATGCGTTATGCGTTATGCGTTATGCGTTATGCGTCATGCGTTATGAGTAATGCGTGATCCGTTATGCGTTATGCGTTTTGAGTAATGCGTGATCCGTTATGCGTTATGCGTTATGCGTTATGCGTTATGCGTTATGCGTTTTGCGTTATGCGTTAAGCGTTATGCGTTATGCGTTATGCGTTATGCGTTATGAGTAATGCGTGATCCGTTATGCATTATGCGTTATGCGTTATGAGTAATGCGGTATGCGTTATGCGTTATGCGTTATGCGTTATGAGTAATGCGTGATCCGTTATGCGTTATGCGTTATGCGTTATGCGCTATGCGTTATGCGTTTTGCGTTATGCGTTATGCGTTATGAGTTATGCGTTATGCGTTATGCGTTATGCGTTATGCGTTGTGCGTTATACGATATGCGTTATGCGTTATGCGTTATACATTATGCGTTATGCGTTATGCGTTATGCTTTGTGCGTTATGCGTTATGCGTTATGAGTAATGCGTGATCCGTCATGCGTTATACATTATGCTATATGCGTTATGCCTTATGCATTATGCGTTACACGTAATGCGTTATGCGTTATGAGTAATGCTTGATCCGATATGCGTTATGCGGTATGCGTTATGCGTTATGAGTAATGCTGGATCCGTTATGCGTTATGCGTTATGCGTTCTGCGTTATGCGTTAAAAGTTATGCGTTATGCTTTATGCGTTATGCGTTATGCGTTATGGGTTATACCGTATGCGTTATGCGTTATGCGTTATATGTTATGCGTTATGCGTTCTGCGTTATGCTTTATGCGTTATGCGTGATCCGTTATGCGTTAGGCGTTATGCGTTTTGCGGTATTCGTTATGCGTTATGCATTATGCATTATGCGTTATGCGTTATGCTTTATGCGTGATGCGTTATGCTTTATTCGTTATGCGTTATGCGTTATGCGTTAGGCGTTATGCGTTATGCGTTATGCTTTATGCGTTATGCGTGATCCGTTATGCGTTATGCGTTATGCGTTATGCGTTATGCGTTATGCGCTATGCGTTATGCGTTATGCGTTATGCGTTATGCGTTATGCGTTATGCGTTATGCGCTATGCGTTATGCGTTATGCGTTATGCGTTATGCGTTATGCGTTATGCGTTATGCGTTATGCGTTATGCGTTATGCGTTATACGTTATGCGTTATGCGTTATGCGTTATGCTTTGTGCGTTATGCGTTATGCGTTATGCGTTATGCGTTATGAGTTATGCGTTATGCGTTATGCATTATGCGTTATGCGTGATGCGTTATGCGCTATACGTTATGCGTTATGCGTTATGCGTTATGCGTTATGCGTTATGCGTTATGCGTTATGCATTATGCGTTATGCGTGATGCGTTATGCGCTATGCGTTATGCGTTATGCGTTATACATTATGCGTTATGCTTTATGCGTTATGCGTTATGAGTAATGCGTGTTCCGTTATGCGTTATGCGATTTGCGTGATCCGTTATGCGTTATGGATAATGCTGGATCCGTTATGCGTTATGCGTTATGCGTTTTGCGTTATTCGTTATGCGTTGTGCTTTATGCGTTATGCGTTATGGATTATGCGTTATGCGATATTCGTTACGTGTTATGCGTTATGCGTTATGCGTTATGCGTTATGCGTTATGCGTCATGCGTTATGAGTAATGCGTGATCCGTTATGCGTTATGCGTTTTGAGTAATGCGTGATCCGTTATGCGTTATGCGTTATGCGTTATGCGTTATGCGTTATGCGTTTTGCGTTATGCGTTAAGCGTTATGCGTTATGCGTTATGCGTTATGAGTAATGCGTGATCCGTTATGCATTATGCGTTATGCGTTATGAGTAATGCGGTATGCGTTATGCGTTATGCGTTATGCGTTATGAGTAATGCGTGATCCGTTATGCGTTATGCGTTATGCGTTATGGGCTATGCGTTATGCGTTTTGCGTTATGAGTAATGCGTTATGCGTTATGAGTAATGCGTGATCTGTTATGCGTTATGCGTTATGAGTAATGCGTGATCCGTTATGTGTTATATGTTATGCGTTATGCGTTTTGCGTTATGCGTTTTGCGTTATGCGTTATGCGTTATGTGTTATGAGGTATGCGTTATGCGTTATGCGTTATGCGTTATGTGTTATGTGTTATGCGTGATGCGTTATGCGTTATGCGTTATGCGTTATGCGTGATGCGTTATGCGTTATGCGTTATGCGTTATGCGTTGTGCGTTCTGCGTTATGCGTTATGCGTTATGCGTTATGCGTTATGCGTTATGCGTTATGCGTTATGCGTTATGCGTTATGCGTTATGCGTTATGCGTTATGCGTTATGCGTTATGCGTTATGGGTTATTCGTTATGCGTTATGCGTTATGCGTTATGCGTTATGCGTTATGCGTTATGCGTTATGCGTTATGCGTTATGCGTTATTCGTTATGCGTTATGCGTTATGCGTTATGCGTCATGCGTTATGCGTGATGCGTTATGCGTTATGCGTTATGCGTTATGCGTTATGCGTTATGCGTTATGCGTTATGCGTTATGCGTTATGCGTTATGCGTTATGCGTTATGCGTTATGCGTTATGCGATATGCGTTATGCGTTATGCTTTGTGCGTTATGCTTTGTGCGTTATGAGTAATGCGTTATGCGTTATGCGTTATGAGTAATGCGTGATCCGTCATGCGTTATACATTATGCTATATGCGTTATGCCTTATGCCTTATGCGTTACACGTAATGCGTTATGCGTTATGAGTAATGCTTGATCCGATATGCGTTATGCGGTATGCGTTATGCGTTATGAGTAATGCTGGATCCGTTATGCGTTTTGCGTTATGGATTATGCGTTATGCGTTATGCGTTTTGCGTTATTCGTTATGCGTTATGCGTTATTCGTTATGCGTTATGCGTTATTAGTTATGCGTTATGCGTTATGCGTGATGCGTTATGCGTTATGCGTTCTGCGTTATGCGTTATGCGTTATGCGTTATGCGTGATGCGTTATGCGTTATGCGTTCTGCGTTATGCGTTATGCGTTATGCTTTGTGCGTTATGTGTTATGCGTTATGAGTAATGCGTGATCCGCTATGCGTTATGCGTTATGCGTTTTGCGTTATGCGTTATGCGTTATGCGTTATGAGTTATGCGTTATGCGTTATGCGTTATGCATTATGCGTTATGCGTGATGCGTTATGCGCTATGCGTTATGCGTTATGCGTTATGCGTTATGCGTTATGAGTTATGCGTTATGCGTTATGCGTTATGCGTTATGCGTTATGCGATGTGCGTTATGCGTTATGCGTTATGCGTTATGCGTTATACATTATGCGTTATGCGTTATGCGTTATGCTTTGTGCGTTATGCGTTATGCGTTATGAGTAATGCGTGATCCGTCATGCGTTATACATTATGCTATATGCGTTATGCCTTATGCCTTATGCGTTACACGTAATGCGTTATGCGTTATGAGTAATGCTTGATCCGATATGCGTTATGCGGTATGCGTTATGCGTTATGAGTAATGCTGGATCCGTTATGCGTTTTGCGTTATGGATTATGCGTTATGCGTTATGCGTTTTGCGTTATTCGTTATGCGTTGTGCGTTATGCGTTATGCGTTAGGCGTTATGCGTTATACGTTATGCGTTATGCGTTATGCGTTATTCGTTATGCGTTATGCGTTATTAGTTATGCGTTATGCGTTATGCGTGATGCGTTATGCGTTATGCGTTCTGCGTTATGCGTTATGCGTTATGCTTTGTGCGTTATGTGTTATGCGTTATGAGTAATGCGTGATCCGCTATGCGTTATGCGTTATGCGTTTTGCGTTATGCGTTATGCGTTATGCGTTATGAGTTATGCGTTATGCGTTATGCGTTATGCATTATGCGTTATGCGTGATGCGTTATGCGCTATGCGTTATGCGTTATGCGTTATGCGTTATGCGTTATGAGTTATGCGTTATGCGTTATGCGTTATGCGTTATGCGTTATGCGATGTGCGTTATGCGTTATGCGTTATGCGTTATGCGTTATACATTATGCGTTATGCGTTATGCGTTATGCTTTGTGCGTTATGCGTTATGCGTTATGAGTAATGCGTGATCCGTCATGCGTTATACATTATGCTATATGCGTTATGCCTTATGCCTTATGCGTTACACGTAATGCGTTATGCGTTATGAGTAATGCTTGATCCGATATGCGTTATGCGGTATGCGTTATGCGTTATGAGTAATGCTGGATCCGTTATGCGTTTTGCGTTATGGATTATGCGTTATGCGTTATGCGTTATTCGTTATGCGTTGTGCTTTATGCGTTATGCGTTATGGATTATGCGTTATTGCGATATTCGTTGTGTGTTATGCTTTATGCGTTATGCGTTATGCGTTGTGCGTTATGCGTTATGCGTTATGCGTTATGCGTTATGCGTTATGCGTTATGCGTTATGCGTTATGCGTTGTGCGTTATGCGTTGTGCGTTATGCGTTATGCGTTATGCGTTTTGCGTTATGCGTTATGCGTTGTGCGTTATGCGTTGTGCGTTATGCGTTATGCGTTATGCGTTATGCGTTATGCGTTATGCGTTATGCGTTATGCGTTATGCGTTATGCGTTATGCGTTATGCGCTATGCGTTATGCGTGATGCGTTATGCGTTATGCGTTATGCGTTATGCGTTATGCGTTATGCGTTATGCGTTATGCGTTATGCGTTATGCGTTATGCGTTATTCGTTATGCGTTATGCGTTATTCGTTATGCGTTATGCGTTACGCGTTATGCGTTATTCGTTATGCGTTATGCGTTATGCGTTATGCGTTATGCGTTATGCGTTATGCGTTAGGCGTTATGCGTTATGCGTTATGCTTTATGCGTTATGCGTGATCCGTTATGCGTTATGCGTTATGCGTTACGCGTTATGCGTTATTCGTTATGCGTTATGCGTTATGCGTTATGCGTTATGCGTTATGCGTTAGGCGTTATGCGTTATGCGTTATGCTTTATGCGTTATGCGTGATCCGTTATGCGCTATGCGTTATGCGTTATGCGTTATGCGTTATGCGCTATGCGTTATGCGTTATGCGTTATGCGTTATGCGTTATGCGTTATGCGTTATGCGTTATGCGTTATGCGTTATGCGTTATGCGTTATGCGTTATGCGTTATGCGTTATGCGTTATGAGTTATGCGTTATGCGTTATGCGTTATGCATTATGCGTTATGCGTGATGCGTTATGCGCTATGCGTTATGCGTTATGCGTTATACATTATGCGTTATGCTTTATGCGTTATGCGTTATGAGTAATGCGTGATCCGTTATGCGTTATGCGATTTGCGTGATCCGTTATGCGTTATGGATAATGCTGGATCCGTTATGCGTTATGCGTTATGCGTTTTGCGTTATTCGTTATGCGTTGTGCTTTATGCGTTATGCGTTATGGATTATGCGTTATGCGATATTCGTTACGTGTTATGCGTTATGCGTTATGCGTTATGCGTTATGCGTTATGCGTCATGCGTTATGAGTAATGCGTGATCCGTTATGCGTTATGCGTTTTGAGTAATGCGTGATCCGTTATGCGTTATGCGTTATGCGTTATGCGTTATGCGTTATGCGTTATGCGTTATGCGTTATGCGTTATGCGTTATGCGTTATGCGTTATGAGTAATGCGTGATCCGTTATGCATTATGCGTTATGCGTTATGAGTAATGCGGTATGCGTTATGCGTTATGCGTTATGCGTTATGAGTAATGCGTGATCCGTTATGCGTTATGCGTTATGCGTTATGCGCTAAGCGTTATGCGTTTTGCGTTATGAGTAATGCGTTATGCGTTATGAGTAATGCGTGATCTGTTATGCGTTATGCGTTATGAGTAATGCGTGATCCGTTATGTGTTATATGTTATGCGTTATGCGTTATGCGTTTTGCGTTATGCGTTTTGCGTTATGCGTTATGCGTTATGTGTTATGAGGTATGCGTTATGCGTTATGCGTTATGCGTTATGTGTTATGTGTTATGCGTTATGCGTTATGCGTTATGCGTTATGCGTGATGCGTTATGCGTTATGCGTTATGCGTTATGCGTTGTGCGTTCTGCGTTATGCGTTATGCGTTATGCGTTATGCGTTATGCGTTATGCGTTATGCGTTATGCGTTATGCGTTATGCGTTATGCGTTATGCGTTATGCGTTATGCGTTATGCGTTATGCGTTATGCGTTATGCGTTATGCGTTATGCGTTATGGGTTATTCGTTATGCGTTATGCGTTATGCGTTATGCGTTATGCGTTATGCGTTATGCGTTATGCCTTATGCGTTATACGTTATGCGTTATGCGTTATGCGTTATGCGTTATGCGTTATGCGTTATTCGTTATGCGTTATGCGTTATGCGTTATGAGTTATGCGCTATGCGTTATGCGTTATGCGTTATGAGTAATGCTTGATCCGATATGCGTTATGCGGTATGCGTTATGCGTTATGAGTAATGCTGGATCCGTTATGCGTTTTGCGTTATGGATTATGCGTTATGCGTTATGCGTTTTGCGTTATTCGTTATGCGTTGTGCTTTATGCGTTATGCGTTATGGATTATGCGTTATTGCGATATTCGTTGTGTGTTATGCGTTATGCGTTATGCGTTGTGCGTTATGCGTTATGCGTTAGGCGTTATGCGTTATACGTTATGCGTTATGCGTTATGCGTTATTCGTTATGCGTTATGCGTTATTAGTTATGCGTTATGCGTTATGCGTGATGCGTTATGCGTTATGCGTTCTGCGTTAAGCGTTATGCGTTATGCTTTGTGCGTTATGCGTTATGCGTTATGAGTAATGCGTGATCCGCTATGCGTTATGCGTTATGCGTTTTGCGTTATGCGTTATGCGTTATGCGTTATGCGTTATGAGTTATGCGTTATGCGTTATGCGTTATGCATTATGCGTTATGCGTGATGCGTTATGCGCTATGCGTTATGCGTTATGCGTTATGCGTTATGCGTTATGAGTTATGCGTTATGCGTTATGCGTTATGCGTTATGCGTTATGCGATGTGCGTTATGCGTTATGCGTTATGCGTTATACATTATGCGTTATGCGTTATGCGTTATGCTTTGTGCGTTATGCGTTATGCGTTATGAGTAATGCGTGATCCGTCATGCGTTATACATTATGCTATATGCGTTATGCCTTATGCCTTATGCGTTACACGTAATGCGTTATGCGTTATGAGTAATGCTTGATCCGATATGCGTTATGCGGTATGCGTTATGCGTTATGAGTAATGCTGGATCCGTTATGCGTTTTGCGTTATGGATTATGCGTTATGCGTTATGCGTTGTGCTTTATGCGTTATGCGTTATGGATTATGCGTTATTGCGATATTCGTTGTGTGTTATGCTTTATGCGTTATGCGTTATGCGTTGTGCGTTATGCGTTATGCGTTATGCGTTATGCGTTATGCGTTATGCGTTATGCGTTATGCGTTATGCGTTATGCGTTATGCGTTATGCGTTATGCTTTGTGCGTTATGCGTTATGCGTTATGAGTAATGCGTGATCCGTCATGCGTTATGCGTTATGCTATATGCGTTACGCCTTATGCCTTATGCCTTATGCCTTATGCGTTAGGCGTTATGCGTTATACGTTATGCGTTATGCGTTATGCGTTATTCGTTATGCGTTATGCGTTATTAGTTATGCGTTATGCGTTACGCGTTATGCGTTATTCGTTATGAGTTATGCGTTATGCGTTATGCGTTATGGGTTATTCGTTATGCGTTATGCGTTGTGCGTTATGCGTTGTGCGTTATGCGTTATGCGTTATGCGTTTTGCGTTATGCGTTATGCGTTATGCGTTATGCGTTATGCGTTATGTGTGAAGCGTTATGCGCTATGCGTTATGCGTTATGCGTTATGCGTTATGCGTTATGCGTTATGCGTGATCCGTTATGCGTTATGCGTTATGCGTTATGCGTTATGCGTTATGCGCTATGCGTTATGCGTTATGCGTTATGCGTTATGCGTTATGCGTTATGCGTTATGCGTGATGCGTTATGCGTTATGCGTTCTGCGTTATGAGTAATGCTGGATCCGTTATGCGTTATGCGTTATGCGATGTGCGTTATGCGTTATGCGTTATGCGTTATGCGTTATACATTATGCTATATGCGTTATGCCTTATGCCTTATGCGTTACACGTAATGCGTTATGCGTTACGAGTAATGCTTGATCCGATATGCGTTATGCGGTATGCGTTATGCGTTATGAGTAATGCTGGATCCGTTATGCGTTTTGCGTTATGGATTATGCGTTATGCGTTATGCGTTTTGCGTTATTCGTTATGCGTTGTGCTTTATGCGTTATGCGTTATGGATTATGCGTTATTGCGATATTCGTTGTGTGTTATGCGTTATGCGTTATGCGTTATGCGTTGTGCGTTATGCGTTATGCGTTATGCGTTATGCGTTATGCGTTATGCGTTATGCGTTATGCGTTATGCGTTATGCGTTATGCGTTATGCGTAATGCGTTATGCGTTATGCGTTATGCTTTGTGCGTTATGCGTTATGCGTTATGAGTAATGCGTGATCCGTCATGCGTTATGCGTTATGCTATATGCGTTACGCCTTATGCCTTATGCCTTATGCCTTATGCGTTATACGTTATGCGTTATGCGTTATGCGTTATGCGTTATGCGTTATGCGTTATGCGTTATGCGTTATGCGCTATGCGTTATGCGTTATGCGTTATGCGTTATGCGTTATGCGTTTTGCGTTATGCGTTATGCGTTATGCGTTATGCGTTATGCGTTATGCGTTATGCGTCATGCGTTATTCGTTATGCGTTATGCGTTATTCGTTATGCGTTATGCGTTATGCGTTGTGCGTTATGCGTTGTGCGTTATGCGTTATGCGTTATGCGTTATGCGTTATGCGTTATGCGTTATGCGTTATGCGTTATGCGTTATGCGTTATGCGTTATGCGTTATGCGTTATGCGCTATGCGTTATGCGTTATGCTTTATGCGTTATGCGTTATGCGTTAAGCGTTATGCGTTATGCGTTATGTGTTATGCGTTAGGCGTTATGCGTTATGCGTTATGCTTTATGCGTTATGCGTGATCCGTTATGCGTTATGCGTTATGCGTTATGCGTTACGCGTTATGCGTTATTCGTTATGCGTTATGCGTTATGCGTTATGGGTTATTCGTTATGCGTTATGCGTTGTGCGTTATGCGTTGTGCGTTATGCGTTATGCGTTATGCGTTATGCGTTATGCGTTATGCGTTATGCGTTATGCTTTATGCGTTATGCGTGATCCGTTATGCGTTATGCGTTATGCGTTATGCGTTATGCGTTATGCGTTATGCGTTATGCGTTATGCGTTATGCGTTATGCGTTATGCGTTATGCGTTTTGCGTTATGCGTTATGCGTTATGCGTTATGAGTTATGCG
The DNA here is from genome assembly GCA_916610235.2 of Lasioglossum morio. Taxonomy (NCBI): domain Eukaryota; kingdom Metazoa; phylum Arthropoda; class Insecta; order Hymenoptera; family Halictidae; genus Lasioglossum; species Lasioglossum morio. The sequence goes on along the minus strand of CAKAJA020000513.1, from coordinate 1,878,405 downwards.
TTATGCGTTATGCGTTATGCATTATGCGTTATGCGTGATGCGTTATGCGCTATGCGTTATGCGTTATGCGTTATGCGTTATGCGTTATGCATTATGCGTTATGCGTGATGCGTTATGCGCTATGCGTTATGCGTTATGCGTTATGCGTTATGCGTTATGAGTTATGCGTTATGCGTTATGCGTTATGCGTTATGCGATGTGCGTTATGCGTTATGCGTTATGCGTTATACATTATGCGTTATGCGTTATGCGTTATGCTTTGTGCGTTATGCGTTATGCGTTATGAGTAATGCGTGATCCGTCATGCGTTATACATTATGCTATATGCGTTATGCCTTATGCCTTATGCGTTACACGTAATGCGTTATGCGTTATGAGTAATGCTTGATCCGATATGCGTTATGCGGTATGCGTTATGCGTTATGAGTAATGCTGGATCCGTTATGCGTTTTGCGTTATGGATTATGCGTTATGCGTTATGCGTTATGCGTTATTCGTTATGCGTTGTGCTTTATGCGTTATGCGTTATGGATTATGCGTTATTGCGATATTCGTTGTGTGTTATGCGTTATGCGTTATGCGTTATGCGTTATGCGTTGTGCGTTATGCGTTATGCGTTATGCGTTATGCGTTATGCGTTATGCGTGATGCGTTATGCGTTATGCGTTCTGCGTTATGCGTTATGCGTTATGCGTTATGCTTTGTGCGTTATGCGTTATGCGTTATGAGTAATGCGTGATCCGCTATGCGTTATGCGTTATGCGTTTTGCGTTATGCGTTATGCGTTATGCGTTATGAGTTATGCGTTATGCGTTATGCGTTATGCATTATGCGTTATGCGTGATGCGTTATGCGCTATGCGTTATGCGTTATGCGTTATGCGTTATGCGTTATGAGTTATGCGTTATGCGTTATGCGTTATGCGTTATGCGATGTGCGTTATGCGTTATGCGTTATGCGTTATACATTATGCGTTATGCGTTATGCGTTATGCTTTGTGCGTTATGCGTTATGCGTTATGAGTAATGCGTGATCCGTCATGCGTTATACATTATGCTATATGCGTTATGCCTTATGCCTTATGCGTTACACGTAATGCGTTATACGTTATGAGTAATGCTTGATCCGATATGCGTTATGCGGTATGCGTTATGCGTTATGAGTAATGCTGGATCCGTTATGCGTTTTGCGTTATGGATTATGCGTTATGCGTTATGCGTTTTGCGTTATGCGTTATGAGTTATGCGTTATGCGTTATGCGTTATGCGTTATGCCTTATGCGTTAGGCGTTATGCGTTATGCGTTATTCGTTATGCGTTATGCGTTATGCGTTGTGCGTTATGCGTTGTGCGTTATGCGTTATGCGTTATGCGTTATGCGTTATGCGTTATGCGTTATGCGTTATGCGTTATGGGTTATGCGTTATGCGTTATGCGTTATGCGTTATGCGTTATGCGCTATGCGTTATGCGTTATGCTTTATGCGTTATGCGTTATGCGTTAAGCGTTATGCGTTATGCGTTATGTGTTATGCGTTAGGCGTTATGCGTTATGCGTTATGCTTTATGCGTTATGCGTGATCCGTTATGCGTTATGCGTTATGCGTTATGCGTTACGCGTTATGCGTTATTCGTTATGCGTTATGCGTTATGCGTTATGGGTTATTCGTTATGCGTTATGCGTTGTGCGTTATGCGTTGTGCGTTATGCGTTATGCGTTATGCGTTATGCGTTATGCGTTATGCGTTAGGCGTTATGCGTTATGCGTTATGCTTTATGCGTTATGCGTGATCCGTTATGCGTTATGCGTTATGCGTTATGCGTTATGCGCTATGCGTTATGCGTTATGCGTTATGCGTTATGCGTTATGCGTTATGCGTTATGCGTTTTGCGTTATGCGTTATGCGTTATGCGTTATGCGTTATGCGTTATGCGTTATGCGTTATGAGTAATGCTGGATCCGTTATGCGTTTTGCGTTATGGATTATGCGTTATGCGTTATGCGTTTTGCGTTATGCGTTATGCTTTATGCGTTATGCGTGATCCGTTATGCGTTATGCGTTATGCGTTATGCGTTATGCGCTATGCGTTATGCGTTATGCGTTATGCGTTATGCGTTATGCGTTATGCGTTATGCGTTATGCGTTATGCGTTATGCGTTATGCGTTATGCGTTATGCGTTATGCGTTATGAGTAATGCTGGATCCGTTATGCGTTTTGCGTTATGGATTATGCGTTATGCGTTATGCGTTTTGCGTTATTCGTTATGCGTTGTGCTTTATGCGTTATGCGTTATGGATTATGCGTTATTGCGATATTCGTTGTGTGTTATGCGTTATGCGTTATGCGTTATGCGTTATGCGTTGTGCGTTATGCGTTATGCGTTATGCGTTATGCGTTATGCGTTATGCGTTATGCGTGATGCGTTATGCGTTATGCGTTCTGCGTTATGCGTTATGCGTTATGCGTTATGCGTTATGCTTTGTGCGTTATGCGTTATGCGTTATGAGTAATGCGTGATCCGCTATGCGTTATGCGTTATGCGTTTTGCGTTATGCGTTATGCGTTATGCGTGATGCGTTATGCGCTATGCGTTATGCGTTATGCGTTATGCGTTATGCGTTATGAGTTATGCGTTATGCGTTATGCGTTATGCGTTATGCGATGTGCGTTATGCGTTATGCGTTATGCGTTATACATTATGCGTTATGCGTTATGCGTTATGCTTTGTGCGTTATGCGTTATGCGTTATGAGTAATGCGTGATCCGTCATGCGTTATACATTATGCTATATGCGTTATGCCTTATGCCTTATGCGTTACACGTAATGCGTTATACGTTATGACTAATGCTTGATCCGATATGCGTTATGCGGTATGCGTTATGCGTTATGAGTAATGCTGGATCCGTTATGCGTTTTGCGTTATGGATTATGCGTTATGCGTTATGCGTTTTGCGTTATTCGTTATGCGTTGTGCTTTATGCGTTATGCGTTATGGATTATGCGTTATTGCGATATTCGTTGTGTGTTATGCGTTATGCGTTATGCGTTATGCGTTATGCGTTGTGCGTTATGCGTTATGCGTTATGCGTTATGCGTTATGCGTTATGCGTTATGCGTTATGCGTTATGCGTTATGCGTTATGCGTTATGCGTTATGCGTTATGCGTTATGCGTTATGCGTTATGCGTTATGCGTTATGCGTTATGCGTTATGCGTTATGCGTTATGCTTTGTGCGTTATGCGTTATGCGTTATGAGTAATGCGTGATCCGTCATGCGTTATGCGTTATGCTATATGCGTTACGCCTTATGCCTTATGCCTTATGCCTTATGCGTTAGGCGTTATGCGTTATACGTTATGCGTTATGCGTTATGCGTTATGCGTTATGCGTTATGCGTTATGCGTTATGCGTTATGCGTTATGCGTTATGCGTTATGCGTTATGCGCTATGCGTTATGCGTGATGCGTTATGCGTTATGCGTTATGCGTTATGCGTTATGCGTTATGCGTTATGCGTTATGCGTTATGCGTTATGCGTTATTCGTTATGCGTTATGCGTTATTCGTTATGCGTTATGCGTTATGCGTTATGCGTTATTCGTTATGCGTTATGCGTTATGCGTTATGCGTTATGCGTTATGCGTTATGTGTTATGCGTTAGGCGTTATGCGTTATGCGTTATGCTTTATGCGTTATGCGTGATCCGTTATGCGTTATGCGTTATGCGTTATGCGTTATGCGTTATGCGTTATGCGTTTTGCGTTATGCGTTATGCGTTATGCGTTATGCGTTATGCGTTATGCGTTATGCGTTATGAGTAATGCTGGATCCGTTATGCGTTTTGCGTTATGGATTATGCGTTATGCGTTATGCGTTTTGCGTTATGCGTTATGCTTTATGCGTTATGCGTGATCCGTTATGCGTTATGCGTTATGCGTTATGCGTTATGCGCTATGCGTTATGCGTTATGCGTTATGCGTTATGCGTTATGCGTTATGCGTTATGCGTTTTGCGTTATGCGTTATGCGTTATGCGTTATGCGTTATGCGTTATGCGTTATGAGTAATGCTGGATCCGTTATGCGTTTTGCGTTATGGATTATGCGTTATGCGTTATGCGTTTTGCGTTATTCGTTATGCGTTGTGCTTTATGCGTTATGCGTTATGGATTATGCGTTATTGCGATATTCGTTGTGTGTTATGCGTTATGCGTTATGCGTTATGCGTTATGCGTTGTGCGTTATGCGTTATGCGTTATGCGTTATGCGTTATGCGTTATGCGTTATGCGTGATGCGTTATGCGTTATGCGTTCTGCGTTATGCGTTATGCGTTATGCGTTATGCTTTGTGCGTTATGCGTTATGCGTTATGAGTAATGCGTGATCCGCTATGCGTTATGCGTTATGCGTTTTGCGTTATGCGTTATGCGTTATGCGTGATGCGTTATGCGCTATGCGTTATGCGTTATGCGTTATGCGTTATGCGTTATGAGTTATGCGTTATGCGTTATGCGTTATGCGTTATGCGATGTGCGTTATGCGTTATGCGTTATGCGTTATACATTATGCGTTATGCGTTATGCGTTATGCTTTGTGCGTTATGCGTTATGCGTTATGAGTAATGCGTGATCCGTCATGCGTTATACATTATGCTATATGCGTTATGCCTTATGCCTTATGCGTTACACGTAATGCGTTATACGTTATGAGTAATGCTTGATCCGATATGCGTTATGCGGTATGCGTTATGCGTTATGAGTAATGCTGGATCCGTTATGCGTTTTGCGTTATGGATTATGCGTTATGCGTTATGCGTTTTGCGTTATTCGTTATGCGTTGTGCTTTATGCGTTATGCGTTATGGATTATGCGTTATTGCGATATTCGTTGTGTGTTATGCGTTATGCGTTATGCGTTATGCGTTATGCGTTGTGCGTTATGCGTTATGCGTTATGCGTTATGCGTTATGCGTTATGCGTTATGCGTTATGCGTTATGCGTTATGCGTTATGCGTTATGCGTTATGCGTTATGCGTTATGCGTTATGCGTTATGCGTTATGCGTTATGCGTTATGCGTTATGCGTTATGCTTTGTGCGTTATGCGTTATGCGTTATGAGTAATGCGTGATCCGTCATGCGTTATGCGTTATGCTATATGCGTTACGCCTTATGCCTTATGCCTTATGCCTTATGCGTTAGGCGTTATGCGTTATACGTTATGCGTTATGCGTTATGCGTTATGCGTTATGCGTTATGCGTTATGCGTTATGCGTTATGCGTTATGCGTTATGCGTTATGCGTTATGCGCTATGCGTTATGCGTGATGCGTTATGCGTTATGCGTTATGCGTTATGCGTTATGCGTTATGCGTTATGCGTTATGCGTTATGCGTTATGCGTTATGCGTTATGCGTTATTCGTTATGCGTTATGCGTTATTCGTTATGCGTTATGCGTTACGCGTTATGCGTTATTCGTTATGCGTTATGCGTTATGCGTTATGCGTTATGCGTTATGCGTTATGTGTTATGCGTTAGGCGTTATGCGTTATGCGTTATGCTTTATGCGTTATGCGTGATCCGTTATGCGTTATGCGTTATGCGTTATGCGTTATGCGTTACGCGTTATGCGTTATTCGTTATGCGTTATGCGTTATGCGTTATGCGTTATGCGTTAGGCGTTATGCGTTATGCGTTATGCTTTATGCGTTATGCGTGATCCGTTATGCGTTATGCGATATGCGTTATGCGTTATGCGCTATGCGTTATGCGTTATGCGTTATGCGTTATGCGTTATGCGTTATGCGTTATGCGTTATGCGTTATGCGTTATGCGTTATGCGTTATGAGTTATGCGTTATGCGTTATGCGTTATGCATTATGCGTTATGCGTGATGCGTTATGCGTTATGCTTTGTGCGTTATGCGTTATGCGTTATAAGTAATGCGTGATCCGTCATGCGTTATGCGTTATGCTATATGCGTTACGCCTTATGCCTTATGCCTTATGCCTTATGCCTTAGGCGTTATGCGTTATACGTTATGCGTTATGCGTTATGCGTTATTCGTTATGCGTTATGCGTTATTAGTTATGCGTTATGCGTTACGCGTTATGCGTTATTCGTTATGCGTTATGCGTTATGCGTTATGGGTTATTCGTTATGCGTTATGCGTTGTGCGTTATGCGTTGTGCGTTATGCGTTATGCGTTATGCGTTATGCGTTATGTGTTATGCGTTATGCGTTATGCGTTATGCGTTATGCGTTATGCGTTATGCGCTATGCGTTATGCGTGATGCGTTATGCGTTATGCGATATGCGTTATGCGTTACGCGTTATGCGTTATTCGTTATGCGTTATGCGTTATGCGTTATGCGTTATGCGTTATGCGTTATGCGTTAGGCGTTATGCGTTATGCGTTATGCTTTATGCGTTATGCGTGATCCGTTATGCGTTATGCGTTATGCGTTATGCGTTACGCGTTATGCGTTATTCGTTATGCGTTATGCGTTATGCGTTATGCGTTATGCGTTATGCGTTATGCGTTATGCGTTATGCTTTATGCGTTATGCGTGATCCGTTATGCGCTATGCGTTATGCGTTATGCGTTATGCGCTATGCGTTATGCGTTATGCGTTATGCGTTATGCGTTATGCGTTATGCGTTATGCGTTATGCGTTATGCGTTATGCGTTATGCGTTATGCGTTATGCGTTATGCGTTATGAGTTATGCGTTATGCGTTATGCGTTATGCATTATGCGTTATGCGTGATGCGTTATGCGCTATGCGTTATGCGTTATGCGTTATGCGTTATGCGTTATACGTTATGCGTTATGCGTTATGCGTTATGCGTTATGCGTTATGCGTTATGCGTTATGCGTTATGCGTTATGCGTTATGCGTTAAAAGTTATGCGTTATGCTTTATGCGTTATGCGTTATGCGTTATGGGTTATACCGTATGCGTCATGCGTTATGCGTTATATGTTATGCGTTATGCGTTATGCGTTAAAAGTTATGCGTTATGCTTTATGCGTTATGCGTTATGCGTTATGCGTTATGCGCTATGCGTTATGCGTTATGCGTTATGCGTTATGCGTTATGCGTTATGCGTTATGCGCTATGCGTTATGCGTTATGCGTTATGCGTTATGCGTTATGCGTTATGCGTTATGCGTTATGCGTTATGCGTTATGCGTTATGCGTTATGCGTTATACGTTATGCGTTATGCGTTATGCTTTATGCGTGATGCGTTATGCTTTATTCGTTATGCGTTATGCGTTATGCGTTAGGCGTTATGCGTTATGCGTTATGCTTTATGCGTTATGCGTGATCCGTTATGCGTTATGCGTTATGCGTTATGCGTTATGCGTTATGCGTTATGCGCTATGCGTTATGCGTTATGCGTTATGCGTTATGCGATATGCGTTATGCGTTATGCGTTATGCGTAATGCGTTATGCGTTCTGCGTTATGCGTTATGCGTTATGCGTTATGCTTTGTGCGTTATGCGTTATGCGTTATGAGTAATGCGTGATCCGCTATGCGTTATGCGTTATGCTTTGTGCGTTATGCGTTATGCGTTATGAGTAATGCGTGATCCGCTATGCGTTATGCGTTATGCGTTATGCGTTTTGCGTTATGCGTTATGCGTTATGCGTTATGAGTTATGCGTTATGCGTTATGCGTTATGCATTATGCGTTATGCGTGATGCGTTATGCGTTATGCGTTATGCGTTATGCGTTATGCGTTATGCGTTATGCGTTATGCGTTATGCGTTATGCGTTATGCGTTATGCGTTATGCTGTATGCGTGATGTTTTATGCGTTATGCGTTATGCGTTATGCGTTATGCGTTATGCGTGATCCGTTATGCGTTATGCGTTATGCGTTATGCGTTATGCGTTATGAGTAATGCGTGATCCGTCATGCGTTATACATTATGCTATATGCGTTATGCCTTATGCCTTATGCGTTACACGTAATGCGTTATGCGTTATGAGTAATGCTTGATCCGATATTCGTTATGCGGTATGCGTTATGCGTTATGAGTAATGCGTGATCCGCTATGCGTTATGCGGTATGCGTTATGCGTTTTGCGTTATGCGTTATGCGTTATGCGTTATGAGTTATGCGTTATGCGTTATGCATTATGCGTTATGCGTGATGCGTTATGCGCTATGCGTTATGCGTTATGCGTTATGCGTTATGCGTTATGAGTTATGCGTTATGCGTTATGCGTTATGCGTTATGCGTTGTGCGTTATACGATATGCGTTATGCGTTATGCGTTATACATTATGCGTTTTGCGTTATGCGTTATGCTTTGTGCGTTATGCGTTATGCGTTATGAGTAATGCGTGATCCGTCATGCGTTATACATTATGCTATATGCGTTATGCCTTATGCCTTATGCGTTACACGTAATGCGTTATGCGTTATGAGTAATGCTTGATCCGATATGCGTTATGCGGTATGCGTTATGCGTTATGAGTAATGCTGGATCCGTTATGCGTTATGCGTTATGCGTTATGCGTTCTGCGTTATGCGTTAAAAGTTATGCGTTATGCTTTATGCGTTATGCGTTATGCGTTATGGGTTATACCGTATGCGTTATGCGTTATGCGTTATATGTTATGCGTTATGCGTTCTGCGTTATGCTTTATGCGTTATGCGTGATCCGTTATGCGTTAGACGTTATGCGTTTTGCGGTATTCGTTATGCGTTATGCATTATGCATTATGCGTTATGCGTTATGCTTTATGCGTGATGCGTTATGCTTTATTCGTTATGCGTTATGCGTTATGCGTTAGGCGTTATGCGTTATGCGTTATGCTTTATGCGTTATGCGTGATCCGTTATGCGTTATGCGTTATGCGTTATGCGTTATGCGTTATGCGCTATGCGTTATGCGTTATGCGTTATGCGTTATGCGTTATGCGTTATGCGTTATGCGCTATGCGTTATGCGTTATGCGTTATGCGTTATGCGTTATGCGTTATGCGTTATGCGTTATGCGTTATGCGTTATACGTTATGCGTTATGCGTTATGCGTTATGCTTTGTGCGTTATGCGTTATGCGTTATGCGTTATGCGTTATGCGTTATGAGTTATGCGTTATGCGTTATGCATTATGCGTTATGCGTGATGCGTTATGCGCTATACGTTATGCGTTATGCGTTATGCGTTATGCGTTATGAGTTATGCGTTATGCGTTATGCGTTATGCGCTATGCGTTGTGCGTTATGCGTTATGCGTTATGCGTTATGCGTTATACATTATGCGTTATGCTTTATGCGTTATGCGTTATGAGTAATGCGTGATCCGTTATGCGTTATGCGATTTGCGTGATCCGTTATGCGTTATGGATAATGCTGGATCCGTTATGCGTTATGCGTTATGCTGTATGCGTGATGTTTTATGCGTTATGCGTTATGCGTTATGCGTTATGCGTTATGCGTGATCCGTTATGCGTTATGCGTTATGCGTTATGCGTTATGCGTTATGAGTAATGCGTGATCCGTCATGCGTTATACATTATGCTATATGCGTTATGCCTTATGCCTTATGCGTTACACGTAATGCGTTATGCGTTATGAGTAATGCTTGATCCGATATTCGTTATGCGGTATGCGTTATGCGTTATGAGTAATGCGTGATCCGCTATGCGTTATGCGGTATGCGTTATGCGTTTTGCGTTATGCGTTATGCGTTATGCGTTATGAGTTATGCGTTATGCGTTATGCATTATGCGTTATGCGTGATGCGTTATGCGTTATGCGTTATGCGTTATGCGTTATGCGTTATGCGTTATGCGTTATGCGTTATGCGTTATGCGTTATGCGTTATGCGTTGTGCGTTATACGATATGCGTTATGCGTTATGCGTTATACATTATGCGTTTTGCGTTATGCGTTATGCTTTGTGCGTTATGCGTTATGCGTTATGAGTAATGCGTGATCCGTCATGCGTTATACATTATGCTATATGCGTTATGCCTTATGCCTTATGCGTTACACGTAATGCGTTATGCGTTATGAGTAATGCTTGATCCGATATGCGTTATGCGGTATGCGTTATGCGTTATGAGTAATGCTGGATCCGTTATGCGTTATGCGTTATGCGTTATGCGTTCTGCGTTATGCGTTAAAAGTTATGCGTTATGCTTTATGCGTTATGCGTTATGCGTTATGGGTTATACCGTATGCGTTATGCGTTATGCGTTATATGTTATGCGTTATGCGTTCTGCGTTATGCTTTATGCGTTATGCGTGATCCGTTATGCGTTAGACGTTATGCGTTTTGCGGTATTCGTTATGCGTTATGCATTATGCATTATGCGTTATGCGTTATGCTTTATGCGTGATGCGTTATGCTTTATTCGTTATGCGTTATGCGTTATGCGTTAGGCGTTATGCGTTATGCGTTATGCTTTATGCGTTATGCGTGATCCGTTATGCGTTATGCGTTATGCGTTATGCGTTATGCGTTATGCGCTATGCGTTATGCGTTATGCGTTATGCGTTATGCGTTATGCGTTATGCGTTATGCGCTATGCGTTATGCGTTATGCGTTATGCGTTATGCGTTATGCGTTATGCGTTATGCGTTATGCGTTATGCGTTATACGTTATGCGTTATGCGTTATGCGTTATGCTTTGTGCGTTATGCGTTATGCGTTATGCGTTATGCGTTATGCGTTATGAGTTATGCGTTATGCGTTATGCATTATGCGTTATGCGTGATGCGTTATGCGCTATACGTTATGCGTTATGCGTTATGCGTTATGCGTTATGAGTTATGCGTTATGCGTTATGCGTTATGCGTTATGCGTTGTGCGTTATGCGTTATGCGTTATGCGTTATGCGTTATACATTATGCGTTATGCTTTATGCGTTATGCGTTATGAGTAATGCGTGATCCGTTATGCGTTATGCGATTTGCGTGATCCGTTATGCGTTATGGATAATGCTGGATCCGTTATGCGTTATGCGTTATGCGTTTTGCGTTATTCGTTATGCGTTGTGCTTTATGCGTTATGCGTTATGGATTATGCGTTATGCGATATTCGTTACGTGTTATGCGTTATGCGTTATGCGTTATGCGTTATGCGTCATGCGTTATGAGTAATGCGTGATCCGTTATGCGTTATGCGTTTTGAGTAATGCGTGATCCGTTATGCGTTATGCGTTATGCGTTATGCGTTATGCGTTATGCGTTTTGCGTTATGCGTTAAGCGTTATGCGTTATGCGTTATGCGTTATGCGTTATGAGTAATGCGTGATCCGTTATGCATTATGCGTTATGCGTTATGAGTAATGCGGTATGCGTTATGCGTTATGCGTTATGCGTTATGAGTAATGCGTGATCCGTTATGCGTTATGCGTTATGCGTTATGCGCTATGCGTTATGCGTTTTGCGTTATGAGTAATGCGTTATGCGTTATGAGTAATGCGTGATCTGTTATGCGTTATGCGTTATGAGTAATGCGTGATCCGTTATGTGTTATATGTTATGCGTTATGCGTTATGCGTTTTGCGTTATGCGTTTTGCGTTATGCGTTATGCGTTATGTGTTATGAGGTATGCGTTATGCGTTATGCGTTATGCGTTATGTGTTATGTGTTATGCGTGATGCGTTATGCGTTATGCGTTATGCGTTATGCGTTATGCGTGATGCGTTATGCGTTATGCGTTATGCGTTATGCGTTGTGCGTTCTGCGTTATGGATTATGCGTTATGCGTTATGCGTTATGCGTTATGCGTTATGCGTTATGCGTTATGCGTTATGCGTTATGCGTTATGCGTTATGCGTTATGCGTTATGCGTTATGCGTTATGCGTTATGCGTTATGCGTTATGCGTTATGCGTTATGCGTTATGCGTTATGCGTTATGCGTTATGGGTTATTCGTTATGCGTTATGCGTTATGCGTTATGCGTTATGCGTTATGCGTTATGCGTTATGCGTTATGCGTTATGTGTTATGCGTTATGCGTTATGCGTTATGCGTTATGCGTTAAAAGTTATGCGTTATGCTTTATGCGTTATGCGTTATGCGTTATGGGTTATACCGTATGCGTCATGCGTTATGCGTTGTATGTTATGCGTTATGCGTTATGCGTTATGCATTATGCGTTATGCGTGATGCGTTATGCGTTATGCGTTATGCGTTATGCGTTATGCGTTATGCGTTATGCGTTATGCGTTATGCGTTATGCGTTATGCTGTATGCGTGATGTTTTATGCGTTATGCGTTATGCGTTATGCGTTATGCGTTATGCGTTATGCGTGATCCGTTATGCGTTATGCGTTATGCGTTATGCGTTATGAGTAATGCGTGATCCGTCATGCGTTATACATTATGCTATATGCGTTATGCCTTATGCCTTATGCGTTACACGTAATGCGTTATGCGTTATGAGTAATGCTTGATCCGATATTCGTTATGCGGTATGCGTTATGCGTTATGAGTAATGCGTGATCCGCTATGCGTTATGCGGTATGCGTTATGCGTTTTGCGTTATGCGTTATGCGTTATGCGTTATGAGTTATGCGTTATGCGTTATGCATTATGCGTTATGCGTGATGCGTTATGCGCTATGCGTTATGCGTTATGCGTTATGCGTTATGCGTTATGAGTTATGCGTTATGCGTTATGCGTTATGCGTTATGCGTTGTGCGTTATACGATATGCGTTATGCGTTATGCGTTATACATTATGCGTTATGCGTTATGCGTTATGCTTTGTGCGTTATGCGTTATGCGTTATGAGTAATACGTGATCCGTCATGCGTTATACATTATGCTATATGCGTTATGCCTTATGCATTATGCGTTACACGTAATGCGTTATGCGTTATGAGTAATGCTTGATCCGATATGCGTTATGCGGTATGCGTTATGCGTTATGAGTAATGCTGGATCCGTTATGCGTTATGCGTTATGCGTTATGCGTTCTGCGTTATGCGTTAAAAGTTATGCGTTATGCTTTATGCGTTATGCGTTATGCGTTATGGGTTATACCGTATGCGTTATGCGTTATGCGTTATATGTTATGCGTTATGCGTTCTGCGTTATGCTTTATGCGTTATGCGTGATCCGTTATGCGTTAGGCGTTATGCGTTTTGCGGTATTCGTTATGCGTTATGCATTATGCATTATGCGTTGTGCGTTATGCTTTATGCGTGATGCGTTATGCTTTATTCGTTATGCGTTATGCGTTATGCGTTAGGCGTTATGCGTTATGCGTTATGCTTTATGCGTTATGCGTGATCCGTTATGCGTTATGCGTTATGCGTTATGCGTTATGCGTTATGCGCTATGCGTTATGCGTTATGCGTTATGCGTTATGCGTTATGCGTTATGCGTTATGCGCTATGCGTTATGCGTTATGCGTTATGCGTTATGCGTTATGCGTTATGCGTTATGCGTAATGCGTTATGCGTTATACGTTATGCGTTATGCGTTATGCGTTATGCTTTGTGCGTTATGCGTTATGCGTTATGCGTTATGCGTTATGCGTTATGAGTTATGCGTTATGCGTTATGCATTATGCGTTATGCGTGATGCGTTATGCGCTATACGTTATGCGTTATGCGTTATGCGTTATGCGTTATGAGTTATGCGTTATGCGTTATGCGTTATGCGCTATGCGTTGTGCGTTATGCGTTATGCGTTATGCGTTATGCGTTATACATTATGCGTTATGCTTTATGCGTTATGCGTTATGAGTAATGCGTGATCCGTTATGCGTTATGCGATTTGCGTGATCCGTTATGCGTTATGGATAATGCTGGATCCGTTATGCGTTATGCGTTATGCGTTTTGCGTTATTCGTTATGCGTTGTGCTTTATGCGTTATGCGTTATGGATTATGCGTTATGCGATATTCGTTACGTGTTATGCGTTATGCGTTATGCGTTATGCGTTATGCGTTATGCGTCATGCGTTATGAGTAATGCGTGATCCGTTATGCGTTATGCGTTTTGAGTAATGCGTGATCCGTTATGCGTTATGCGTTATGCGTTATGCGTTATGCGTTTTGCGTTATGCGTTAAGCGTTATGCGTTATGCGTTATGCGTTATGAGTAATGCGTGATCCGTTATGCATTATGCGTTATGCGTTATGAGTAATGCGGTATGCGTTATCCGTTATGCGTTATGCGTTATGAGTAATGCGTGATCCGTTATGCGTTATGCGTTATGCGTTATGCGCTATGCGTTATGCGTTTTGCGTTATGAGTAATGCGTTATGCGTTATGAGTAATGCGTGATCCGTCATGCGTTATACATTATGCTATATGCGTTATGCCTTATGCATTATGCGTTACACGTAATGCGTTATGCGTTATGAGTAATGCTTGATCCGATATGCGTTATGCGGTATGCGTTATGCGTTATGAGTAATGCTGGATCCGTTATGCGTTATGCGTTATGCGTTATGCGTTCTGCGTTATGCGTTAAAAGTTATGCGTTATGCTTTATGCGTTATGCGTTATGCGTTATGGGTTATACCGTATGCGTTATGCGTTATGCGTTATATGTTATGCGTTATGCGTTCTGCGTTATGCTTTATGCGTTATGCGTGATCCGTTATGCGTTAGGCGTTATGCGTTTTGCGGTATTCATTATGCGTTATGCATTATGCATTATGCGTTATGCGTTATGCTTTATGCGTGATGCGTTATGCTTTATTCGTTATGCGTTATGCGTTATGCGTTAGGCGTTATGCGTTATGCGTTATGCTTTATGCGTTATGCGTGATCCGTTATGCGTTATGCGTTATGCGTTATGCGTTATGCGTTATGCGCTATGCGTTATGCGTTATGCGTTATGCGTTATGCGTTATGCGTTATGCGTTATGCGCTATGCGTTATGCGTTATGCGTTATGCGTTATGCGTTATGCGTTATGCGTTATGCGTTATGCGTTATGCGTTATACGTTATGCGTTATGCGTTATGCGTTATGCTTTGTGCGTTATGCGTTATGCGTTATGCGTTATGCGTTATGCGTTATGCGTTATGCGTTATGCGTTATGCATTATGCGTTATGCGTGATGCGTTATGCGCTATACGTTATGCGTTATGCGTTATGCGTTATGCGTTATGAGTTATGCGTTATGCGTTATGCGTTATGCGCTATGCGTTGTGCGTTATGCGTTATGCGTTATGCGTTATGCGTTATACATTATGCGTTATGCTTTATGCGTTATGCGTTATGAGTAATGCGTGATCCGTTATGCGTTATGCGATTTGCGTGATCCGTTATGCGTTATGGATAATGCTGGATCCGTTATGCGTTATGCGTTATGCGTTTTGCGTTATTCGTTATGCGTTGTGCTTTATGCGTTATGCGTTATGGATTATGCGTTATGCGATATTCGTTACGTGTTATGCGTTATGCGTTATGCGTTATGCGTTATGCGTTATGCGTCATGCGTTATGAGTAATGCGTGATCCGTTATGCGTTATGCGTTTTGAGTAATGCGTGATCCGTTATGCGTTATGCGTTATGCGTTATGCGTTATGCGTTATGCGTTATGCGTTAAGCGTTATGCGTTATGCGTTATGCGTTATGAGTAATGCGTGATCCGTTATGCATTATGCGTTATGCGTTATGAGTAATGCGGTATGCGTTATCCGTTATGCGTTATGCGTTATGAGTAATGCGTGATCCGTTATGCGTTATGCGTTATGCGTTATGCGCTATGCGTTATGCGTTTTGCGTTATGAGTAATGCGTTATGCGTTATGAGTAATGCGTGATCTGTTATGCGTTATGCGTTATGAGTAATGCGTGATCCGTTATGTGTTATATGTTATGCGTTATGCGTTATGCGTTTTGCGTTATGCGTTTTGCGTTATGCGTTATGCGTTATGTGTTATGAGGTATGCGTTATGCGTTATGCGTTATGCGTTATGTGTTATGTGTTATGCGTGATGCGTTATGCGTTATGCGTTATGCGTTATGCGTTATGCGTGATGCGTTATGCGTTATGCGTTATGCGTTATGCGTTGTGCGTTCTGCGTTATGGATTATGCGTTATGCGTTATGCGTTATGCGTTATGCTGTATGCGAGATGTTTTATGCGTTATGCGTTATGCGTTATGCGTTATGCGTTATGCGTTATGCGTGATCCGTTATGCGTTATGCGTTATGCGTTATGCGTTATGAGTAATGCGTGATCCGTCATGCGTTATACATTATGCTATATGCGTTATGCCTTATGCCTTATGCGTTACACGTAATGCGTTATGCGTTATGAGTAATGCTTGATCCGATATTCGTTATGCGGTATGCGTTATGCGTTATGAGTAATGCGTGATCCGCTATGCGATATGCGGTATGCGTTATGCGTTTTGCGTTATGCGTTATGCGTTATGCGTTATGAGTTATGCGTTATGCGTTATGCATTATGCGTTATGCGTGATGCGTTATGCGCTATGCGTTTTGCGTTATGCGTTATGCGTTATGCGTTATGAGTTATGCGTTATGCGTTATGCGTTATGCGTTATGCGTTGTGCGTTATACGATATGCGTTATGCGTTATGCGTTATACATTATGCGTTATGCGTTATGCGTTATGCTTTGTGCGTTATGCGTTATGCGTTATGAGTAATGCGTGATCCGTCATGCGTTATACATTATGCTATATGCGTTATGCCTTATGCATTATGCGTTACACATAATGCGTTATGCGTTATGAGTAATGCTTGATCCGATATGCGTTATGCGGTATGCGTTATGCGTTATGAGTAATGCTGGATCCGTTATGCGTTATGCGTTATGCGTTATGCGTTCTGCGTTATGCGTTAAAAGTTATGCGTTATGCTTTATGCGTTATGCGTTATGCGTTATGGGTTATACCGTATGCGTTATGCGTTATGCGTTATATGTTATGCGTTATGCGTTATGCGTTATGGGTTATGCGTTATGCGTGATGCGTTATGCGTTATGCGCTATGCGTTATGCGTTATGCGTTATGCGTTATGTGTTATGCGTTATGCGTTATGCGTTATGCGTTATGCGTTATGCATTCTGCGTTATGCGTTATGCGTTATGCTTTGTGCGTTATGCGTTATGCGTTATGAGTAATGCGTTATGCGTTATGCGTTATGCGTTATGCGTTATGCGTTATGCGTTATGCGTTATGCGTTATGCGTTATGCGTGATGCGTTATGCGTTATGCGTTATGCGTTATGCGTTATGCGTTATGCGTTATGCGTTATGCGTTATGCGTTATGCGTTATGCGTTATGCGTTATCCGTTATGCGTTATACGTTATGCGTTATGCGTTATGCGTTATGCGTTATGCTTTGTGCGTTATGCGTTATGCGTTATGAGTAATTCGTTATGCGTTATGCGGTATGCGTTATGCGTTATGCGTTATGCGTTATGCGTCATGCATTATGTGTTATGCGTTATGCGTGATGCGTTATGCGTTATGCGCTATGCGTTATGCGTTATGCGTTATGCGTTATGCGTTATGCGTTATGCATTCTGCGTTATGCGTTATGCGTTATGCGTTATGTGTTATGCGTTATGCGTTATGCGTTATTCGTTATGCGTTATGCGTTATGCGTTATGCGTTATGCGTTATGCGTTATGCGTTATGCGTTATGCTTTGTGCGTTATGCGTTATGCGTTATGAGTAATGCGTTATGCGTTATGCGTTATGCGTTATGCTTTATGCGTTATGCGTTATGCGTTATGGGTTATACCGTATGCGTCATGCGTTATGCGTTGTATGTTATGCGTTATGCGTTATGCGTTATGCATTATGCGTTATGCGTGATGCGTTATGCGTTATGCGTTATGCGTTATGCGTTATGCGTTATGCGATATGCGTTATGCGTTATGCGTTATGCGTTATGCTGTATGCGTGATGTTTTATGCGTTATGCGTTATGCGTTATGCGTTATGCGTTATGCGTTATGCGTGATCCGTTATGCGTTATGCGTTATGCGTTATGCGTTATGAGTAATGCGTGATCCGTCATGCGTTATACATTATGCTATATGCGTTATGCCGTATGCCTTATGCGTTACACGTAATGCGTTATGCGTTATGAGTAATGCTTGATCCGATATTCGTTATGCGGTATGCGTTATGCGTTATGAGTAATGCGTGATCCGCTATGCGATATGCGGTATGCGTTATGCGTTATGAGTTATGCGTTATGCGTTATGCATTATGCGTTATGCGTGATGCGTTATGCGCTATGCGTTATGCGTTATGCGTTATGCGTTATGCGTTATGAGTTATGCGTTATGCGTTATGCGTTATGCGTTATGCGTTGTGCGTTATACGATATGCGTTATGCGTTATGCGTTATACATTATGCGTTATGCGTTATGCGTTATGCTTTGTGCGTTATGCGTTATGCGTTATGAGTAATGCGTGATCCGTCATGCGTTATACATTATGCTATATGCGTTATGCCTTATGCATTATGCGTTACACGTAATGCGTTATGCGTTATGAGTAATGCTTGATCCGATATGCGTTATGCGGTATGCGTTATGCGTTATGAGTAATGCTGGATCCGTTATGCGTTATGCGTTATGCGTTATGCGTTCTGCGTTATGCGTTAAAAGTTATGCGTTATGCTTTATGCGTTATGCGTTATGCGTTATGGGTTATACCGTATGCGTTATGCGTTATGCGTTATACGTTATGCGTTATGCGTTATGCGTTATGCGTTATGCGTTATGCGTGATCCGTTATGCGTTAGGCGTTATGCGTTTTGCGGTATTCGTTATGCGTTATGCATTATGCATTATGCGTTATGCGTTATGCTTTATGCGTGATGCGTTATGCTTTATTCGTTATGCGTTATGCGTTATGCGTTAGGCGTTATGCGTTATGCGTTATGCTTTATGCGTTATGCGTGATCCGTTATGCGTTATGCGTTATGCGTTATGCGTTATGCGTTATGCGCTATGCGTTATGCGTTATGCGTTATGCGTTATGCGTTATGCGTTATGCGTTATGCGTTATGCGTTATGCGTTATGCGTTATGCGTTATGCGTTATGCGTTATGCGTTATGCGTTATGCGTTATGCGTTATACGTTATGCGTTATGCGTTATGCGTTATGCTTTGTGCGTTATGCGTTATGCGTTATGCGTTATGCGTTATGCGTTATGAGTTATGCGTTATGCGTTATGCATTATGCGTTATGCGTGATGCGTTATGCGCTATACGTTATGCGTTATGCGTTATGCGTTATGCGTTATGAGTTATGCGTTATGCGTTATGCGTTATGCGTTATGCGTTATGCGTTATGCGTTATGCGTTATGCGTTATGCGTTATACATTATGCGTTATGCTTTATGCGTTATGCATTATGAGTAATGCGTGATCCGTTATGCGTTATGCGATTTGCGTGATCCGTTATGCGTTATGGATAATGCTGGATCCGTTATGCGTTATGCGTTATGCGTTTTGCGTTATTCGTTATGCGTTGTGCTTTATGCGTTATGCGTTATGGATTATGCGTTATGCGATATTCGTTACGTGTTATGCGTTATGCGTTATGCGTTATGCGTTATGCGTTATGCGTCATGCGTTATGAGTAATGCGTGATCCGTTATGCGTTATGCGTTTTGAGTAATGCGTGATCCGTTATGCGTTATGCGTTATGCGTTATGCGTTATGCGTTTTGCGTTATGCGTTAAGCGTTATGCGTTATGCGTTATGCGTTATGAGTAATGCGTGATCCGTTATGCATTATGCGTTATGCGTTATGAGTAATGCGGTATGCGTTATCCGTTATGCGTTATGCGTTATGAGTAATGCGTGATCCGTTATGTGTTATGCGTTATGCGTTATGCGCTATGCGTTATGCGTTTTGCGTTATGAGTAATGCGTTATGCGTTATGAGTAATGCGTGATCTGTTATGCGTTATGCGTTATGAGTAATGCGTGATCCGTTATGTGTTATATGTTATGCGTTATGCGTTATGCGTTTTGCGTTATGCGTTTTGCGTTATGCGTTATGCGTTATGTGTTATGAGGTATGCGTTATGCGTTATGCGTTATGCGTTATGCGTTATGTGTTATGTGTTATGCGTGATGCGTTATGCGTTATGCGTTATGCGTTATGCGTTATGGGTTATTCGTTATGCGTTATGCGTTATGCGTTATGCGTTATGCGTTATGCGTTATGTGTTATGCGTTATGCGTTATGCGTTATTCGTTATGCGTTATGCGTTATGCGTTATGCGTCATGCGTTATGCGTGATGCGTTATGCGTTATGCGTTATGCGTTATGCGTGATGCGTTATGCGTTATGCGTTATGCGTTATGCGTTGTGCGTTCTGCGTTATGGATTATGCGTTATGCGTTATGCGTTATGCGTTATGCGTTATGCGTTATGCGTTATGCGTTATGCGTTATGCGTTATGCGTTATGCGTTATGCGTTATGCGTTATGCGTTATGCGTTATGCGTTATGCGTTATGCGTTATGCGTTATGCGTTATGGGTTATTCGTTATGCGTTATGCGTTATGCGTTATGCGTTATGCGTTATGCGTTATGTGTTATGCGTTATGCGTTATGCGTTATTCGTTATGCGTTATGCGTTATGCGTTATGCGTCATGCGTTATGCGTGATGCGTTATGCGTTATGCGTTATGCGTTATGCGTTATGCGTTATGCGTTATGCGTTATGCGTTATGCGTTATGCGTTATGCGTTATGCGTTATGCGTTATGCGTTATGCGTTATGCGTTATGCGTTATGCGTTATGCTTTGTGCGTTATGCTTTGTGCGTTATGAGTAATGCGTTATGCGTTATGCGTTATGCGTTATGCGTTATGCGTTATGCGTTATGCGTTATGCGTTATGCGTTATGCGTTATGCGTTATGCGTTATGCGTTATGCGTTATGCGTTATGCGTTATGCGTTATGCGTTATGCGTTATGCGTTATGCGTTATGCGTTATGCGTTATGCGTTATGCGTTATGCGTTATGCGTTATGCGTTATGCGTTATGCGTTATGCGTTATGCGTTATGCGTTATGCGTTATGCGTTATGCGTTATGCGTTATGCGTTATGCGTTATGCGTTATGCGTTATGCGTTATGCGTTATGCGTTATGCGTTATGCGTTATGCGTTATGCGTTATGAGTAATGCTGGATCCGTTATGCGTTATGCGTTTTGCGTTATTCGTTATGCGTTGTGCTTTATGCGTTATGCGTTATGGATTATGCGTTATGCGATATTCGTTACGTGTTATGCGTTATGCGTTATGGGTTATACGGTATGCGTTATGTGTTATGCGTTATGCGTTATATGTTATGCGTTATGCGTTCTGCGTTATGCGTTCTGCGTTATGCTTTATGCGTTATGCGGGATCCGTTATGCGTTAGGCGTTATGCGTTTTGCGGTATTCGTTATGCGTTGTGCATTCTGCGTTATGCGTTATGCGTTATGCGTTATGCTTTGTGCGTTATGCGTTATGCGTTATGAGTAATGCGTTATGCGTTATGCGTTATGCGTTATGCGTTATGCGTTATGCATTCTGCGTTATGCGTTATGCGTTATGCGTTATGCTTTGTGCGTTATGCGTTATGCGTTATGAGTAATGCGTTATGCGTTATGCGTTATGCGTTATGCGTTATGCGTTATGCGTTATGCGTTATGCGTTATGCGTTATGCGTTATGCGTTATGCGTTATGCGTTATGCGTTATGCGTTATGCGTTATGCGTTATGCGTTATGCGTTATGCGTTATGCGTTATGCGTTATGCGTTATGCGTTATGCGTTATGCGTTATGCGTTATGCGTTATGCGTTATGCGTTATGCGTTATGCGTTATGCGTTATGCGTTATGCGTTATGCGTTATGCGTTATGCGTTATGCGTTATGCGTTATGCGTTATGCGTTATGCGTTATGCGTTATGCGTTATGCGTTATGCGTCATGCGTTATGCGTTATGCGTTATGCGTTATGCGTTATGCGTTATGCGTTATGCGTTATGCGTTATGCGTTATGCGTTATGCGTTATGCGTTATGCGTTATGCGTTATGAGTAATGCTGGATCCGTTATGCGTTATGCGTTTTGCGTTATTCGTTATGCGTTGTGCTTTATGCGTTATGCGTTATGGATTATGCGTTATGCGATATTCGTTACGTGTTATGCGTTATGCGTTATGGGTTATACGGTATGCGTTATGTGTTATGCGTTATGCGTTATATGTTATGCGTTATGCGTTCTGCGTTATGCGTTCTGCGTTATGCTTTATGCGTTATGCGGGATCCGTTATGCGTTAGGCGTTATGCGTTTTGCGGTATTCGTTATGCGTTGTGCATTCTGCGTTATGCGTTATGCGTTATGCGTTATGCTTTGTGCGTTATGCGTTATGCGTTATGAGTAATGCGTTATGCGTTATGCGTTATGCGTTATGCGTTATGCGTTATGCGTTATGCGTTATGCGTTATGCGTTATGGGTTATGCGTTATGCGTGATGCGTTATGCGTTATGCGCTATGCGTTATGCGTTATGCGTTATGCGTTATGTGTTATGCGTTATGCGTTATGCGTTATGCGTTATGCGTTATGCATTCTGCGTTATGCGTTATGCGTTATGCGTTATGCTTTGTGCGTTATGCGTTATGCGTTATGAGTAATGCGTTATGCGTTATGCGTTATGCGTTATGCGTTATGCGTTATGCGTTATGCGTTATGCGTTATGCGTTATGCGTTATTCGTTATGCGTTATGCGTTATGCGTTATGCGTTATGCGTTATGCGTTATGCGTTATGCGTTATGCGTTATGCGTTATGCGTTATGCGTTATGCGTTATGCGTTATCCGTT
This sequence comes from Lasioglossum morio, assembly GCA_916610235.2. NCBI lineage: Eukaryota > Metazoa > Arthropoda > Insecta > Hymenoptera > Halictidae > Lasioglossum > Lasioglossum morio. The sequence continues at coordinate 1,855,599 of CAKAJA020000513.1, read as the reverse complement.
ATGCGTTATACGTTATGCGTTATGCGTTATGCGTTATGCGTTATGCTTTGTGCGTTATGCGTTATGCGTTATGAGTAATTCGTTATGCGTTATGCGGTATGCGTTATGCGTTATGCGTTATGCGTTATGCGTCATGCATTATGTGTTATGCGTTATGCGTGATGCGTTATGCGTTATGCGCTATGCGTTATGCGTTATGCGTTATGCGTTATGCGTTATGCGTTATGCGTTATGCGTTATGCATTCTGCGTTATGCGTTATGCGTTATGCGTTATGCTTTGTGCGTGATGCGTTATGCGTTATGCGTTATGCGTTATGCGTTATGCGTTATGCGTTATGCGTTATGCGTTATGCGTTATGCGTTATGCGTTATGCGTTATGCGTTATGCGTTATGCGTTATGCGTTATGCGTTATGCGTTATGCGTTATGCGTTATGCGTTATGCGTTATGCGTTATGGGTTATTCGTTATGCGTTATGCGTTATGCGTTATGCGTTATGCGTTATGTGTTATGCGTTATGCGTTATGCGTTATTCGTTATGCGTTATGCGTTATGCGTTATGCGTTATGCGTTATGCGTTATGCTTTGTGCGTTATGCGTTATGCGTTATGAGTAATGCGTTATGCGTTATGCGTTATGCGTTATGCGTTATGCGTTATGCGTTATGCGTTATGCGTTATGCGTTATGCGTTATGCGTTATGCGTTATGCGTTATGCGTTATGCGTTATGCGTTATGCGTTATGCGTTATGCGTTATGAGTAATGCTGGATCCGTTATGCGTTATGCGTTTTGCGTTATTCGTTACGTGTTATGCGTTATGCGTTATGGGTTATACGGTATGCGTTATGTGTTATGCGTTATGCGTTATATGTTATGCGTTATGCGTTCTGCGTTATGCGTTCTGCGTTATGCTTTATGCGTTATGCGGGATCCGTTATGCGTTAGGCGTTATGCGTTTTGCGGTATTCGTTATGCGTTGTGCATTCTGCGTTATGCGTTATGCGTTATGCGTTATGCTTTGTGCGTTATGCGTTATGCGTTATGAGTAATGCGTTATGCGTTATGCGTTATGCGTTATGCGTTATGCGTTATGCGTTATGCGTTATGCGTTATGTGTTATGCGTTATGCGTGATGCGTTATGCGTTATGCGCTATGCGTTATGCGTTATGCGTTATGCGTTATGCGTTATGCGTTATGCGTTATGCGTTATGCGTTATGCGTTATGCGTTATGCGTTATGCGTTATGCGTTATGCGTTATGCGTTATGCATTCTGCGTTATGCGTTATGCGTTATGCGTTATGCGTTATGCTTTGTGCGTTATGCGTTATGCGTTATGAGTAATGCGTTATGCGTTATGCGTTATGCGTTATGCGTTATGCGTTATGCGTTATGCGTTATGCGTTATGCGTTATGCGTTATGCGTGATGCGTTATGCGTTATGCGTTATGCGTTATGCGTTATGCGTTATGCGTTATGCGTTATGCGTTATGCGTTATGCGTTATGCGTTATGCGTTATGCGTTATGCGTTATCCGTTATGCGTTATACGTTATGCGTTATGCGTTATGCGTTATGCTTTGTGCGTTATGCGTTATGCGTTATGAGTAATGCGTTATGCGTTATGCGTTATGCGTTATGCGTTATGCGTTATGCGTTATGCGTTATGCGTTATGCGTTATGCGTTATGTGTTATGCGTTATGCGTGATGCGTTATGCGTTATGCGCTATGCGTTATGCGTTATGCGTTATGCGTTATGCGTTATGCGTTATGCGTTATGCGTTATGCGTTATGCATTCTGCGTTATGCGTTATGCGTTATGCGTTATGCTTTGTGCGTTATGCGTTATGCGTTATGCGTTATGCGTTATGCGTTATGCGTTATTCGTTATGCGTTATGCGTTATGCGTTATGCGTTATGCTTTGTGCGTTATGCGTTATGCGTTATGAGTAATGCGTTATGCGTTATGCGTTATGCGTTATGCGTTATGCGTTATGCGTTATGCGTTATGCGTTATGCGTTATGCGTTATGCGTTATGCGTTATGCGTTATGCGTTATGCGTTATGTCTTATGCGTTATACGTAATGCGTTATGCGTTATGAGTAATGCTTGATCCGATATGCGTTATGCGGTATGCGTTATGCGTTACGAGTAATGATGGATCCGTTATGCGTTATGCGTTATGGATTATGCGTTATGCGTTATGCGTTATGAGTAATGCTGGATCCGTTATGCGTTATGCGTTTTGCGTTATTCGTTATGCGTTGTGCTTTATGCGTTATGCGTTATGGATTATGCGTTATGCGTTATGCGTTATGAGTAATGCTGGATCCGTTATGCGTTATGCGTTTTGCGTTATTCGTTATGCGTTGTGCTGTATGCGTTATGCGTTATGGATTATGCGTTATGCGATATTCGTTACGTGTTATGCGTTATGCGTTGTGCATTATGCATTATGCGTTATGCGTTATGCTTTATGCGTGATGCGTTATGCTTTATTCGTTATGCGTTATGCGTTATGCGTTACGCGTTATGCGTTATGCTTTATGCGTTATGCGTGATCCGTTATGCGTTATGCGTTATACGTTATGCGTTATGCGTTATGCGTTATGCGTTCTGCGTTATGCGTTATGCGTTATGCGTTATGCTTTGTGCGTTATGCGTTATGCGTTATGAGTAATGCGTGATCCGCTATGCGTTATGCGTTATGCGTTATACGTTTTGCGTTATGCGTTATGCGTTATGCGTTATGAGTTATGCGTTATGCGTTATGCGTTATGCATTATGCGTTATGCGTGATGCGTTATGCGCTATGCGTTATGCGTTATGCGTTATGCGTTATGCGTTATGCGTTATGCGTTATGAGTTATGCGTTATGCGTTATGCGTTATGCGTTATGCGTTGTGCGTTATGCGTTATGCGTTATGCGTTATGCGTTATGCGTTATACATTATGCGTTATGCGTTATGCGTTATGCTTTGTGCGTTATGCGTTATGCGTTATGAGTAATGCGTGATCCGTCATGCGTTATACATTATGCTATATGCGTTATGCCTTATGCCTTATGCGTTACACGTAATGCGTTATGCGTTATGAGTAATGCTTGATCCGATATGCGTTATGCGGTATGCGTTATGCGTTATGAGTAATGCTGGATCCGTTATGCGTTTTGCGTTATGGATTATGCGTTATGCTTTGTGCGTGATGCGTTATGCGTTATGCGTTATGCGTTATGCGTTATGCGTTATGCGTTATGCGTTATGCGTTATGCGTTATGCGTTATGCGTTATGCGTTATGCGTTATGCGTTATGCGTTATGCGTTATGCGTTATGCGTTATGCGTTATGCGTTATGCGTTATGGGTTATTCGTTATGCGTTATGCGTTATGCGTTATGCGTTATGCGTTATGCGTTATGTGTTATGCGTTATGCGTTATGCGTTATTCGTTATGCGTTATGCGTTATGCGTTATGCGTTATGCGTTATGCGTTATGCGTTATGCTTTGTGCGTTATGCGTTATGCGTTATGAGTAATGCGTTATGCGTTATGCGTTATGCGTTATGCGTTATGCGTTATGCGTTATGCGTTATGCGTTATGCGTTATGCGTTATGCGTTATGCGTTAGGCGTTATGCGTTTTGCGGTATTCGTTATGCGTTGTGCATTCTGCGTTATGCGTTATGCGTTATGCGTTATGCTTTGTGCGTTATGCGTTATGCGTTATGAGTAATGCGTTATGCGTTATGCGTTATGCGTTATGCGTTATGCGTTATGCGTTATGCGTTATGCGTTATGTGTTATGCGTTATGCGTGATGCGTTATGCGTTATGCGCTATGCGTTATGCGTTATGCGTTATGCGTTATGCGTTATGCGTTATGCGTTATGCGTTATGCGTTATGCGTTATGCGTTATGCGTTATGCGTTATGCGTTATGCGTTATGCGTTATGCGTTATGCATTCTGCGTTATGCGTTATGCGTTATGCGTTATGCTTTGTGCGTTATGCGTTATGCGTTATGAGTAATGCGTTATGCGTTATGCGTTATGCGTTATGCGTTATGCGTTATGCGTTATGCGTTATGCGTTATGCGTTATGCGTTATGCGTGATGCGTTATGCGTTATGCGTTATGCGTTATGCGTTATGCGTTATGCGTTATGCGTTATGCGTTATGCGTTATGCGTTATGCGTTATGCGTTATGCGTTATCCGTTATGCGTTATACGTTATGCGTTATGCGTTATGCGTTATGCTTTGTGCGTTATGCGTTATGCGTTATGAGTAATGCGTTATGCGTTATGCGTTATGCGTTATGCGTTATGCGTTATGCGTTATGCGTTATGCGTTATGCGTTATGCGTTATGCGTTATGAGTAATGCGTGATCCGTCATGCTTTATGCGTTATGCTATATGCGTTATGCGTTATGCGTTATGCATTATGCGTTACGCGTTATGCGTTATGCGTTATGCGTTATGCGTTATGCGTTTGCGTTATGCGTTATGCGTTATGCGATATGCGTTATGCGTTATGCGTTATGCTTTGTACGTTATGCGTTATGCGTTATGAGTAATGCGTGATCCGTCATGCGTTATGCGTTATGCTATATGCGTTATGCCTTATCCCTTATGCCTTATGCGTTAGGCGTTATGCGTTATACGTTATGCGTTATGCGTTATTCGTTATGCGTTATGCGTTATTCGTTATGCGTTATGCGTTACGCGTTATGCGTTATTCGTTATGCGTTATGCGTTATGCGTTATGCGTTATGGGTTATTCGTTATGTGTTATGCGTTATGCGTTATGCGTTGTGCGTTATGCGTTATGCGTTATGCGTTATGCGTTATGCGTTATGCGTTATGCGTTATGCGTTATGCGTTATGCGTTATGCGTTATGCGTTATGCGTTATGCGTTATGCGTTATGCGTTATGCGTTATGCGTTATGCGTTATGCGTTATGCGTTATGCGTTATGCGTTATGCGTTATGCGTTATGCGTTATGCGTTATGCGTTATGCGTTATGCGTTATGCGTTATGCGTTATGCGTGATCCGTCATGCGTTATGCGTTATGCTATATGCGTTATGCCTTATGCGTTATGCGTTATGCGTTATGCGTTATGCGTTATGCGTTATGCGTTATGCGTTATGCGTGATGCGTTATGCGTTATGCGTTATGCGTTATGCGTTATGCGTTATGCGTTATGCGTTATGCGTTATGCGTTATGCGTTATGCGTTAAGCGTTATGCGTTATGCGTTATGCGTTATGCGTTATCCGTTATGCGTTATACGTTATGCGTTATGCGTTATGCTTTATGCGTTATGCTTTGTGCGTTATGCGTTATGCGTTATGAGTAATGCGTTATGCGTTATGCGGTATGCGTTATGCGTTATGCGTTATGCGTTATGCGTCATGCGTTATGTGTTATGCGTTATGCGTGATGCGTTATGCGTTATGCGCTATGCGTTATGCGTTATGCGTTATGCGTTATGCGTTATGCGTTATGCGTTATGCGTTATGCATTCTGCGTTATGCGTTATGCGTTATGCGTTATGCTTTGTGCGTGATGCGTTATGCGTTATGCGTTATGCGTTATGCGTTGTGCGTTCTGCGTTATGCGTTATGCGTTATGCGTTATGCGTTATGCGTTATGCGTTATGCGTTATGCGTTATGCGTTATGCGTTATGCGTTATGCGTTATGCGTTATGCGTTATGCGTTATGCGTTATGCGTTATGCGTTATGGGTTATTCGTTATGCGTTATGCGTTATGCGTTATGCGTTATGTGTTATGCGTTATGCGTTATGCGTTATTCGTTATGCGTTATGCGTTATGCGTTATGCGTTATGCGTTATGCGTTATGCGTTATGCGTTATGCTTTGTGCGTTATGCGTTATGCGTTATGAGTAATGCGTTATGCGTTATGCGTTATGCGTTATGCGTTATGCGTTATGCGTTATGCGTTATGCGTTATGCGTTATGCGTTATGCGTTATGCGTTATGCGTTATGCGTTATGCGTTATGCGTTATGCGTTATGCGTTATGCGTTATGCGTTATGCGTTATGCGTTATGCGTTATGAGTAATGCTGGATCCGTTATGCGTTATGCGTTTTGCGTTATTCGTTATGCGTTGTGCTTTATGCGTTATGCGTTATGGATTATGCGTTATGCGATATTCGTTACGTGTTATGCGTTATGCGTTATGGGTTATACGGTATGCGTTATGTGTTATGCGTTATGCGTTATATGTTATGCGTTATGCGTTCTGCGTTATGCGTTCTGCGTTATGCTTTATGCGTTATGCGGGATCCGTTATGCGTTAGGCGTTATGCGTTTTGCGGTATTCGTTATGCGTTGTGCATTCTGCGTTATGCGTTATGCGTTATGCGTTATGCTTTGTGCGTTATGCGTTATGCGTTATGAGTAATGCGTTATGCGTTATGCGTTATGCGTTATGCGTTATGCGTTATGCGTTATGCGTTATGCGTTATGTGTTATGCGTTATGCGTGATGCGTTATGCGTTATGCGCTATGCGTTATGCGTTATGCGTTATGCGTTATGCGTTATGCGTTATGCGTTATGCGTTATGCGTTATGCGTTATGCGTTATGCGTTATGCATTCTGCGTTATGCGTTATGCGTTATGCGTTATGCTTTGTGCGTTATGCGTTATGCGTTATGAGTAATGCGTTATGCGTTATGCGTTATGCGTTATGCGTTATGCGTTATGCGTTATGCGTTATGCGTTATGCGTTATGCGTGATGCGTTATGCGTTATGCGTTATGCGTTATGCGTTATGCGTTATGCGTTATGCGTTATGCGTTATGCGTTATGCGTTATGCGTTATGCGTTATGCGTTATGCGTTATCCGTTATGCGTTATACGTTATGCGTTATGCGTTATGCGTTATGCGTTATGCGTTATGCGTTATGCGTTATGCGTTATGCGTTATGCGTTATGCTTTGTGCGTTATGCGTTATGCGTTATGAGTAATGCGTTATGCGTTATGCGTTATGCGTTATGCGTTATGCGTTATGCGTTATGCGTTATGTGTTATGCGTTATGCGTGATGCGTTATGCGTTATGCGCTATGCGTTATGCGTTATGCGTTATGCTTTATGCGTGATGCGTTATGCTTTATTCGCTATGCGTTATGCGTTATACGTTAGGCGTTATGCGTTATGCTTTATGCGTTATGCGTGATCCGTTATGCGTTATGCGTTATGCGTTATGCGTTATGCGTTATGCGTTATGCGTTCTGCGTTATGCGTTATGCGTTATGCGTTATGCTTTGTGCGTTATGCGTTATGCGTTATGAGTAATGCGTGATCCGCTATGCGTTATGCGTTATGCGTTATGCGTTTTGCGTTATGCGTTATGCGTTATGCGTTATGAGATATGCGTTATGCGTTATGCGTTATGCATTATGCGTTATGCGTGATGCGTTATGCGCTATGCGTTATGCGTTATGCGTTATGCGTTATGCGTTATGCGTTATGCGTTATGCGTGATGCGTTATGCGTTATGCGTTATGCGTTATGCGTTATGCGTTATGCGTTATGCGTTATGCGTTATGCGTTATGCGTTATGCGTTATGCGTTATGCGTTATCCGTTATGCGTTATACGTTATGCGTTATGCGTTATGCGTTATGCTTTGTGCGTTATGCGTTATGCGTTATGAGTAATGCGTTATGCGTTATGCGTTATGCGTTATGCGTTATGCGTTATGCGTTATGCGTTATGCGTTATGTGTTATGCCTTATGTGTTATGCGTTATGCGTGATGCGTTATGCGTTATGCGCTATGCGTTATGCGTTATGCGTTATGCGTTATGCGTTATGCGTTATGCGTTATGCGTTATGCGTTATGCATTCTGCGTTATGCGTTATGCGTTATGCGTTATGCGTTATGCTTTGTGCGTTATGCGTTATGCGTTATGCGTTATGCGTTATGCGTTATGCGTTATGCATTCTGCGTTATGCGTTATGCGTTATGCGTTATGCTTTGTGCGTTATGCGTTATGCGTTATGAGTAATGCGTTATGCGTTATGCGTTATGCGTTATGCGTTATGCGTTATGCGTTATGCGTTATGCGTTATGCGTTATGCGTTATGCGTTATGCGTTATGCGTTATGTCTTATGCGTTATACGTAATGCGTTATGCGTTATGAGTAATGCTTGATCCGATATGCGTTATGCGGTATGCGTTATGCGTTACGAGTAATGATGGATCCGTTATGCGTTATGCGTTATGGATTATGCGTTATGCGTTATGCGTTATGAGTAATGCTGGATCCGTTATGCGTTATGCGTTTTGCGTTATTCGTTATGCGTTGTGCTTTATGCGTTATGCGTTATGGATTATGCGTTATGCGTTATGCGTTATGAGTAATGCTGGATCCGTTATGCGTTATGCGTTTTGCGTTATTCGTTATGCGTTGTGCTGTATGCGTTATGCGTTATGGATTATGCGTTATGCGATATTCGTTACGTGTTATGCGTTATGCGTTGTGCATTATGCATTATGCGTTATGCGTTATGCTTTATGCGTGATGCGTTATGCTTTATTCGTTATGCGTTATGCGTTATGCGTTAGGCGTTATGCGTTATGCTTTATGCGTTATGCGTGATCCGTTATGCGTTATGCGTTATACGTTATGCGTTATGCGTTATGCGTTATGCGTTCTGCGTTATGCGTTATGCGTTATGCGTTATGCTTTGTGCGTTATGCGTTATGCGTTATGAGTAATGCGTGATCCGCTATGCGTTATGCGTTATGCGTTATACGTTTTGCGTTATGCGTTATGCGTTATGCGTTATGAGTTATGCGTTATGCGTTATGCGTTATGCATTATGCGTTATGCGTGATGCGTTATGCGCTATGCGTTATGCGTTATGCGTTATGCGTTATGCGTTATGCGTTATGCGTTATGAGTTATGCGTTATGCGTTATGCGTTATGTGTTATGCGTTGTGCGTTATGCGTTATGCGTTATGCGTTATGCGTTATGCGTTATACATTATGCGTTATGCGTTATGCGTTATGCTTTGTGCGTTATGCGTTATGCGTTATGAGTAATGCGTGATCCGTCATGCGTTATACATTATGCTATATGCGTTATGCCTTATGCCTTATGCGTTATGAGTAATGCTTGATCCGATATGCGTTATGCGGTATGCGTTATGCGTTATGAGTAATACTGGATCCGTTATGCGTTTTGCGTTATGGATTATGCGTTATGCGTTATGCGTTATGAGTAATGCTGGATCCGTTATGCGTTATGCGTTATGAGTAATGCTGGATCCGTTATGCGTTATGCGTTATGCGTTATGCGTTATGCGTTATGCGTTATGCGTTGTGCGTTATGCGTTATTCGTTATGCGTTATTCGTTATGCGTTATGCGTTATGCGTTATGCGTTATGCGTTATGCGTTATGCGTTATGCGTTATGCGTTATGCGTTATGAGTAATGCGTGATCCGTCATGCTTTATGCGTTATGCTATATGCGTTATGCGTTATGCGTTATGCATTATGCGTTACGCGTTATGCGTTATGCGTTATGCGTTATGCGTTATGCGTTTGCGTTATGCGTTATGCGTTATGCGTTATGCGTTATGCGTTATGCGTTATGCTTTGTACGTTATGCGTTATGCGTTATGAGTAATGCGTGATCCGTCATGCGTTATGCGTTATGCTATATGCGTTATGCCTTATCCCTTATGCCTTATGGGTTAGGCGTTATGCGTTATACGTTATGCGTTATGCGTTATTCGTTATGCGTTATGCGTTATTCGTTATGCGTTATGCGTTACGCGTTATGCGTTATTCGTTATGCGTTATGCGTTATGCGTTATGCGTTATGGGTTATTCGTTATGTGTTATGCGTTATGCGTTATGCGTTGTGCGTTATGCGTTATGCGTTATGCGTTATGCGTTATGCGTTATGCGTTATGCGTTATGCGTTATGCGTTATGCGTTATGCGTTATGCGTTATGCGTTATGCGTTATGCGTTATGCGTTATGCGTTATGCGTTATGCGTTATGCGTTATGCGTTATGCGTTATGCGTTATGCGTTATGCGTTATGCGTTATGCGTTATGCGTGATGCGTTATGCGTTATGCGTTATGCGTGATCCGTCATGCGTTATGCGTTATGCTATATGCGTTATGCCTTATGCGTTATGCGTTATGCGTTATGCGTTATGCGTTATGCGTTATGCGTTATGCGTTATGCGTGATGCGTTATGCGTTATGCGTTATGCGTTATGCGTTATGCGTTATGCGTTATGCGTTATGCGTTATGCGTTATGCGTTATGCGTTAAGCGTTATGCGTTATGCGTTATGCGTTATGCGTTATCCGTTATGCGTTATACGTTATGCGTTATGCGTTATGCTTTATGCGTTATGCTTTGTGCGTTATGCGTTATGCGTTATGAGTAATGCGTTATGCGTTATGCGGTATGCGTTATGCGTTATGCGTTATGCGTTATGCGTCATGCGTTATGTGTTATGCGTTATGCGTGATGCGTTATGCGTTATGCGCTATGCGTTATGCGTTATGCGTTATGCGTTATGCGTTATGCGTTATGCGTTATGCTTTGTGCGTTATGCGTTATGCGTTATGAGTAATGCGTTATGCGTTATGCGTTATGCGTTATGCGTTATGCGTTATGCGTTATGCGTTATGCGTTATGTGTTATGCGTTATGCGTGATGCGTTATGCGTTATGCGCTATGCGTTATGCGTTATGCGTTATGCGTTATGCGTTATGCGTTATGCGTTATGCGTTATGCGTTATGCGTTATGCGTTATGCATTCTGCGTTATGCGTTATGCGTTATGCGTTATGCTTTGTGCGTTATGCGTTATGCGTTATGAGTAATGCGTTATGCGTTATGCGTTATGCGTTATGCGTTATGCGTTATGCGTTATGCGTTATGCGTTATGCGTTATGCGTGATGCGTTATGCGTTATGCGTTATGCGTTATGCGTTATGCGTTATGCGTTATGCGTTATGCGTTATGCGTTATGCGTTATGCGTTATGCGTTATGCGTTATGCGTTATGCGTTATCCGTTATGCGTTATACGTTATGCGTTATGCGTTATGCGTTATGCGTTATGCGTTATGCGTTATGCGTTATGCGTTATGCGTTATGCGTTATGCGTTATGCGTTATGCGTTATGCGTTATGCGTTATGCGTTATGCGTTATGCGTTATGCGTTATGCGTTATGCGTTATGCGTTATGTCTTATGCGTTATACGTAATGCGTTATGCGTTATGAGTAATGCTTGATCCGATATGCGTTATGCGGTATGCGTTATGCGTTACGAGTAATGATGGATCCGTTATGCGTTATGCGTTATGGATTATGCGTTATGCGTTATGCGTTATGAGTAATGCTGGATCCGTTATGCGTTATGCGTTTTGCGTTATTCGTTATGCGTTGTGCTTTATGCGTTATGCGTTATGGATTATGCGTTATGCGTTATGCGTTATGAGTAATGCTGGATCCGTTATGCGTTATGCGTTTTGCGTTATTCGTTATGCGTTGTGCTGTATGCGTTATGCGTTATGGATTATGCGTTATGCGATATTCGTTACGTGTTATGCGTTATGCGTTATGTGTTATACGGTATGCGTTATGCGTTATGCGTTATATGTTATGCGTTATGCGTTCTGCGTTATGCTTTATGCGTTATTCGTGATCCGTTATGCGTTAGGCGTTAAGCGTTTTGCGGTATTCGTTATGCGTTGTGCATTATGCATTATGCGTTATGCGTTATGCTTTATGCGTGATGCGTTATGCTTTATTCGTTATGCGTTATGCGTTATACGTTAGGCGTTATGCGTTATGCTTTATGCGTTATGCGTGATCCGTTATGCGTTATGCGTTATGCGTTATGCGTTATGCGTTATGCGTTCTGCGTTATGCGTTATGCGTTATGCGTTATGCTTTGTGCGTTATGCGTTATGCGTTATGAGTAATGCGTGATCCGCTATGCGTTATGCGTTATGCGTTATGCGTTTTGCGTTATGCGTTATGCGTTATGCGTTATGAGATATGCGTTATGCGTTATGCGTTATGCATTATGCGTTATGCGTGATGCGTTATGCGCTATGCGTTATGCGTTATGCGTTATGCGTTATGCGTTATGCGTTATGCGTTGTGAGTTATGCGTTATGCGTTATGCGTTATGTGTTATGCGTTGTGCGTTATGCGTTATGCGTTATGCGTTATGCGTTATGCGTTATGCGTTATACATTATGCGTTATGCGTTATGCGTTATGCTTTGTGCGTTATGCGTTATGCGTTATGAGTAATGCGTGATCCGTCATGCGTTATACATTATGCTATATGCGTTATGCCTTATGCCTTATGCGTTACACGTAATGCGTTATGCGTTATGAGTAATGCTTGATCCGATATGCGTTATGCGGTATGCGTTATGCGTTATGAGTAATGCTGGATCCGTTATGCGTTTTGCGTTATGGATTATGCGTTATGCGTTATGCGTTATGAGTAATGCTGGATCCGTTATGCGTTATGCGTTATGAGTAATGCTGGATCCGTTATGCGTTATGCGTTATGCGTTATGCGTTATGCGTTATGCGTTGTGCGTTATGCGTTATTCGTTATGCGTTATTCGTTATGCGTTATGCGTTATGCGTTATGCGTTATGCGTTATGCGTTATGCGTTATGCGTTATGCGTTATGAGTAATGCGTGATCCGTCATGCTTTATGCGTTATGCTATATGCGTTATGCGTTATGCGTTATGCATTATGCGTTACGCGTTATGCGTTATGCGTTATGCGTTATGCGTTATGCGTTTGCGTTATGCGTTAAGCGTTATGCGTTATGCGTTATGCTTTGTACGTTATGCGTTATGCGTTATGAGTAATGCGTGATCCGTCATGCGTTATGCGTTATGCTATATGCGTTATGCCTTATCCCTTATGCCTTATGCGTTAGGCGTTATGCGTTATACGTTATGCGTTATGCGTTATTCGTTATGCGTTATGCGTTATTCGTTATGCGTTATGCGTTACGCGTTATGCGTTATTCGTTATGCGTTATGCGTTATGCGTTATGCGTTATGGGTTATTCGTTATGTGTTATGCGTTATGCGTTATGCGTTGTGCGTTATGCGTTATGCGTTATGCGTTATGCGTTATGCGTTATGCGTTATGCGTTATGCGTTATGCGTTATGCGTTATGCGTTATGCGTTATGCGTTATGCGTTATGCGTTATGCGTTATGCGTTATGCGTTATGCGTTATGCGTTATGCGTTATGCGTTATGCGTTATGCGTTATGCGTTATGCGTTATGCGTTATGCGTTATGCTTTGTGCGTTATGCGTTATGCGTTATGAGTAATGCGTGATCCGTTATGCGTTATGGATTATGCGTTATGCGATATTCGTTATGTGTTATGCGTTATGCGTTATGCGTTATGCGTTATGCGTTGTGCGTTATGCGTTATGCATTGTGCGTTATGCGTTATGCGTTATGCGTTATGCGTTATGCGTTATGCGTTATGCGTTATCCGTTATGCGTTATGCGTTATGCGTTATGCGTTATGCGTTATGCGTTATGCGTTATGCGTTATGCGTTATGCGTTATGCGTTATGCGTTATGCGTTATGCGTTATGCGTTATGCGTTATGCCTTATGCGTTATGCGTTATGCGTTATGCGTTATGCGTTATGCGTTATGCGTTATGCGTTATGCTTTGTGCGTTATGCGTTATGCGATATGAGTAATGCGTGATCCGTCATGCGTTATGCGTTATGCTATATGCGTTATGCCTTATGCGTTATGCGTTATGCGTTATGCGTTATGCGTTATGCGTTATGCGTTATGCGTTATGCGTTATGCGTTATGCGTTATGCGTTATGCGTTATGCGTTATGCGTTATGCGTTATGCGTTATGCGTTTTGCGTTATTCGTTATGCGTTGTGCTTTATGCGTTATGCGTTATGGATTATGCGTTATGCGTTATGCGTTATGAGTAATGCTGGATCCGTTATGCGTTATGCGTTTTGCGTTATTCGTTATGCGTTGTGCTTTATGCGTTATGCGTTATGGATTATGCGTTATGCGATATTCGTTACGTGTTATGCGTTATGCGTTATGCGTTATGCGTTATGCGTTATGCGTTATGCGTTATGCTTTATGCGTTATGCGTTATGCGTTATGAGTAATGCGTGATCCGTCATGCGTTATGCGTTATGCTATATGCGTTATGCCTTATGCGTTATGCGTTATGCGTTATGCGTTATGCGTTATGCGTTATGCGTTATGCGTTATGCTTTGTGCGTTATGCGTTATGCGTTATGAGTAATGCGTGATCCGTCATGCGTTATGCGTTATGCTATATGCGGTATGCCTTATGCCTTATGCGTTATGCGTTATGCGTTATGCGTTATGCGTTATGCGTTATGCGTTATGCGTTATGCGTTATGCGTTATGCGTTATGCGTTATGCGTTATGCGTTATGCGTTATGCGTTTTGCGTTATTCGTTATGCGTTGTGCTTTATGCGTTATGCGTTATGCGTTATGCGTTATGCGTTATGCGTTATGCGTTATGCGTTATGCGTTATGCGTTATGCGTTATGCGTTATGCGTTATGCGTTATACGTTATGCGTTATGCGTTATGGATTATGCGATATGCGTTATGCGTAATGAGTAATGCTGGATCCGTTATGCGTTATGCGTTTTGCGTTATTCGTTATGCGTTGTGCTTTATGCGTTATGCGTTATGTATTATGCGTTATGCGATATTCGTTATTTGTTATGCGTTATGCGTTATGCGGTATGCTTTTTTCGTTATGCGTTATGCGTTGTGCGTTATGCGATATGCGTTATGCGTTATGCGTTATGCTTTGTGCGTTATGCGTTATGCGTTATGAGTAATGCGTGATCCGTCATGCGTTATGCGTTATGCTATATGCGTTATGCCTTATGCCTTATGCGTTAGGCGTTATGCGTTATACGTTATGCGTTATGCGTTATGCGTTATGCGTTATGCGTTATGCGTTATGTATTATGCGTTATGCGATATTCGTTATTTGTTATGCGTTATGCGTTATTGCGGTATGCTTTTTTCGTTATGCGTTATGCGTTGTGCGTTATGCGATATGCGTTATGCGTTATGCGTTATGCTTTGTGCGTTATGCGTTATGCGTTATGAGTAATGCGTGATCCGTCATGCGTTATGCGTTATGCTATATGCGTTATGCCTTATGCCTTATGCGTTAGGCGTTATGCGTTATACGTTATGCGTTATGCGTTATGCGTTATGCGTTATGCGTTATGCGTTATGGGTTATTCGTTATGTGTTATGCGTAATGAGTAATGCTGGATCCGTTATGCGTTATGCGTTTTGCGTTATTCGTTATGCGTTGTGCTTTATGCGTTATGCGTTATGTATTATGCGTTATGCGATATTCGTTATTCGTTATGCGTTGTGCTTTATGCGTTATGCGTTATGCGTTATGCGTTATGCGTTATGCGTTATGCGTTATGCGTTATGCGTTATGCGTTATGCGTTATGCGTTATGCGTTATACGTTATGCGTTATGCGTTATGGATTATGCGATATGCGTTATGCGTAATGAGTAATGCTGGATCCGTTATGCGTTATGCGTTTTGCGTTATTCGTTATGCGTTGTGCTTTATGCGTTATGCGTTATGTATTATGCGTTATGCGATATTCGTTATTTGTTATGCGTTATGCGTTATGCGGTATGCTTTTTTCGTTATGCGTTATGCGTTGTGCGTTATGCGATATGCGTTATGCGTTATGCGTTATGCTTTGTGCGTTATGCGTTATGCGTTATGAGTAATGCGTGATCCGTCATGCGTTATGCGTTATGCTATATGCGTTATGCCTTATGCCTTATGCGTTAGGCGTTATGCGTTATACGTTATGCGTTATGCGTTATGCGTTATGCGTTATGCGTTATGCGTTATGGGTTATTCGTTATGTGTTATGCGTAATGAGTAATGCTGGATCCGTTATGTGTTATGCGTTTTGCGTTATTCGTTATGCGTTGTGCTTTATGCGTTATGCGTTATGTATTATGCGTTATGCGATATTCGTTATTTGTTATGCGTTATGCGTTATGCGATATGCGGTATGCTTTTTTCGTTATGCGTTATGCGTTGTGCGTTATGCGTTATGCGTTATGCGTTATGCGTTATGCGTTATGCTTTGTGCGTTATGCGTTATGCGTTATGAGTAATGCGTGATCCGTCATGCGTTATGCGTTATGCTATATGCGTTATGCCTTATGCCTTATGCGTTAGGCGTTATGCGTTATACGTTATGCGTTATGCGTTTTGCGTTATGCGTTATGCGTTATGCGTTATGCGTTATGGGTTATTCGTTATGTGTTATGCGTTATGCGTTATGCGTTATGTGTTATGCGTTATGCGTTATGCGTTATGCGTTATGCGTTATGCGTTATGCGTTATACGTTATGCGTTATGCGTTATGGGTTATTCGTTATGTGTTATGCGTTATGCGTTATGCGTTATGTGTTATGCGTTATGCGTTATTCGTTATGCGTTGTGCTTTATGCGTTATGCCTTATGCCTTATGCGTTATGCGTTATGCGTTATGCGTTGTGCGTTATGCGTTATGCGTTGTGCGTTATGCGTTATGCGTTATGCGGTATGCTTTATGCGTGATGCGTTATGCTTTATTCGTTATGCGTTATGCGTTATGCGTTAGGCGTTATGCGTTATGCGTTATGCTTTATGCGTTATGCGTGATCCGTTATGCGTTATGCGTTATGCGTTATGCGTTATGCGTTATGCGCTATGCGTTATGCGTTATGCGTTATGCGTTATGCGATATGCGTTATGCGTTATGCGTTATGCGTAATGCGTTATGCGTTCTGCGTTATGCGTTATGCGTTATGCGTTATGCTTTGTGCGTTATGCGTTACGCGTTATGAGTAATGCGTGATCCGCTATGCGTTATGCGTTATGCTTTGTGCGTTATGCGTTATGCGTTATGAGTAATGCGTGATCCTCTATGCGTTATGCGTTATGCGTTATGCGTTATGCGTTATGCGTTTTGCGTTATGCGTTATGCGTTATGCGTTATGAGTTATGCGTTATGCGTTATGCGTTATGCATTATGCGTTATGCGTGATGCGTTATGCGTTATGCGTTATGCGTTATGCGTTATGCGTTATGCGTTATGCGTTATGCGTTATGCGTTATGCTGTATGCGTGATGTTTTATGCGTTATGCGTTATGCGTTATGCGTTATGCGTTATGCGTTATGCGTTATGCGTGATCCGTTATGCGTTATGCGTTATGCGTTATGCGTTATGAGTAATGCGTGATCCGTCATGCGTTATACATTATGCTATATGCGTTATGCCTTATGCCTTATGCGTTACACGTAATGCGTTATGCGTTATGAGTAATGCTTGATCCGATATTCGTTATGCGGTATGCGTTATGCGTTATGAGTAATGCGTGATCCGCTATGCGTTATGCGGTATGCGTTATGCGTTTTGCGTTATGCGTTATGCGTTATGCGTTATGAGTTATGCGTTATGCGTTATGCATTATGCGTTATGCGTGATGCGTTATGCGCTATGCGTTATGCGTTATGCGTTATGCGTTATGAGTTATGCGTTATGCGTTATGCGTTATGCGTTATGCGTTGTGCGTTATACGATATGCGTTATGCGTTATGCGTTATACATTATGCGTTATGCGTTATGCGTTATGCTTTGTGCGTTATGCGTTATGCGTTATGAGTAATGCGTGATCCGTCATGCGTTATACATTATGCTATATGCGTTATGCCTTATGCCTTATGCGTTACACGTAATGCGTTATGCGTTATGAGTAATGCTTGATCCGATATGCGTTATGCGGTATGCGTTATGCGTTATGAGTAATGCTGGATCCGTTATGCGTTATGCGTTATGCGTTATGCGTTCTGCGTTATGCGTTAAAAGTTATGCGTTATGCTTTATGCGTTATGCGTTATGCGTTATGGGTTATACCGTATGCGTTATGCGTTATGCGTTATATGTTATGCGTTATGCGTTCTGCGTTATGCTTTATGCGTTATGCGTGATCCGTTATGCGTTAGGCGTTATGCGTTTTGCGGTATTCGTTATGCGTTATGCATTATGCATTATGCGTTATGCGTTATGCTTTATGCGTGATGCGTTATGCTTTATTCGTTAGTCGTTATGCGTTATGCGTTAGGCGTTATGCGTTATGCGTTATGCTTTATGCGTTATGCGTGATCCGTCATGCGTTATACATTATGCTATATGCGTTATGCCTTATGCCTTATGCGTTACACGTAATGCGTTATGCGTTATGAGTAATGCTTGATCCGATATGCGTTATGCGGTATGCGTTATGCGTTATGAGTAATGCTGGATCCGTTATGCGTTATGCGTTATGCGTTATGCGTTCTGCGTTATGCGTTAAAAGTTATGCGTTATGCTTTATGCGTTATGCGTTATGCGTTATGGGTTATACCGTATGCGTTATGCGTTATGCGTTATATGTTATGCGTTATGCATTCTGCGTTATGCTTTATGCGTTATGCGTGATCCGTTATGCGTTAGGCGTTATGCGTTTTGCGGTATTCGTTATGCGTTATGCATTATGCATTATGCGTTATGCGTTATGCTTTATGCGTGATGCGTTATGCTTTATTCGTTATGCGTTATGCGTTATGCGTTAGGCGTTATGCGTTATGCGTTATGCTTTATGCGTTATGCGTGATCCGTTATGCGTTATGCGTTATGCGTTATGCGTTATGCGTTATGCGCTATGCGTTATGCGTTATGCGTTATGCGTTATGCGTTATGCGTTATGCGTTATGCGCTATGCGTTATGCGTTATGCGTTATGCGTTATGCGTTATGCGTTATGCGTTATGCGTTATGCGTTATGCGTTATACGTTATGCGTTATGCGTTATGCGTTATGCTTTGTGCGTTATGCGTTATGCGTTATGCGTTATGCGTTATGCGTTATGAGTTATGCGTTATTCGTTATGCATTATGCGTTATGCGTGATGCGTTATGCGCTATACGTTATGCGTTATGCGTTATGCGTTATGCGTTATGCGTTATGAGTTATGCGTTATGCGTTATGCGTTATGCGCTATGCGTTGTGCGTTATGCGTTATGCGTTATGCGTTATGCGTTATACATTATGCGTTATGCTTTATGCGTTATGCGTTATGAGTAATGCGTGATCCGTTATGCGTTATGCGATTTGCGTGATCCGTTATGCGTTATGGATAATGCTGGATCCGTTATGCGTTATGCGTTATGCGTTTTGCGTTATTCGTTATGCGTTGTGCTTTATGCGTTATGCGTTATGGATTATGCGTTATGCGATATTCGTTACGTGTTATGCGTTATGCGTTATGCGTTATGCGTTATGCGTAATGCGTCATGCGTTATGAGTAATGCGTGATCCGTTATGCGTTATGCGTTTTGAGTAATGCGTGATCCGTTATGCGTTATGCGTTATGCGTTATGCGTTATGCGTTTTGCGTTATGCGTTAAGCGTTATGCGTTATGCGTTATGCGTTATGAGTAATGCGTGATCCGTTATGCATTATGCGTTATGCGTTATGAGTAATGCGGTATGCGTTATGCGTTATGCGTTATGAGTAATGCGTGATCCGTTATGCGTTATGCGTTATGCGTTATGCGTTATGCGTTTTGCGTTATGAGTAATGCGTTATGCGTTAGGCGTTATGCGTTATACGTTATGCGTTATGCGTTATGCGTTATGCGTTATGCGTTATGCGTTATGTATTATGCGTTATGCGATATTCGTTATTTGTTATGCGTTATGCGTTATTGCGGTATGCGTTTTGAGTAATGCGTGATCCGTTATGCGTTATGCGTTATGCGTTATGCGTTATGCGTTTTGCGTTATGCGTTAAGCGTTATGCGTTATGCGTTATGCGTTATGAGTAATGCGTGATCCGTTATGCATTATGCGTTATGCGTTATGAGTAATGCGGTATGCGTTATGCGTTATGCGTTATGAGTAATGCGTGATCCGTTATGCGTTAGGCGTTATGCGTTATACGTTATGCGTTATGCGTTATGCGTTATGCGTTATGCGTTATGGGTTATTCGTTATGTGTTATGCGTAATGAGTAATGCTGGATCCGTTATGCGTTATGCGTTTTGCGTTATTCGTTATGCGTTGTGCTTTATGCGTTATGCGTTATGTATTATGCGTTATGCGATATTCGTTATTCGTTATGCGTTGTGCTTTATGCGTTATGCGTTATGCGTTATGCGTTATGCGTTATGCGTTATGCGTTATGCGTTATGCGTTATGCGTTATGCGTTATGCGTTATACGTTATGCGTTATGCGTTATGGATTATGCGATATGCGTTATGCGTAATGAGTAATGCTGGATCCGTTATGCGTTATGCGTTTTGCGTTATTCGTTATGCGTTGTGCTTTATGCGTTATGCGTTATGTATTATGCGTTATGCGATATTCGTTATTTGTTATGCGTTATGCGTTATGCGGTATGCTTTTTTCGTTATGCGTTATGCGTTGTGCGTTATGCGATATGCGTTATGCGTTATGCGTTATGCTTTGTGCGTTATGCGTTATGCGTTATGAGTAATGCGTGATCCGTCATGCGTTATGCGTTATGCTATATGCGTTATGCCTTATGCCTTATGCGTTAGGCGTTATGCGTTATACGTTATGCGTTATGCGTTATGCGTTATGCGTTATGCGTTATGGGTTATTCGTTATGTGTTATGCGTAATGAGTAATGCTGGATCCGTTATGTGTTATGCGTTTTGCGTTATTCGTTATGCGTTGTGCTTTATGCGTTATGCGTTATGTATTATGCGTTATGCGATATTCGTTATTTGTTATGCGTTATGCGTTATACGTTATGCGGTATGCTTTTTTCGTTATGCGTTATGCGTTGTGCGTTATGCGTTATGCGTTATGCGTTATGCGTTATGCGTTATGCTTTGTGCGTTATGCGTTATGCGTTATGAGTAATGCGTGATCCGTCATGCGTTATGCGTTATGCTATATGCGTTATGCCTTATGCCTTATGCGTTAGGCGTTATGCGTTATACGTTATGCGTTATGCGTTTTGCGTTATGCGTTATGCGTTATGCGTTATGGGTTATTCGTTATGTGTTATGCGTTATGCGTTATGCGTTATGTGTTATGCGTTATGCGTTATGCGTTATGCGTTATGCGTTATGCGTTATGCGTTATACGTTATGCGTTATGCGTTATGCGTTATGGGTTATTCGTTATGTGTTATGCGTTATGCGTTATGCGTTATGTGTTATGCGTTATGCGTTATGCGTTATGCGTTATGCGTTATGCGTTATGGGTTATTCGTTATGTGTTATGCGTAATGAGTAATGCTGGATCCGTTATGTGTTATGCGTTTTGCGTTATTCGTTATGCGTTGTGCTTTATGCGTTATGCGTTATGTATTATGCGTTATGCGATATTCGTTATTTGTTATGCGTTATGCGTTATACGTTATGCGGTATGCTTTTTTCGTTATGCGTTATGCGTTGTGCGTTATGCGTTATGCGTTATGCGTTATGCGTTATGCGTTATGCTTTGTGCGTTATGCGTTATGCGTTATGAGTAATGCGTGATCCGTCATGCGTTATGCGTTATGCTATATGCGTTATGCCTTATGCCTTATGCGTTAGGCGTTATGCGTTATACGTTATGCGTTATGCGTTTTGCGTTATGCGTTATGCGTTATGCGTTATGGGTTATTCGTTATGTGTTATGCGTTATGCGTTATGCGTTATGTGTTATGCGTTATGCGTTATGCGTTATGCGTTATGCGTTATGCGTTATGCGTTATACGTTATGCGTTATGCGTTATGCGTTATGGGTTATTCGTTATGTGTTATGCGTTATGCGTTATGCGTTATGTGTTATGCGTTATGCGTTATGCGTTATGCGTTATGCGTTATGCGTTATGCGTTATGCGTTATGCGTTATGCGTTGTGCGTTATGCGTTATGCGTTGTGCGTTATGCGTTATGCTTTATGCGTTATGCGTTATGCGTTATGCGTTATACGTTATGCGTTATGCGTTATGCGTTATGCGTTATGCGTTATGCGTTATGCGTTATGCGATATTCGTTACGTGTTATGCGTTATGCGTTATGCGTTATGCGTTATGCGTTATGAGTAATGCGTGATCCGTCATGCGTTATGCGTTTTGCGTTATTCGTTATGCGTTGTGCTTTATGCGTTATGCCTTATGCCTTATGCGTTATGCGTTATGCGTTATGCGTTGTGCGTTATGCGTTATGCGTTGTGCGTTATGCGTTATGCGTTATGCGGTATGCTTTATGCGTGATGCGTTATGCTTTATTCGTTATGCGTTATGCGTTATGCGTTAGGCGTTATGCGTTATGCGTTATGCTTTATGCGTTATGCGTGATCCGTTATGCGTTATGCGTTATGCGTTATGCGTTATGCGTTATGCGCTATGCGTTATGCGTTATGCGTTATGCGTTATGCGATATGCGTTATGCGTTATGCGTTATGCGTAATGCGTTATGCGTTCTGCGTTATGCGTTATGCGTTATGCGTTATGCTTTGTGCGTTATGCGTTACGCGTTATGAGTAATGCGTGATCCGCTATGCGTTATGCGTTATGCTTTGTGCGTTATGCGTTATGCGTTATGAGTAATGCGTGATCCTCTATGCGTTATGCGTTATGCGTTATGCGTTATGCGTTATGCGTTTTGCGTTATGCGTTATGCGTTATGCGTTATGAGTTATGCGTTATGCGTTATGCGTTATGCATTATGCGTTATGCGTGATGCGTTATGCGTTATGCGTTATGCGTTATGCGTTATGCGTTATGCGTTATGCGTTATGCGTTATGCGTTATGCTGTATGCGTGATGTTTTATGCGTTATGCGTTATGCGTTATGCGTTATGCGTTATGCGTTATGCGTTATGCGTGATCCGTTATGCGTTATGCGTTATGCGTTATGCGTTATGAGTAATGCGTGATCCGTCATGCGTTATACATTATGCTATATGCGTTATGCCTTATGCCTTATGCGTTACACGTAATGCGTTATGCGTTATGAGTAATGCTTGATCCGATATTCGTTATGCGGTATGCGTTATGCGTTATGAGTAATGCGTGATCCGCTATGCGTTATGCGGTATGCGTTATGCGTTTTGCGTTATGCGTTATGCGTTATGAGTTATGCGTTATGCGTTATGCATTATGCGTTATGCGTGATGCGTTATGCGCTATGCGTTATGCGTTATGCGTTATGCGTTATGAGTTATGCGTTATGCGTTATGCGTTATGCGTTATGCGTTGTGCGTTATACGATATGCGTTATGCGTTATGCGTTATACATTATGCGTTATGCGTTATGCGTTATGCTTTGTGCGTTATGCGTTATGCGTTATGAGTAATGCGTGATCCGTCATGCGTTATACATTATGCTATATGCGTTATGCCTTATGCCTTATGCGTTACACGTAATGCGTTATGCGTTATGAGTAATGCTTGATCCGATATGCGTTATGCGTTATGCGTTATGCGTTATGAGTAATGCTGGATCCGTTATGCGTTATGCGTTATGCGTTATGCGTTATGCGTTATGCGTTAAAAGTTATGCGTTATGCTTTATGCGTTATGCGTTATGCGTTATGGGTTATACCGTATGCGTTATGCGTTATGCGTTATATGTTATGCGTTATGCGTTCTGCGTTATGCTTTATGCGTTATGCGTGATCCGTTATGCGTTAGGCGTTATGCGTTTTGCGGTATTCGTTATGCGTTATGCATTATGCATTATGCGTTATGCGTTATGCTTTATGCGTGATGCGTTATGCTTTATTCGTTAGTCGTTATGCGTTATGCGTTATGCGTTATGCGTTATGCGTTATGCTTTATGCGTTATGCGTGATCCGTCATGCGTTATACATTATGCTATATGCGTTATGCCTTATGCCTTATGCGTTACACGTAATGCGTTATGCGTTATGAGTAATGCTTGATCCGATATGCGTTATGCGGTATGCGTTATGCGTTATGAGTAATGCTGGATCCGTTATGCGTTATGCGTTATGCGTTATGCGTTCTGCGTTATGCGTTAAAAGTTATGCGTTATGCTTTATGCGTTATGCGTTATGCGTTATGGGTTATACCGTATGGGTTATGCGTTATGCGTTATATGTTATGCGTTATGCATTCTGCGTTATGCTTTATGCGTTATGCGTGATCCGTTATGCGTTAGGCGTTATGCGTTTTGCGGTATTCGTTATGCGTTATGCATTATGCATTATGCGTTATGCGTTATGCTTTATGCGTGATGCGTTATGCTTTATTCGTTATGCGTTATGCGTTATGCGTTAGGCGTTATGCGTTATGCGTTATGCTTTATGCGTTATGCGTGATCCGTTATGCGTTATGCGTTATGCGTTATGCGTTATGCGCTATGCGTTATGCGTTATGCGTTATGCGTTATGCGTTATGCGTTATGCGTTATGCGCTATGCGTTATGCGTTATGCGTTATGCGTTATGCGTTATGCGTTATGCGTTATGCGTTATGCGTTATGCGTTATACGTTATGCGTTATGCGTTATGCGTTATGCTTTGTGCGTTATGCGTTATGCGTTATGCGTTATGCGTTATGCGTTATGAGTTATGCGTTATGCGTTATGCATTATGCGTTATGCGTGATGCGTTATGCGCTATACGTTATGCGTTATGCGTTATGCGTTATGCGTTATGCGTTATGAGTTATGCGTTATGCGTTATGCGTTATGCGCTATGCGTTGTGCGTTATGCGTTATGCGTTATGCGTTATGCGTTATACATTATGCGTTATGCTTTATGCGTTATGCGTTATGAGTAATGCGTGATCCGTTATGCGTTATGCGATTTGCGTGATCCGTTATGCGTTATGGATAATGCTGGATCCGTTATGCGTTATGCGTTATGCGTTTTGCGTTATTCGTTATGCGTTGTGCTTTATGCGTTATGCGTTATGGATTATGCGTTATGCGATATTCGTTACGTGTTATGCGTTATGCGTTATGCGTTATGCGTTATGCGTAATGCGTCATGCGTTATGAGTAATGCGTGATCCGTTATGCGTTATGCGTTTTGAGTAATGCGTGATCCGTTATGCGTTATGCGTTATGCGTTATGCGTTATGCGTTTTGCGTTATGCGTTAAGCGTTATGCGTTATGCGTTATGCGTTATGAGTAATGCGTGATCCGTTATGCATTATGCGTTATGCGTTATGAGTAATGCGGTATGCGTTATGCGTTATGCGTTATGAGTAATGCGTGATCCGTTATGCGTTATGCGTTATGCGTTATGCGCTATGCGTTATGCGTTTTGCGTTATGAGTAATGCGTTATGCGTTATGAGTAATGCGTGATCTGTTATGCGTTATGCGTTATGAGTAATGCGTGATCCGTTATGTGTTATATGTTATGCGTTATGCGTTATGCGTTTTGCGTTATGCGCTTTTGCGTTATGCGTTATGCGTTATGTGTTATGAGGTATGCGTTATGCGTTATGCGTTATGCGTTATGTGTTATGTGTTATGCGTGATGCGTTATGCGTTATGCGTTATGCGTTATGCGTTATGCGTGATGCGTTATGCGTTATGCGTTATGCGTTGTGCGTTCTGCGTTATGCGTTATGCGTTATGCGTTATGCGTTATGCGTTATGCGTTATGCGTTATGCGTTATGCGTTATGCGTTATGCGTTATGCGTTATGCGTTATGCGTTATGCGTTATGCGTTATGGGTTATTCGTTATGCGTTATGCGTTATGCGTTATGCGTTATGCGTTATGTGTTATGCGTTATGCGTTATGCGTTATTCGTTATGCGTTATGCGTTATGCGTTATGCGTCATGCGTTATGCGTGATGCGTTATGCGTTATGCGTTATGCGTTATGCGTTATGCGTTATGCGTTATGCGTTATGCGTTATGCGTTATGCGTTATGCGTTATGCGTTATGCGTTATGCGTTATGCGTTATGCGTTATGCGTTATGCGTTATGCGTTATGCGTTATGCGTTATGCTTTGTGCGTTATGCTTTGTGCGTTATGAGTAATGCGTTATGCGTTATGCGTTATGCGTTATGCGTTATGCGTTATGCGTTATGCGTTATGCGTTATGCGTTATGCGTTATGCGTTATGCGTTATGCGTTATGCGTTATGCGTTATGCGTTATGCGTTATGCGTTATGCGTTATGCGTTATGCGTTATGCGTTATGCGTTATGTTTTATGCGTTATGCGTTATGCGTTATGCGTTATGCGTTATGAGTAATGCTGGATCCGTTATGCGTTATGCGTTTTGCGTTATTCGTTATGCGTTGTGCTTTATGCGTTATGCGTTATGGATTATGCGTTATGCGATATTCGTTACGTGTTATGCGTTATGCGTTGTGGGTTATACGGTATGCGTTATGTGTTATGCGTTATGCGTTATATGTTATGCGTTATGCGTTCTGCGTTATGCGTTCTGCGTTATGCTTTATGCGTTATGCGGGATCCGTTATGCGTTAGGCGTTATGCGTTTTGCGGTATTCGTTATGCGTTGTGCATTCTGCGTTATGCGTTATGCGTTATGCGTTATGCTTTGTGCGTTATGCGTTATGCGTTATGAGTAATGCGTTATGCGTTATGCGTTATGCGTTATGCGTTATGCGTTATGCGTTATGCGTTATGCGTTATGCGTTATGTGTTATGCGTTATGCGTGATGCGTTATGCGTTATGCGCTATGCGTTATGCGTTATGCGTTATGCGTTATGCGTTATGCGTTATGCGTTATGCGTTATGCATTCTGCGTTATGCGTTATGCGTTATGCGTTATGCTTTGTGCGTTATGCGTTATGCGTTATGAGTAATGCGTTATGCGTTATGCGTTATGCGTTATGCGTTATGCGTTATGCGTTATGCGTTATGCGTTATGCGTTATGCGTGATGCGTTATGCGTTATGCGTTATGCGTTATGCGTTATGCGTTATGCGTTATGCGTTATGCGTTATGCGTTATGCGTTATGCGTTATGCGTTATGCGTTATGCGTTATGCGTTATGCGTTATCCGTTATGCGTTATACGTTATGCGTTATGCGTTATGCGTTATGCTTTGTGCGTTATGCGTTATGCGTTATGAGTAATGCGTTATGCGTTATGCGTTATGCGTTATGCGTTATGCGTTATGCGTTATGCGTCATGCGTTATGTGTTATGCGTTATGCGTGATGCGCTATGCGTTATGCGCTATGCGTTATGCGTTATGCGTTATGCGTTATGCGTTATGCGTTATGCGTTATGCGTTATGCGTTATGCATTCTGCGTTATGCGTTATGCGTGATGCGTTATGCGTGATGCGTTATGCTTTGTGCGTTATGCGTTATGCGTTATGCGTTGTGCGTTCTGCGTTATGCGTTATGCGTTATGCGTTATGCGTTATGCGTTATGCGTTATGCGTTATGCGTTATGCGTTATGCGTTATGCGTTATGCGTTATGCGTTATGCGTTATGCGTTATGCGTTATGCGTTATGCGTTATGCGTTATGGGTTATTCGTTATGCGTTATGCGTTATGCGTTATGCGTTATGCGTTATGTGTTATACGTTATGCGTTATGCGTTATTCTTTATGCGTTATGCGTTATGCGTCATGCGTTATGCGTGATGCGTTATGCGTTATGCGTTATGCGTTATGCGTTATGCGTTATGCGTTATGCGTTATGCGTTATGCGTTATGCGTTATGCTTTGTGCGTTATGCGTTATGCGTTATGAGTAATGCGTTATGCGATATGCGTTATGCGTTATGCGTTATGCGTTATGCGTTATGCGTTATGCGTTATGCGTTATGCGTTATGCGTTATGCGTTATGCGTTATGCGTTATGCGTTATGCGTTATGCGTTATGCGTTATGCGTTATGCGTTATGCGTTATGCGTTATGCGTTATGCGTTATGCGTTATGCGTTATGCGTTATGAGTAATGCTGGATCCGTTATGCGTTATGCGTTTTGCGTTATTCGTTATGCGTTGTGCTTTATGCGTTATGCGTTATGGATTATGCGTTATGCGATATTCGTTACGTGTTATGCGTTATGCGTTATGGGTTATACGGTATGCGTTATGTGTTATGCGTTATGCGTTATATGTTATGCGTTATGCGTTCTGCGTTATGCGTTCTGCGTTATGCTTTATGCGTTATGCGGGATCCGTTATGCGTTAGGCGTTATGCGTTTTGCGGTATTCGTTATGCGTTGTGCATTCTGCGTTATGCGTTATGCGTTATGCGTTATGCGTTATGCTTTGTGCGTTATGCGTTATGCGTTATGAGTAATGCGTTATGCGTTATGCGTTATGCGTTATGCGTTATGCGTTATGCGTTATGCGTTATGTGTTATGCGTTATGCGTGATGCGTTATGCGTTATGCGCTATGCGTTATGCGTTATGCGTTATGCGTTATGCGTTATGCGTTATGCGTTATGCGTTATGCGTTATGCGTTATGCGTTATGCATTCTGCGTTATGCGTTATGCGTTATGCGTTATGCTTTGTGCGTTATGCGTTATGCGTTATGAGTAATGCGTTATGCGTTATGCGTTATGCGTTATGCGTTATGCGTTATGCGTTATGCGTTATGCGTTATGCGTTATGCGTGATGCGTTATGCGTTATGCGCTATGCGTTATGCGTTATGCGTTATGCGTTATGCGTTATGCGTTATGCGTTATGCGTTATGCGTTATGCATTCTGCGTTATGCGTTATGCTTTATGCGTTATGCTTTGTGCGTTATGCGTTATGCGTTATGCGTTATGCGTTATGCGTTATGCGTTATGCGTTATGCATTCTGCGTTATGCGTTATGCGTTATGCGTTATGCTTTGTGCGTTATGCGTTATGCGTTATGAGTAATGCGTTATGCGTTATGCGTTATGCGTTATGCGTTATGCGTTATGCGTTATGCGTTATGCGTTATGCGTTATGCGTTATGCGTTATGCGTTATGTCTTATGCGTTATACGTAATGCGTTATGCGTTATGAGTAATGCTTGATCCGATATGCGTTATGCGTTATGCGTTATGCGTGATGCGTTATGCGTTATGCGTTATGCGTTATGCGTTATGCGTTATGCGTTATGCGTTATGCGTTATGCGTTATGCGTTATGCGTTATGCGTTATGCGTTATGCGTTATGCGTTATCCGTTATGCGTTATACGTTATGCGTTATGCGTTATGCGTTATGCTTTGTGCGTTATGCGTTATGCGTTATGAGTAATGCGTTATGCGTTATGCGTTATGCGTTATGCGTTATGCGTTATGCGTTATGCGTCATGCGTTATGTGTTATGCGTTATGCGTGATGCGTTATGCGTTATGCGCTATGCGTTATGCGTTATGCGTTATGCGTTATGCGTTATGCGTTATGCGTTATGCGTTATGCGTTATGCATTCTGCGTTATGCGTTATGCGTGATGCGTTATGCTTTGTGCGTGATGCGTTATGCGTTATGCGTTATGCGTTATGCGTTGTGCGTTCTGCGTTATGCGTTATGCGTTATGCGTTATGCGTTATGCGTTATGCGTTATGCGTTATGCGTTATGCGTTATGCGTTATGCGTTATGCGTTATGCGTTATGCGTTATGCGTTATGCGTTATGCGTTATGCGTTATGGGTTATTCGTTATGCGTTATGCGTTATGCGTTATGCGTTATGCGTTATGTGTTATACGTTATGCGTTATGCGTTATTCTTTATGCGTTATGCGTTATGCGTCATGCGTTATGCGTGATGCGTTATGCGTTATGCGTTATGCGTTATGCGTTATGCGTTATGCGTTATGCGTTATGCGTTATGCGTTATGCGTTATGCGTTATGCGTTATGCGTTATGCGTTATGCATTATGCGTTATGCGTTATGCGTTATGCGTTATGCGTTATGCGTTATGCGTTATGCGTTATGCGTTATGCGTTATGCGTTATGCGTTATGAGTAATGCTGGATCCGTTATGCGTTATGCGTTTTGCGTTATTCGTTATGCGTTGTGCTTTATGCGTTATGCGTTATGGATTATGCGTTATGCGATATTCGTTACGTGTTATGCGTTATGCGTTATGGGTTATACGGTATGCGTTATGTGTTATGCGTTATGCGTTATATGTTATGCGTTATGCGTTCTGCGTTATGCGTTCTGCGTTATGCTTTATGCGTTATGCGGGATCCGTTATGCGTTAGGCGTTATGCGTTTTGCGGTATTCGTTATGCGTTGTGCATTCTGCGTTATGCGTTATGCGTTATGCGTTATGCTTTGTGCGTTATGCGTTATGCGTTATGAGTAATGCGTTATGCGTTATGCGTTATGCGTTATGCGTTATGCGTTATGCGTTATGCGTTATGTGTTATGCGTTATGCGTGATGCGTTATGCGTTATGCGCTATGCGTTATGCGTTATGCGTTATGCGTTATGCGTTATGCGTTATGCGTTATGCGTTATGCGTTATGCGTTATGCGTTATGCATTCTGCGTTATGCGTTATGCGTTATGCGTTATGCTTTGTGCGTTATGCGTTATGCGTTATGAGTTATGCGTTATGCGTTATGCGTTATGCGTTATGCGTTATGCGTTATGCGTTATGCGTTATGCGTTATGCGTTATGCGTGATGCGTTATGCGTTATGCGCTATGCGTTATGCGTTATGCGTTATGCGTTATGCGTTATGCGTTATGCGTTATGCGTTATGCGTTATGCATTCTGCGTTATGCGTTATGCTTTATGCGTTATGCTTTGTGCGTTATGCGTTATGCGTTATGCGTTATGCGTTATGCGTTATGCGTTATGCGTTATGCGTTATGCATTCTGCGTTATGCGTTATGCGTTATGCGTTATGCTTTGTGCGTTATGCGTTATGCGTTATGAGTAATGCGTTATGCGTTATGCGTTATGCGTTATGCGTTATGCGTTATGCGTTATGCGTTATGCGTTATGCGTTATGCGTTATGTCTTATGCGTTATACGTAA
Source organism: Lasioglossum morio (assembly GCA_916610235.2). Lineage (NCBI taxonomy): Eukaryota > Metazoa > Arthropoda > Insecta > Hymenoptera > Halictidae > Lasioglossum > Lasioglossum morio. The sequence goes on along the minus strand of CAKAJA020000513.1, from coordinate 1,824,518 downwards.
TGCGTTATGCGTTATGAGTAATGCTTGATCCGATATGCGTTATGCGGTATGCGTTATGCGTTACGAGTAATGATGGATCCGTTATGCGTTATGCGTTATGGATTATGCGTTATGCGTTATGCGTTATGAGTAATGCTGGATCCGTTATGCGTTATGCGTTTTGCGTTATTCGTTATGCGTTGTGCTTTATGCGTTATGCGTTATGGATTATGCGTTATGCGTTATGCGTTATGAGTAATGCTGGATCCGTTATGCGTTATGCGTTTTGCGTTATTCGTTATGCGTTGTGCTGTATGCGTTATGCGTTATGGATTATGCGTTATGCGATATTCGTTACGTGTTATGCGTTATGCGTTATGTGTTATACGGTATGCGTTATGCGTTATGCGTTATATGTTATGCGTTATGCGTTCTGCGTTATGCGTGATGCGTTATGCGTTAGGCGTTAAGCGTTTTGCGTTATGCGTTACGTGTTATGCGTTATGCGTTATGCGTTATGCGTTATGCGTTATGCGTTATGCGTGATGCGTTATGCTTTATTCGTTATGCGTTATGCGTTATGCGTTAGGCGTTATGCGTTATGCTTTATGCGTTATGCGTGATCCGTTATGCGTTATGCGTTATGCGTTATGCGTTATGAGTAATGCGTGATCCGCTATGCGTTATGCGTTATGCGTTATGCGTTTTGCGTTATGCGTTATGCGTTATGCGGGATCCGTTATGCGTTAGGCGTTATGCGTTTTGCGGTATTCGTTATGCGTTGTGCATTCTGCGTTATGCGTTATGCGTTATGCGTTATGCGTTATGCGTTATGCGTTATGCGTTATGCGTTATGTGTTATGCGTTATGCGTGATGCGTTATGCGTTATGCGCTATGCGTTATGCGTTATGCGTTATGCGTTATGCGTTATGCGTTATGCGTTATGCGTTATGCGTTATGCGTTATGCATTCTGCGTTATGCGTTATGCGTTATGCGTTATGCTTTGTGCGTTATGCGTTATGCGTTATGAGTAATGCGTTATGCGTTATGCGTTATGCGTTATGCGTTATGCGTTATGCGTTATGCGTTATGCGTTATGCGTTATGCGTGATGCGTTATGCGTTATGCGTTATGCGTTATGCGTTATGCGTTATGCGTTATGCGTTATGCGTTATGCGTTATGCGTTATGCGTTATGCGTTATGCGTTATGCGTTATGCGTTATGCGTTATGCGTTATGCGTTATGCGTTATCCGTTATGCGTTATACGTTATGCGTTATGCGTTATGCGTTATGCTTTGTGCGTTATGCGTTATGCGTTATGAGTAATGCGTTATGCGTTATGCGTTATGCGTTATGCGTTATGCGTCATGCGTTATGTGTTATGCGTTATGCGTGATGCGTTATGCGTTATGCGCTATGCGTTATGCGTTATGCGTTATGCGTTATGCGTTATGCGTTATGCGTTATGCGTTATGCGTTATGCGTTATGCATTCTGCGTTATGCGTTATGCGTGATGCGTTATGCTTTGTGCGTGATGCGTTATGCGTTATGCGTTATGCGTTATGCGTTGTGCGTTCTGCGTTATGCGTTATGCGTTATGCGTTATGCGTTATGCGTTATGCGTTATGCGTTATGCGTTATGCGTTATGCGTTATGTGTTATGCGTTATGCGTTATGCGTTATGCGTTATGCGTTATGCGTTATGCGTTATGCGTTATGCGTTATGCGTTATGGGTTATTCGTTATGCGTTATGCGTTATGCGTTATGCGTTATGCGTTATGTGTTATGCGTTATGCGTTATGCGTTATTCTTTATGCGTTATGCGTTATGCGTTATGCTTTGTGCGTTATGCGTTATGCGTTATGAGTAATGCGTTATGCGATATGCGTTATGCGTTATGCGTTATGCGTTATGCGTTATGCGTTATGCGTTATGCGTTATGCGTTATGCGTTATGCGTTATGCGTTATGCGTTATGCGTTATGCGTTATGCGTTATGCGTTATGCGTTATGCGTTATGCGTTATGCGTTATGCGTTATGCGTTATGCGTTATGCGTTATGAGTAATGCTGGATCCGTTATGCGTTATGCGTTTTGCGTTATTCGTTATGCGTTGTGCTTTATGCGTTATGCGTTATGGATTATGCGTTATGCGTTATGCGTTATGAGTAATGCTGGATCCGTTATGCGTTATGCGTTTTGCGTTATTCGTTATGCGTTGTGCTGTATGCGTTATGCGTTATGGATTATGCGTTATGCGATATTCGTTATGTGTTATGCGTTATGCGTTATGTGTTATACGGTATGCGTTATGCGTTATGCGTTATATGTTATGCGTTATGCGTTCTGCGTTATGCTTTATGCGTTATTCGTGATCCGTTATGCGTTAGGCGTTAAGCGTTTTGCGGTATTCGTTATGCGTTGTGCATTATGCATTATGCGTTATGCGTTATGCTTTATGCGTGATGCGTTATGCTTTATTCGTTATGCGTTATGCGTTAGGCGTTATGCGTTATGCTTTATGCGTTATGCGTGATCCGTTATGCGTTATGCGTTATGCGTTATGCGTTATGAGTAATGCGTGATCCGCTATGCGTTATGCGTTATGCGTTATGCGTTTTGCGTTATGCGTTATGCGTTATGCGGGATCCGTTTTGCGTTAGGCGTTATGCGTTTTGCGGTATTCGTTATGCGTTGTGCATTCTGCGTTATGCGTTATGCGTTATGCGTTATGCGTTATGCGTTATGCGTTATGCGCTATGCGTTATGCGTTATGCGTTATGCGTTATGCGTTATGCGTTATGCGTTATGCGTTATGCGTTATGCGTTATGCGTTATACGTTATGCGTTATGCGTTATGCGTTATGCTTTGTGCGTTATGCGTTATGCGTTATGCGTTATGCGTTATGCGTTATGAGTTATGCGTTATGCGTTATGCATTATGCGTTATGCGTGATGCGTTATGCGCTATACGTTATGCGTTATGCGTTATGCGTTATGCGTTATGCGTTATGAGTTATGCGTTATGCGTTATGCGTTATGCGCTATGCGTTGTGCGTTATGCGTTATGCGTTATGCGTTATACATTATGCGTTATGCTTTATGCGTTATGCGTTATGAGTAATGCGTGATCCGTTATGCGTTATGCGATTTGCGTGATCCGTTATGCGTTATGGATAATGCTGGATCCGTTATGCGTTATGCGTTATGCGTTTTGCGTTATTCGTTATGCGTTGTGCTTTATGCGTTATGCGTTATGGATTATGCGTTATGCGATATTCGTTACGTGTTATGCGTTATGCGTTATGCGTTATGCGTTATGCGTAATGCGTCATGCGTTATGAGTAATGCGTGATCCGTTATGCGTTATGCGTTTTGAGTAATGCGTGATCCGTTATGCGTTATGCGTTATGCGTTATGCGTTATGCGTTTTGCGTTATGCGTTATGCGTTATGCGTTATACATTATGCGTTATGCTTTATGCGTTATGCGTTATGAGTAATGCGTGATCCGTTATGCGTTATGCGATTTGCGTGATCCGTTATGCGTTATGGATAATGCTGGATCCGTTATGCGTTATGCGTTATGCGTTTTGCGTTATTCGTTATGCGTTGTGCTTTATGCGTTATGCGTTATGGATTATGCGTTATGCGATATTCGTTACGTGTTATGCGTTATGCGTTATGCGTTATGCGTTATGCGTAATGCGTCATGCGTTATGAGTAATGCGTGATCCGTTATGCGTTGTGCTTTATGCGTTATGCGTTATGGATTATGCGTTATGCGATATTCGTTACGTGTTATGCGTTATGCGTTATGCGTTATGCGTTATGCGTAATGCGTCATGCGTTATGAGTAATGCGTGATCCGTTATGCGTTATGCGTTTTGAGTAATGCGTGATCCGTTATGCGTTATGCGTTATGCGTTATGCGTTATGAGTTATGCGTTATGCGTTATGCGTTATGGATTATGCGTTATGCGATATTCGTTACGTGTTATGCGTTATGCGTTATGCGTTATGCGTTATGCGTAATGCGTCATGCGTTATGAGTAATGCGTGATCCGTTATGCGTTATGCGTTATGCGTTATGCGTTATGAGTTATGCGTTATGCGTTATGCGTTATGCGTTATGCGTTGTGCGTTATGCGTTATGCGTTATGCGTTATACATTATGCGTTATGCTTTATGCGTTATGCGTTATGAGTAATGCGTGATCCGTTATGCGTTATGCGATTTGCGTGATCCGTTATGCGTTATGGATAATGCTGGATCCGTTATGCGTTATGCGTTATGCGTTTTGCGTTATTCGTTATGCGTTGTGCTTTATGCGTTATGCGTTATGGATTATGCGTTATGCGATATTCGTTACGTGTTATGCGTTATGCGTTATGCGTTATGCGTTATGCGTAATGCGTCATGCGTTATGAGTAATGCGTGATCCGTTATGCGTTATGCGTTATGCGTTATGCGTTATGAGTTATGCGTTATGCGTTATGCGTTATGCGTTATGCGTTGTGCGTTATGCGTTATGCGTTATGCGTTATACATTATGCGTTATGCTTTATGCGTTATGCGTTATGAGTAATGCGTGATCCGTTATGCGTTATGCGATTTGCGTGATCCGTTATGCGTTATGGATAATGCTGGATCCGTTATGCGTTATGCGTTATGCGTTTTGCGTTATTCGTTATGCGTTGTGCTTTATGCGTTATGCGTTATGGATTATGCGTTATGCGATATTCGTTACGTGTTATGCGTTATGCGTTATGCGTTATGCGTTATGCGTAATGCGTCATGCGTTATGAGTAATGCGTGATCCGTTATGCGTTATGCGTTTTGAGTAATGCGTGATCCGTTATGCGTTATGCGTTATGCGTTATGCGTTATGCGTTTTGCGTTATGCGTTATGCGTTATGCGTTATGCGTTATGCGTTATGCGTTATGCGTTATGCGTTATGCGTTATGGGTTATTCGTTATGCGTTATGCGTTATGCGTTATGCGTTATGCGTTATGTGTTATGCGTTATGTGTTATGCGTTATGCGTTATGCGTTATTCGTTATGCGTTATGCGTTATGCGTTATGCGTCATGCGTTATGCGTGATGCGTTATGCGTTATGCGTTATGCGTTATGCGTTATGCGTTATGCGTTATGCGTTATGCGTTATGCGTTATGCGTTATGCGTTATGCGTTATGCGTTATGCGTTATGCGTTATGCTTTGTGCGTTATGCTTTGTGCGTTATGAGTAATGCGTTATGCGTTATGCGTTATGCGTTATGCGTTATGCGTTATGCGTTATGCGTTATGCGTTATGCGTTATGCGTTATGCGTTATGCGTTATGTGTTATGCGTTATGCGTTATGCGTTATGCGTTATGCGTTATGAGTAATGCTGGATCCGTTATGCATTATGCGTTATGCGTTATGAGTAATGCGGTATGCGTTATGCGTTATGCGTTATGAGTAATGCGTGATCCGTTATGCGTTATGCGTTATGCGTTATGCGCTATGCGTTATGCGTTTTGCGTTATGAGTAATGCGTTATGCGTTATGAGTAATGCGTGATCTGTTATGCGTTATGCGTTATGAGTAATGCGTGATCCGTTATGTGTTATATGTTATGCGTTATGCGTTATGCGTTTTGCGTTATGCGCTTTTGCGTTATGCGTTATGCGTTATGTGTTATGAGGTATGCGTTATGCGTTATGCGTTATGCGTTATGTGTTATGTGTTATGCGTGATGCGTTATGCGTTATGCGTTATGCGTTATGCGTTATGCGTTATGCGTTATGCGTTATGCGTTATGCGTTATGCGTTATGCGTTATGCGTTATGGGTTATTCGTTATGCGTTATGCGTTATGCGTTATGCGTTATGCGTTATGCGTTATGTGTTATGCGTTATGCGTTATGCGTTATTCGTTATGCGTTATGCGTTATGCGTTATGCGTCATGCGTTATGCGTGATGCGTTATGCGTTATGCGTTATGCGTTATGCGTTATGCGTTATGCGTTATGCGTTATGCGTTATGGGTTATTCGTTATGCGTTATGCGTTATGCGTTATGCGTTATGCGTTATGTGTTATGCGTTATGTGTTATGCGTTATGCGTTATGCGTTATTCGTTATGCGTTATGCGTTATGCGTTATGCGTCATGCGTTATGCGTGATGCGTTATGCGTTATGCGTTATGCGTTATGCGTTATGCGTTATGCGTTATGCGTTATGCGTTATGCGTTATGCGTTATGCGTTATGCGTTATGCGTTATGCGTTATGCGTTATGCTTTGTGCGTTATGCTTTGTGCGTTATGAGTAATGCGTTATGCGTTATGCGTTATGCGTTATGCGTTATGCGTTATGCGTTATGCGTTATGCGTTATGCGTTATGCGTTATGCGTTATGCGTTATGTGTTATGCGTTATGCGTTATGCGTTATGCGTTATGCGTTATGAGTAATGCTGGATCCGTTATGCATTATGCGTTATGCGTTATGAGTAATGCGGTATGCGTTATGCGTTATGCGTTATGAGTAATGCGTGATCCGTTATGCGTTATGCGTTATGCGTTATGCGCTATGCGTTATGCGTTTTGCGTTATGAGTAATGCGTTATGCGTTATGAGTAATGCGTGATCTGTTATGCGTTATGCGTTATGAGTAATGCGTGATCCGTTATGTGTTATATGTTATGCGTTATGCGTTATGCGTTTTGCGTTATGCGCTTTTGCGTTATGCGTTATGCGTTATGTGTTATGAGGTATGCGTTATGCGTTATGCGTTATGCGTTATGTGTTATGTGTTATGCGTGATGCGTTATGCGTTATGCGTTATGCGTTATGCGTTATGCGTTATGCGTTATGCGTTATGCGTTATGCGTTATGCGTTATGCGTTATGCGTTATGGGTTATTCGTTATGCGTTATGCGTTATGCGTTATGCGTTATGCGTTATGCGTTATGTGTTATGCGTTATGCGTTATGCGTTATTCGTTATGCGTTATGCGTTATGCGTTATGCGTCATGCGTTATGCGTGATGCGTTATGCGTTATGCGTTATGCGTTATGCGTTATGCGTTATGCGTTATGCGTTATGCGTTATGCGTTATGCGTTATGCGTTATGCGTTATGCGTTATGCGTTATGCGTTATGCGTTATGCGTTATGCGTTATGCTTTGTGCGTTATGCTTTGTGCGTTATGAGTAATGCGTTATGCGTTATGCGTTATGCGTTATGCGTTATGCGTTATGCGTTATGCGTTATGCGTTATGCGTTATGCGTTATGCGTTATGCGTTATGCGTTATGCGTTATGCGTTATGCGTTATGCGTTATGCGTTATGCGTTATGCGTTATGCGTTATGCGTTATGCGTTATGTGTTATGCGTTATGCGTTATGCGTTATGCGTTATGAGTAATGCTGGATCCGTTATGCGTTATGCGTTTTGCGTTATTCGTTATGCGTTGTGCTTTATGCGTTATGCGTTATGGATTATGCGTTATGCGATATTCGTTACGTGTTATGCGTTATGCGTTATGGGTTATACGGTATGCGTTATGTGTTATGCGTTATGCGTTATATGTTATGCGTTATGCGTTCTGCGTTATGCGTTCTGCGTTATGCTTTATGCGTTATGCGGGATCCGTTATGCGTTAGGCGTTATGCGTTTTGCGGTATTCGTTATGCGTTGTGCATTCTGCGTTATGCGTTATGCGTTATGCGTTATGCTTTGTGCGTTATGCGTTATGCGTTATGAGTTATGCGTTATGCGTTATGCGTTATGCGTTATGCGTTATGCGTTATGCGTTATGCGTTATGCGTTATGTGTTATGCGTTATGCGTGATGCGTTATGCGTTATGCGCTATGCGTTATGCGTTATGCGTTATGCGTTATGCGTTATGCGTTATGCGTTATGCATTCTGCGTTATGCGTTATGCGTTATGCGTTATGCTTTGTGCGTTATGCGTTATGCGTTATGAGTAATGCGTTATGCGTTATGCGTTATGCGTTATGCGTTATGCGTTATGCGTTATGCGTTATGCGTTATGCGTTATGCGTGATGCGTTATGCGTTATGCGTTATGCGTTATGCGTTATGCGTTATGCGTTATGCGTTATGCGTTATGCGTTATGCGTTATGCGTTATGCGTTATGCGTTATGCGTTATGCGTTATGCGTTATGCGTTATGCGTTATCCGTTATGCGTTATACGTTATGCGTTATGCGTTATGCGTTATGCTTTGTGCGTTATGCGTTATGCGTTATGAGTAATGCGTTATGCGTTATGCGTTATGCGTTATGCGTTATGCGTTATGCGTTATGCGTCATGCGTTATGTGTTATGCGTTATGCGTGATGCGTTATGCGTTATGCGTTATGCGTTATGCGTTATGCGTTATGCGTTATGCGTTATGCGTTATGCGTTATGCGTTATGCGTTATGCGTTATGCATTCTGCGTTATGCGTTATGCGTGATGCGTTATGCTTTGTGCGTGATGCGTTATGCGTTATGCGTTATGCGTTATGCGTTGTGCGTTCTGCGTTATGCGTTATGCGTTATGCGTTATGCGTTATGCGTTATGCGTTATGCGTTATGCGTAATGCGTCATGCGTTATGAGTAATGCGTGATCCGTTATGCGTTATGCGTTTTGAGTAATGCGTGATCCGTTATGCGTTATGCGTTATGCGTTATGCGTTATGCGTTTTGCGTTATGCGTTATGCGTTATGCGTTATGCGTTATGCGTTATGCGTTATGCGTTATGCGTTATGCGTTATGGGTTATTCGTTATGCGTTATGCGTTATGCGTTATGCGTTATGCGTTATGTGTTATGCGTTATGTGTTATGCGTTATGCGTTATGCGTTATTCGTTATGCGTTATGCGTTATGCGTTATGCGTCATGCGTTATGCGTGATGCGTTATGCGTTATGCGTTATGCGTTATGCGTTATGCGTTATGCGTTATGCGTTATGCGTTATGCGTTATGCGTTATGCGTTATGCGTTATGCGTTATGCGTTATGCGTTATGCTTTGTGCGTTATGCTTTGTGCGTTATGAGTAATGCGTTATGCGTTATGCGTTATGCGTTATGCGTTATGCGTTATGCGTTATGCGTTATGCGTTATGCGTTATGCGTTATGCGTTATGCGTTATGTGTTATGCGTTATGCGTTATGCGTTATGCGTTATGCGTTATGAGTAATGCTGGATCCGTTATGCATTATGCGTTATGCGTTATGAGTAATGCGGTATGCGTTATGCGTTATGCGTTATGAGTAATGCGTGATCCGTTATGCGTTATGCGTTATGCGTTATGCGCTATGCGTTATGCGTTTTGCGTTATGAGTAATGCGTTATGCGTTATGAGTAATGCGTGATCTGTTATGCGTTATGCGTTATGAGTAATGCGTGATCCGTTATGTGTTATATGTTATGCGTTATGCGTTATGCGTTTTGCGTTATGCGCTTTTGCGTTATGCGTTATGCGTTATGTGTTATGAGGTATGCGTTATGCGTTATGCGTTATGCGTTATGTGTTATGTGTTATGCGTGATGCGTTATGCGTTATGCGTTATGCGTTATGCGTTATGCGTTATGCGTTATGCGTTATGCGTTATGCGTTATGCGTTATGCGTTATGCGTTATGGGTTATTCGTTATGCGTTATGCGTTATGCGTTATGCGTTATGCGTTATGCGTTATGCGTTATGTGTTATGCGTTATGCGTTATGCGTTATTCGTTATGCGTTATGCGTTATGCGTTATGCGTCATGCGTTATGCGTGATGCGTTATGCGTTATGCGTTATGCGTTATGCGTTATGCGTTATGCGTTATGCGTTATGCGTTATGGGTTATTCGTTATGCGTTATGCGTTATGCGTTATGCGTTATGCGTTATGTGTTATGCGTTATGTGTTATGCGTTATGCGTTATGCGTTATTCGTTATGCGTTATGCGTTATGCGTTATGCGTTATGCGTTATGCGTGATGCGTTATGCGTTATGCGTTATGCGTTATGCGTTATGCGTTATGCGTTATGCGTTATGCGTTATGCGTTATGCGTTATGCGTTATGCGTTATGCGTTATGCGTTATGCGTTATGCTTTGTGCGTTATGCTTTGTGCGTTATGAGTAATGCGTTATGCGTTATGCGTTATGCGTTATGCGTTATGCGTTATGCGTTATGCGTTATGCGTTATGCGTTATGCGTTATGCGTTATGCGTTATGCGTTATGCGTTATGCGTTATGCGTTATGCGTTATGCGTTATGAGTAATGCTGGATCCGTTATGCATTATGCGTTATGCGTTATGAGTAATGCGGTATGCGTTATGCGTTATGCGTTATGAGTAATGCGTGATCCGTTATGCGTTATGCGTTATGCGTTATGCGCTATGCGTTATGCGTTTTGCGTTATGAGTAATGCGTTATGCGTTATGAGTAATGCGTGATCTGTTATGCGTTATGCGTTATGAGTAATGCGTGATCCGTTATGTGTTATATGTTATGCGTTATGCGTTATGCGTTTTGCGTTATGCGCTTTTGCGTTATGCGTTATGCGTTATGTGTTATGAGGTATGCGTTATGCGTTATGCGTTATGCGTTATGTGTTATGTGTTATGCGTGATGCGTTATGCGTTATGCGTTATGCGTTATGCGTTATGCGTTATGCGTTATGCGTTATGCGTTATGCGTTATGCGTTATGCGTTATGCGTTATGGGTTATTCGTTATGCGTTATGCGTTATGCGTTATGCGTTATGCGTTATGCGTTATGTGTTATGCGTTATGCGTTATGCGTTATTCGTTATGCGTTATGCGTTATGCGTTATGCGTCATGCGTTATGCGTGATGCGTTATGCGTTATGCGTTATGCGTTATGCGTTATGCGTTATGCGTTATGCGTTATGCGTTATGCGTTATGCGTTATGCGTTATGCGTTATGCGTTATGCGTTATGCGTTATGCGTTATGCGTTATGCGTTATGCTTTGTGCGTTATGCTTTGTGCGTTATGAGTAATGCGTTATGCGTTATGCGTTATGCGTTATGCGTTATGCGTTATGCGTTATGCGTTATGCGTTATGCGTTATGCGTTATGCGTTATGCGTTATGCGTTATGCGTTATGCGTTATGCGTTATGCGTTATGCGTTATGCGTTATGCGTTATGCGTTATGCGTTATGTGTTATGCGTTATGCGTTATGCGTTATGCGTTATGAGTAATGCTGGATCCGTTATGCGTTATGCGTTTTGCGTTATTCGTTATGCGTTGTGCTTTATGCGTTATGCGTTATGGATTATGCGTTATGCGATATTCGTTACGTGTTATGCGTTATGCGTTATGGGTTATACGGTATGCGTTATGTGTTATGCGTTATGCGTTATATGTTATGCGTTATGCGTTCTGCGTTATGCGTTCTGCGTTATGCTTTATGCGTTATGCGGGATCCGTTATGCGTTAGGCGTTATGCGTTTTGCGGTATTCGTTATGCGTTGTGCATTCTGCGTTATGCGTTATGCGTTATGCGTTATGCTTTGTGCGTTATGCGTTATGCGTTATGAGTAATGCGTTATGCGTTATGCGTTATGCGTTATGCGTTATGCGTTATGCGTTATGCGTTATGCGTTATGTGTTATGCGTTATGCGTGATGCGTTATGCGTTATGCGCTATGCGTTATGCGTTATGCGTTATGCGTTATGCGTTATGCGTTATGCGTTATGCATTCTGCGTTATGCGTTATGCGTTATGCGTTATGCTTTGTGCGTTATGCGTTATGCGTTATGAGTAATGCGTTATGCGTTATGCGTTATGCGTTATGCGTTATGCGTTATGCGTTATGCGTTATGCGTTATGCGTTATGCGTGATGCGTTATGCGTTATGCGTTATGCGTTATGCGTTATGCGTTATGCGTTATGCGTTATGCGTTATGCGTTATGCGTTATGCGTTATGCGTTATGCGTTATGCGTTATGCGTTATGCGTTATGCGTTATGCGTTATGCGTTATGCGTTATACGTTATGCGTTATGCGTTATGCGTTATGCGTTATGCGTTATGCGTTATGCGTTATGAGTAATGCGTTATGCGTTATGCGTTATGCGTTATGCGTTATGCGTTATGCGTTATGCGTCATGCGTTATGTGTTATGCGTTATGCGTGATGCGTTATGCGTTATGCGTTATGCGTTATGCGTTATGCGTTATGCGTTATGCGTTATGCGTTATGCGTTATGCGTTATGCGTTATGCGTTATGCATTCTGCGTTATGCGTTATGCGTGATGCGTTATGCTTTGTGCGTGATGCGTTATGCGTTATGCGTTATGCGTTATGCGTTGTGCGTTCTGCGTTATGCGTTATGCGTTATGCGTTATGCGTTATGCGTTATGCGTTATGCGTTATGCGTTATGCGTTATGCGTTATGCGTTATGCGTTATGCGTTATGCGTTATGCGTTATGCGTTATGCGTTATGGGTTATTCGTTATGCGTTATGCGTTATGCGTTATGCGTTATGCGTTATGCGTTATGTGTTATACGTTATGCGTTATGCGTTATTCTTTATGCGTTATGCGTTATGCGTCATGCGTTATGCGTGATGCGTTATGCGTTATGCGTTATGCGTTATGCGTTATGCGTTATGCGTTATGCGTTATGCGTTATGCGTTATGCGTTATGCGTTATGCTTTGTGCGTTATGCGTTATGCGTTATGAGTAATGCGTTATGCGATATGCGTTATGCGTTATGCGTTATGCGTTATGCGTTATGCGTTATGCGTTATGCGTTATGCGTTATGCGTTATGCGTTATGCGTTATGCGTTATGCGTTATGCGTTATGCGTTATGCGTTATGCGTTATGCGTTATGCGTTATGCGTTATGCGTTATGCGTTATGCGTTATGCGTTATGCGTTATGCGTTATGCGTTATGAGTAATGCTGGATCCGTTATGCGTTATGCGTTTTGCGTTATTCGTTATGCGTTGTGCTTTATGCGTTATGCGTTATGGATTATGCGTTATGCGATATTCGTTACGTGTTATGCGTTATGCGTTATGGGTTATACGGTATGCGTTATGTGTTATGCGTTATGCGTTATATGTTATGCGTTATGCGTTCTGCGTTATGCGTTCTGCGTTATGCTTTATGCGTTATGCGGGATCCGTTATGCGTTAGGCGTTATGCGTTTTGCGGTATTCGTTATGCGTTGTGCATTCTGCGTTATGCGTTATGCGTTATGCGTTATGCTTTGTGCGTTATGCGTTATGCGTTATGAGTAATGCGTTATGCGTTATGCGTTATGCGTTATGCGTTATGCGTTATGCGTTATGCGTTATGTGTTATGCGTTATGCGTGATGCGTTATGCGTTATGCGCTATGCGTTATGCGTTATGCGTTATGCGTTATGCGTTATGCGTTATGCGTTATGCGTTATGCGTTATGCGTTATGCGTTATGCATTCTGCGTTATGCGTTATGCGCTATGCGTTATGCGTTATGCGTTATGCGTTATGCGTTATGCGTTATGCGTTATGCGTTATGCGTTATGCATTCTGCGTTATGCGTTATGCTTTATGCGTTATGCTTTGTGCGTTATGCGTTATGCGTTATGCGTTATGCGTTATGCGTTATGCGTTATGCGTTATGCGTTATGCATTCTGCGTTATGCGTTATGCGTTATGCGTTATGCTTTGTGCGTTATGCGTTATGCGTTATGAGTAATGCGTTATGCGTTATGCGTTATGCGTTATGCGTATGCGTTATGCGTTATGCGTTATGCGTTATGCGTTATGCGTTATGTCTTATGCGTTATACGTAATGCGTTATGCGTTATGAGTAATGCTTGATCCGATATGCGTTATGCGGTATGCGTTATGCGTTACGAGTAATGATGGATCCGTTATGCGTTATGCGTTATGGATTATGCGTTATGCGTTATGCGTTATGAGTAATGCTGGATCCGTTATGCGTTATGCGTTTTGCGTTAATCGTTATGTGTTGTGCTTTATGCGTTATGCGTTATGGATTATGCGTTATGCGTTATGCGTTATGAGTAATGCTGGATCCGTTATGCGTTATGCGTTTTGCGTTATTCGTTATGCGTTGTGCTGTATGCGTTATGCGTTATGGATTATGCGTTATGCGATATTCGTTACGTGTTATGCGTTATGCGTTATGTGTTATACGGTATGCGTTATGCGTTATGCGTTATATGTTATGCGTTATGCGTTATGCGTTATGCGTTATGCGTTATTCGTGATCCGTTATGCGTTAGGCGTTAAGCGTTTTGCGGTATTCGTTATGCGTTGTGCATTATGCATTATGCGTTATGCGTTATGCTTTATGCGTGATGCGTTATGGTTTATTCGTTATGCGTTATGCGTTATGCGTTATGCGTTATGCGTTATGCTTTATGCGTTATGCGTGATCCGTTATGCGTTATGCGTTATGCGTTATGCGTTATGAGTAATGCGTGATCCGCTATGCGTTATGCGTTATGCGTTATGCGTTTTGCGTTATGCGTTATGCGTTATGCGGGATCCGTTATGCGTTAGGCGTTATGCGTTTTGCGGTATTCGTTATGCGTTGTGCATTCTGCGTTATGCGTTATGCGTTATGCGTTATGCGTTATGCGTTATGCGTTATGCGTTATGCGTTATGCGTTATGCGTTATGTGTTATGCGTTATGCGTGATGCGTTATGCGTTATGCGCTATGCGTTATGCGTTATGCGTTATGCGTTATGCGTTATGCGTTATGCGTTATGCGTTATGCGTTATGCGTTATGCGTTATGCATTCTGCGTTATGCGTTATGCGTTATGCGTTATGCTTTGTGCGTTATGCGTTATGCGTTATGAGTAATGCGTTATGCGTTATGCGTTATGCGTTATGCGTTATGCGTTATGCGTGATGCGTCATGCGTTATGCGTTATGCGTTATGCGTTATGCGTTATGCGTTATGCGTTATGCGTTATGCGTTATGCGTTATGCGTTATGCGTTATGCGTTATGCGTTATGCGTTATGCGTTATGCGTTATGCGTTATGCGTTATCCGTTATGCGTTATACGTTATGCGTTATGCGTTATGCGTTATGCTTTGTGCGTTATGCGTTATGCGTTATGAGTAATGCGTTATGCGTTATGCGTTATGCGTTATGCGTTATGCGTCATGCGTTATGTGTTATGCGTTATGCGTGATGCGTTATGCGTTATGCGCTATGCGTTATGCGTTATGCGTTATGCGTTATGCGTTATGCGTTATGCGTTATGCGTTATGCGTTATGCATTCTGCGTTATGCGTTATGCGTGATGCGTTATGCTTTGTGCGTGATGCGTTATGCGTTATGCGTTATGCGTTATGCGTTGTGCGTTATGCGTTATGCGTTATGCGTTATGCGTTATGCGTTATGCGTTATGCGTTATGCGTTATGCGTTATGCGTTATGCGTTATGCGTTATGCGTTATGCGTTATGCGTTATGCGTTATGCGTTATGCGTTATGCGTTATGCGTTATGCGTTATGCGTTATGCGTTATGGGTTATTCGTTATGCGTTATGCGTTATGCGTTATGCGTTATGCGTTATGTGTTATGCGTTATGCGTTATGCGTTATTCTTTATGCGTTATGCGTTATGCGTTATGCTTTGTGCGTTATGCGTTATGCGTTATGAGTAATGCGTTATGCGATATGCGTTATGCGTTATGCGTTATGCGTTATGCGTTATGCGTTATGCGTTATGCGTTATGCGTTATGCGTTATGCGTTATGCGTTATGCGTTATGCGTTATGCGTTATGCGTTATGCGTTATGCGTTATGCGTTATGCGTTATGCGTTATGCGTTATGCGTTATGAGTAATGCTGGATCCGTTATGCGTTATGCGTTTTGCGTTATTCGTTATGCGTTGTGCTTTATGCGTTATGCGTTATGGATTATGCGTTATGCGTTATGCGTTATGAGTAATGCTGGATCCGTTATGCGTTATGCGTTTTGCGTTATTCGTTATGCGTTGTGCTGTATGCGTTATGCGTTATGGATTATGCGTTATGCGATATTCGTTACGTGTTATGCGTTATGCGTTATGTGTTATACGGTATGCGTTATGCGTTATGCGTTATATGTTATGCGTTATGCGTTCTGCGTTATGCTTTATGCGTTATTCGTGATCCGTTATGCGTTAGGCGTTAAGCGTTTTGCGGTATTCGTTATGCGTTGTGCATTATGCATTATGCGTTATGCGTTATGCTTTATGCGTGATGCGTTATGCTTTATGCGTTATGCGTTATGCGTTAGGCGTTATGCGTTATGCTTTATGCGTTATGCGTGATCCGTTATGCGTTATGCGTTATGCGTTATGCGTTATGAGTAATGCGTGATCCGCTATGCGTTATGCGTTATGCGTTATGCGTTTTGCGTTATGCGTTATGCGTTATGCGGGATCCGTTATGCGTTAGGCGTTATGCGTTTTGCGGTATTCGTTATGCGTTGTGCATTCTGCGTTATGCGTTATGCGTTATGCGTTATGCGTTATGCGTTATGCGTTATGCGTTATGCGTTATGCGTTATGCGTTATGCGTTATGTGTTATGCGTTATGCGTGATGCGTTATGCGTTATGCGTTATGCGTTATGCGTTATGCGTTATGCGTTATGCGTTATGCGTTATGCGTTATGCGTTATGCGTTATGCGTTATGCGTTATGCGTTATGCGTTATGCGTTATGCGTTATGCGTTATGCGTTATGAGTAATGCTGGATCCGTTATGCGTTATGCGTTTTGCGTTATTCGTTATGCGTTGTGCTTTATGCGTTATGCGTTATGGATTATGCGTTATGCGATATTCGTTACGTGTTATGCGTTATGCGTTATGGGTTATACGGTATGCGTTATGTGTTATGCGTTATGCGTTATATGTTATGCGTTATGCGTTCTGCGTTATGCGTTCTGCGTTATGCTTTATGCGTTATGCGGGATCCGTTATGCGTTAGGCGTTATGCGTTTTGCGGTATTCGTTATGCGTTGTGCATTCTGCGTTATGCGTTATGCGTTATGCGTTATGCTTTGTGCGTTATGCGTTATGCGTTATGAGTAATGCGTTATGCGTTATGCGTTATGCGTTATGCGTTATGCGTTATGCGTTATGCGTTATGTGTTATGCGTTATGCGTGATGCGTTATGCGTTATGCGCTATGCGTTATGCGTTATGCGTTATGCGTTATGCGTTATGCGTTATGCGTTATGCGTTATGCGTTATGCGTTATGCGTTATGCATTCTGCGTTATGCGTTATGCGCTATGCGTTATGCGTTATGCGTTATGCGTTATGCGTTATGCGTTATGCGTTATGCGTTATGCGTTATGCATTCTGCGTTATGCGTTATGCTTTATGCGTTATGCTTTGTGCGTTATGCGTTATGCGTTATGCGTTATGCGTTATGCGTTATGCGTTATGCGTTATGCGTTATGCGTTATGCGTTATGCGTTATGCGTTATGTGTTATGCGTTATGCGTGATGCGTTATGCGTTATGCGTTATGCGTTATGCGTTATGCGTTATGCGTTATGCGTTATGCGTTATGCGTTATGCGTTATGCGTTATGCGTTATGTCTTATGCGTTATACGTAATGCGTTATGCGTTATGAGTAATGCTTGATCCGATATGCGTTATGCGGTATGCGTTATGCGTTACGAGTAATGATGGATCCGTTATGCGTTATGCGTTATGGATTATGCGTTATGCGTTATGCGTTATGAGTAATGCTGGATCCGTTATGCGTTATGCGTTTTGCGTTAATCGTTATGTGTTGTGCTTTATGCGTTATGCGTTATGGATTATGCGTTATGCGTTATGCGTTATGAGTAATGCTGGATCCGTTATGCGTTATGCGTTTTGCGTTATTCGTTATGCGTTGTGCTGTATGCGTTATGCGTTATGGATTATGCGTTATGCGATATTCGTTACGTGTTATGCGTTATGCGTTATGTGTTATACGGTATGCGTTATGCGTTATGCGTTATATGTTATGCGTTATGCGTTCTGCGTTATGCTTTATGCGTTATTC
This sequence comes from Lasioglossum morio, assembly GCA_916610235.2. Classification (NCBI taxonomy): domain Eukaryota; kingdom Metazoa; phylum Arthropoda; class Insecta; order Hymenoptera; family Halictidae; genus Lasioglossum; species Lasioglossum morio. The sequence continues at coordinate 1,806,494 of CAKAJA020000513.1, read as the reverse complement.
GTGATCCGTTATGCGTTAGGCGTTAAGCGTTTTGCGGTATTCGTTATGCGTTGTGCATTATGCATTATGCGTTATGCGTTATGCTTTATGCGTGATGCGTTATGGTTTATTCGTTATGCGTTATGCGTTATGCGTTAGGCGTTATGCGTTATGCTTTATGCGTTATGCGTGATCCGTTATGCGTTATGCGTTATGCGTTATGCGTTATGAGTAATGCGTGATCCGCTATGCGTTATGCGTTATGCGTTATGCGTTTTGCGTTATGCGTTATGCGTTATGCGGGATCCGTTATGCGTTAGGCGTTATGCGTTTTGCGGTATTCGTTATGCGTTGTGCATTCTGCGTTATGCGTTATGCGTTATGCGTTATGCGTTATGCGTTATGCGTTATGCGTTATGCGTTATGCGTTATGCGTTATGTGTTATGCGTTATGCGTGATGCGTTATGCGTTATGCGCTATGCGTTATGCGTTATGCGTTATGCGTTATGCGTTATGCGTTATGCGTTATGCGTTATGCGTTATGCGTTATGCATTCTGCGTTATGCGTTATGCGTTATGCTTTGTGCGTTATGCGTTATGCGTTATGAGTAATGCGTTATGCGTTATGCGTTATGCGTTATGCGTTATGCGTTATGCGTTATGCGTTATGCGTGATGCGTTATGCGTTATGCGTTATGCGTTATGCGTTATGCGTTATGCGTTATGCGTTATGCGTTATGCGTTATGCGTTATGCGTTATGCGTTATGCGTTATGCGTTATGCGTTATGCGTTATGCGTTATGCGTTATGCGTTATGCGTTATCCGTTATGCGTTATACGTTATGCGTTATGCGTTATGCGTTATGCTTTGTGCGTTATGCGTTATGCGTTATGAGTAATGCGTTATGCGTTATGCGTTATGCGTTATGCGTTATGCGTCATGCGTTATGAGTTATGCGTTATGCGTGATGCGTTATGCGTTATGCGCTATGCGTTATGCGTTATGCGTTATGCGTTATGCGTTATGCGTTATGCGTTATGCGTTATGCGTTATGCATTCTGCGTTATGCGTTATGCGTGATGCGTTATGCTTTGTGCGTGATGCGTTATGCGTTATGCGTTATGCGTTATGCGTTGTGCGTTCTGCGTTATGCGTTATGCGTTATGCGTTATGCGTTATGCGTTATGCGTTATGCGTTATGCGTTATGCGTTATGCGTTATGTGTTATGCGTTATGCGTTATGCGTTATGCGTTATGCGTTATGCGTTATGCGTTATGCGTTATGCGTTATGCGTTATGCGTTATGGGTTATTCGTTATGCGTTATGCGTTATGCGTTATGCGTTATGTGTTATGCGTTATGCGTTATGCGTTATTCTTTATGCGTTATGCGTTATGCGTTATGCTTTGTGCGTTATGCGTTATGCGTTATGAGTAATGCGTTATGCGATATGCGTTATGCGTTATGCGTTATGCGTTATGCGTTATGCGTTATGCGTTATGCGTTATGCGTTATGCGTTATGCGTTATGCGTTATGCGTTATGCGTTATGCGTTATGCGTTATGCGTTATGCGTTATGCGTTATGCGTTATGCGTTATGCGTTATGCGTTATGCGTTATGCGTTATGCGTTATGCGTTATGCGTTATGCGTTATGCGTTATGCGTTATGCGTTATGCGTTATGCGTTATGCGTTATGCGTTATGCGTTATGCGTTATGCGTTATGCGTTATGCGTTATGCGTTATCCGTTATGCGTTATACGTTATGCGTTATGCGTTATGCGTTATGCTTTGTGCGTTATGCGTTATGCGTTATGAGTAATGCGTTATGCGTTATGCGTTATGCGTTATGCGTTATGCGTCATGCGTTATGTGTTATGCGTTATGCGTGATGCGTTATGCGTTATGCGCTATGCGTTATGCGTTATGCGTTATGCGTTATGCGTTATGCGTTATGCGTTATGCGTTATGCGTTATGCATTATGCGTTATGCGTTATGCGTGATGCGTTATGCTTTGTGCGTGATGCGTTATGCGTTATGCGTTATGCGTTATGCGTTGTGCGTTCTGCGTTATGCGTTATGCGTTATGCGTTATGCGTTATGCGTTATGCGTTATGCGTTATGCGTTATGCGTTATGCGTTATGTGTTATGCGTTATGCGTTATGCGTTATGCGTTATGCGTTATGCGTTATGCGTTATGCGTTATGCGTTATGCGTTATGCGTTATGGGTTATTCGTTATGCGTTATGCGTTATGCGTTATGCGTTATGTGTTATGCGTTATGCGTTATGCGTTATTCTTTATGCGTTATGCGTTATGCGTTATGCTTTGTGCGTTATGCGTTATGCGTTATGAGTAATGCGTTATGCGATATGCGTTATGCGTTATGCGTTATGCGTTATGCGTTATGCGTTATGCGTTATGCGTTATGCGTTATGCGTTATGCGTTATGCGTTATGCGTTATGCGTTATGCGTTATGCGTTATGCGTTATGCGTTATGCGTTATGCGTTATGCGTTATGCGTTATGCGTTATGCGTTATGCGTTATGAGTAATGCTGGATCCGTTATGCGTTATGCGTTTTGCGTTATTCGTTATGCGTTGTGCTTTATGCGTTATGCGTTATGGATTATGCGTTATGCGTTATGCGTTATGAGTAATGCTGGATCCGTTATGCGTTATGCGTTTTGCGTTATTCGTTATGCGTTGTGCTGTATGCGTTATGCGTTATGGATTATGCGTTATGCGATATTCGTTACGTGTTATGCGTTATGCGTTATGTGTTATACGGTATGCGTTATGCGTTATGCGTTATATGTTATGCGTTATGCGTTCTGCGTTATGCTTTATGCGTTATTCGTGATCCGTTATGCGTTAGGCGTTAAGCGTTTTGCGGTATTCGTTATGCGTTGTGCATTATGCATTATGCGTTATGCGTTATGCTTTATGCGTGATGCGTTATGCTTTATTCGTTATGCGTTATGCGTTATGCGTTATGCGTTATGCTTTATGCGTTATGCGTGATCCGTTATGCGTTATGCGTTATGCGTTATGCGTTATGAGTAATGCGTGATCCGCTATGCGTTATGCGTTATGCGTTATGCGTTCTGCGTTATGCGTTATGCGTTATGCGGGATCCGTTATGCGTTAGGCGTTATGCGTTTTGCGGTATTCGTTATGCGTTGTGCATTCTGCGTTATGCGTTATGCGTTATGCGTTATGCGTTATGCGTTATGCGTTATGCGTTATGCGTTATGCGTTATGCGTTATGCGTTATGTGTTATGCGTTATGCGTGATGCGTTATGCGTTATGCGTTATGCGTTATGCGTTATGCGTTATGCGTTATGCGTTATGCGTTATGCGTTATGCGTTATGCGTTATGCATTCTGCGTTATGCGTTATGCGTTATGCGTTATGCTTTGTGCGTTATGCGTTATGCGTTATGAGTAATGCGTTATGCGTTATGCGTTATGCGTTATGCGTTATGCGTTATGCGTTATGCGTTATGCGTTATGCGTTATGCGTGATGCGTTATGCGTTATGCGTTATGCGTTATGCGTTATGCGTTATGCGTTATGCGTTATGCGTTATGCGTTATGCGTTATGCGTTATGCGTTATGCGTTATGCGTTATGCGTTATCCGTTATGCGTTATACGTTATGCGTTATGCGTTATGCGTTATGCTTTGTGCGTTATGCGTTATGCGTTATGAGTAATGCGTTATGCGTTATGCGTTATGCGTTATGCGTTATGCGTTATGCGTTATGCGTTATGCGTTATGCGTCATGCGTTATGTGTTATGCGTTATGCGTGATGCGTTATGCGTTATGCGCTATGCGTTATGCGTTATGCGTTATGCGTTATGCGTTATGCGTTATGCGTTATGCGTTATGCATTCTGCGTTATGCGTTATGCGTGATGCGTTATGCTTTGTGCGTGATGCGTTATGCGTTATGCGTTATGCGTTATGCGTTGTGCGTTCTGCGTTATGCGTTATGCGTTATGCGTTATGCGTTATGCGTTATGCGTTATGCGTTATGCGTTATGCGTTATGCGTTATGTGTTATGCGTTATGCGTTATGCGTTATGCGTTATGCGTTATGCGTTATGCGTTATGCGTTATGCGTTATGCGTTATGCGTTATGTGTTATGCGTTATGCGTGATGCGTTATGCGTTATGCGTTATGCGTTATGCGTTATGCGTTATGCGTTATGCGTTATGCGTTATGCGTTATGCGTTATGCGTTATGCATTCTGCGTTATGCGTTATGCGTTATGCGTTATGCTTTGTGCGTTATGCGTTATGCGTTATGAGTAATGCGTTATGCGTTATGCGTTATGCGTTATGCGTTATGCGTTATGCGTTATGCGTTATGCGTTATGCGTTATGCGTGATGCGTTATGCGTTATGCGTTATGCGTTATGCGTTATGCGTTATGCGTTATGCGTTATGCGTTATGCGTTATGCGTTATGCGTTATGCGTTATGCGTTATGCGTTATGCGTTATCCGTTATGCGTTATACGTTATGCGTTATGCGTTATGCGTTATCCGTTATCCGTTATGCGTTATACGTTATGCGTTATGCGTTATGCGTTATCCGTTATGCGTTATACGTTATGCGTTATGCGTTATGCGTTATGCTTTGTGCGTTATGCGTTATGCGTTATGCGTTATGCGTTATGCATTCTGCGTTATGCGTTATGCGTTATGCGTTATGCTTTGTGCGTTATGCGTTATGCGTTATGAGTAATGCGTTATGCGTTATGCGTTATGCGTTATGCGTTATGCGTTATGCGTTATGCGTTATGCGTTATGCGTTATGCGTGATGCGTTATGCGTTATGCGTTATGCGTTATGCGTTATGCGTTATGCGTTATGCGTTATGCGTTATGCGTTATGCGTTATGCGTTATGCGTTATGCGTTATGCGTTATGCGTTATCCGTTATGCGTTATACGTTATGCGTTATGCGTTATGCGTTATGCTTTGTGCGTTATGCGTTATGCGTTATGAGTAATGCGTTATGCGTTATGCGTTATGCGTTATGCGTTATGCGTTATGCGTTATGCGTTATGCGTTATGCGTCATGCGTTATGTGTTATGCGTTATGCGTGATGCGTTATGCGTTATGCGTTATGCGTTATGCGTTATGCGTTATGCGTTATGCGTTATGCGTTATGCGTTATGCGTTATGCATTCTGCGTTATGCGTTATGCGTGATGCGTTATGCTTTGTGCGTGATGCGTTATGCGTTATGCGTTATGCGTTATGCGTTGTGCGTTCTGCGTTATGCGTTATGCGTTATGCGTTATGCGTTATGCGTTATGCGTTATGCGTTATGCGTTATGCGTTATGCGTTATGTGTTATGCGTTATGCGTTATGCGTTATGCGTTATGCGTTATGCGTTATGCGTTATGCGTTATGCGTTATGCGTTATGCGTTATGGGTTATTCGTTATGCGTTATGCGTTATGCGTTATGCGTTATGCGTTATGTGTTATGCGTTATGCGTTATGCGTTATTCTTTATGCGTTATGCGTTATGCGTTATGCTTTGTGCGTTATGCGTTATGCGTTATGAGTAATGCGTTATGCGATATGCGTTATGCGTTATGCGTTATGCGTTATGCGTTATGCGTTATGCGTTATGCGTTATGCGTTATGCGTTATGCGTTATGCGTTATGCGTTATGCGTTATGCGTTATGCGTTATGCGTTATGCGTTATGCGTTATGCGTTATGCGTTATGCGTTATGCGTTATGCGTTATGCGTTATGAGTAATGCTGGATCCGTTATGCGTTATGCGTTTTGCGTTATTCGTTATGCGTTGTGCTTTATGCGTTATGCGTTATGGATTATGCGTTATGCGTTATGCGTTATGAGTAATGCTGGATCCGTTATGCGTTATGCGTTTTGCGTTATTCGTTATGCGTTGTGCTGTATGCGTTATGCGTTATGGATTATGCGTTATGCGATATTCGTTATGTGTTATGCGTTATGCGTTATGTGTTATGCGTTATGCGTTATGCGTTATGCGTTATATGTTATGCGTTATGCGTTCTGCGTTATGCTTTATGCGTTATTCGTGATCCGTTATGCGTTAGGCGTTAAGCGTTTTGCGGTATTCGTTATGCGTTGTGCATTATGCATTATGCGTTATGCGTTATGCTTTATGCGTGATGCGTTATGCTTTATTCGTTATGCGTTATGCGTTAGGCGTTATGCGTTATGCTTTATGCGTTATGCGTGATCCGTTATGCGTTATGCGTTATGCGTTATGCGTTATGAGTAATGCGTGATCCGCTATGCGTTATGCGTTATGCGTTATGCGTTTTGCGTTATGCGTTATGCGTTATGCGGGATCCGTTATGCGTTAGGCGTTATGCGTTTTGCGGTATTCGTTATGCGTTGTGCATTCTGCGTTATGCGTTATGCGTTATGCGTTATGCGTTATGCGTTATGCGTTATGCGTTATGCGTTATGCGTTATGCGTTATGCGTTATGTGTTAT